>JAOXJK010000012.1:2196249-2236482 GCA_025774025.1 Xenus cinereus
GAACCCCTCCAGGGATGGGGCAGCCACAGCTTCTCTGGGCAACCTGGGCCAGGCTCTCACCACCCTCACAGTGAAAAATTTCTTCCTGAGATCTAGTCTAAAGTTCAAAGTCATTACCCCTTGTTCTATCACAATAGACCCTGCTAAAAAGTTTGTCCCCATCTTTCCTCTAGGCCCCTTTTAAGTACTGGAAGGGGCTCTAAGGTCTTCCTCAAGACTTGTCCTCTCCAGGCTGAACCCCCCCAACTCTCTCAGTCTGTCCTCACAGCAGAGGGGCTCCAGCCCTCGGAGCGCCTTTGTGGCCTCCTCTGGCTCCGCTCCAACAGGTTCATGTTCTTCTGATGATGGTGGCCCCAGAGCTGGAGGCAGCACTGCAGGGTGGTCTCCCCAGAGTGGAGCAGAGGGGCAGAATCCCTCCCCTTGCCCTGTTGGAAGCATCTGCCCAGTACCTGGGCTCCATATGAACAGGGCAGGAATTGGATCCAAAACACTTATCCTCCTCTTTCCTAAGCAAACGTTAGAAACGCTTGCAGGCACGACCGAATGGGTGGCATTTGGACTGCACAGTGAGTTTCCTCCCTTCACCCTGCCCTAGCGCTGCCTGGGATGCTCAGAAGAAACCTGCTTCACCTTCCAGAGACAAAACCTTACGCCACCACGCACGGAATCAGCTCAGAAAAAAACACCTGAATTACAAAATAAGCAACCTTCTGTCGGACCTTTTAAGGGGAGGGCGTAGACGGAATGAATAATGTTTTTCTTTGGCTGTCCCCACTGCTCCTTGTTGCCTGGTGCCCTAAATCCACTGCTCTGGTTCTTCCAGCCAAAGCCGGTCGCTCCGGAGGGCCGGGGACAATAGCGAGAGGCTGCTCCTCGGGAAGGAGGTGCAGAAGCCAAAAAGGAGATAAGCAGATTTGACAGAGCCAAGCTCACACAAAGTCTTCTTCCACTTGACTGTCCCTCTCCAACACAAAAGGCAAATCTGCTCGGAGGAGGCAGCGCTTAAAAAACAAGGCCACGATGGGAAAAACAAACCTGAAGTTGGGCTTTAGAGCGAAGGAGCGGTGGCGTCGGCTCTGGTGGCCAGCGGGCAGTTCACGTGGATCTCGCTGGCCTCCCCTTGGCACAGTGGGGCAGGACAGAGATGCCTTCAGAAATCATCTCCCACCACCTCTCCTGCGGCTCAACACGGGCAGCACGTGGTAGACATGGGCACCCACGGGGTGTCACTTTGCACCACCCGAAGCACAAGGCTATCGGTTGCCAGCCTCAACTTCACTCAGGCCCATCTACACAAACTGGGGTTAGAAAGCCCCAATTTGGGTAGGGCACAGAAGAGGGCTGCTCCCTCTGCCCACATTTCCCTTGCTCTACATGGCTGGGAGCAATGACCGCTGTGCTGCTCAGGCCGCTAATTCCCCTTCTGCTACCAACACTTCCCCCCCCGCAAAAAAGTGGGCTCTACTTTCTCAGCCCCTGCTAACACCCCTTGGGGGTGTGGGGAGGCGGGGTGGCACCATGGGCAGGTTGGGCTTGCACATATACAGGTGGCTGGTGGGATTCCAGCCCCCGCAGCAGAGCCTGGAAACTCAAGAAGGCTCGGAGAACCCTTTGGAGAAATAACAACGGTGGGGAGGTAGGTTTTGACTCTGCTCCTCATGGCCACCCAGGCTCAGCACCAACACTGAGGTCCCATCACAGTCCACTCTTCGAAGTGGACCTTTGCCTTTCAGGCACTTCAGTCCTGCTGAATTACCATGTCCCCTTCGGCTCCAGCTTAATGTATTCATGTCACTGCTACGGTTTTGGTTTCCTAAGACTTTCTATCACAGCTTCTGGGGTTTTGCTGTTTATTTTACTGTTTTGCTGTTTAACCTATAGGTTAGGTTGGCTTTGTTTTCCAAATTAAAACAAACAAGCAACAAACCCAAATGCAAATCAACCAGGAACAAACAGATGTCAGAGGGTCCAAAACACGCCGCGAAGGTAAAAGCAAAGCCACATTGATGCTGAACACTTAAGAACTTCCCCTGAATATCACCCACAGGTGCACACATGCTGTATTTTCACCTCCATCTTCCGTCACTACATATTCCGAGACATCAGCTACCCAGGATTACCTCGACTAGGTAAACTGACAGGAAAAGGGAGAAACTTCTAGTGCGCCGCAGAATTTGAGTATTATTTATGTCACTACATCTAGTGGCATCAGAGGTGGGTAAACCACTGTGAGAGGGACGATGGATGGGAATGAGGTGACTCAGTTATTTCCATTTCTCTCTTTGACTCCGTTCATAGAATCATAGAATGGTTAGACTTGGAAGGGACCTTAAAGATCATCGAGTTCCAACCCCCCTGCCATGGGCAGGGACACCTTTGCAATCTTATTTCTTTGTAATAAGAGCGCTTACCCAAAAACCCCACAGAAAGCTCAAAACAAAGCTGGGTCACGGCAAAAAGCCATCTACTGTCTTACAAAAAAACCAAAACAAACGATCCACCCACCAAACACCACCCTTCAAAAAGCAAGTGAAAAAGATTTCTGGTGTGTTCTTTTTCAATTCACACCATTTGTCATTATCCCTAATAACAGCAGTAGTAGAAATGAATAGAAAGCCAAAACTGCCCGCTTTTAGTAATTTGATGTACTTTAAATGACATGAATGAGTAACCAAGAAAGTTAAAGGAAACCTCAGGTTCTGGCAGGCTGAAAACCACAGGTATCAGCTTCCCCTGGGCAGGTGAAGACCACATGGAAGAATAATTTTGCTTTTCTGCTAAAGCAACCTCATCCTTGTTGAAAGGGCTGAGGACCTTGTCTCGCACCTTCCACTCACCGGTGACGGAAGAAGACTCTCATCTCCCCAACTCACCCAGTACCTACAAAGTCACCAGCTTCACCCTCCAAATGGTTCTGCCAACTGTCCCGTCACTCAGACGGTACCCTCTCAGCTGAGGTTACCAAGGAATATATTTCTACTGACTGTGTACCCATCTTTCTCGCCCCAACTGTCCAGACGTGCTTCTCAACTGGAAGGACAGTTGAGAAGGAGGACACACCACGCACACAGCCAACGCTACTCCTAGACAAACACCAGCAACGTCCCCACAACCTTCCCACACGTGCAGTATCAACCAGAAGGGCTTTACAGGCGCCAGTTGCCACGCAAAGGAAAAGACTGACTTTTCTGAGCATCCTGTAAATGCTGGTGAAAGAGAAGAATGGAAAGGAAATGGAAGGAGCAACCTGGAAAGGAGAAGGGAAAAACAGGAGACTTCGGCTCAAAGGGGAGGGTTGACCACACTCTTAGCCTTCATCTATAGAAGATGTTTGCTTTTATAAATCTCGGAAAAAATGTGGTGCATGAGCTAAGTCGGCCCCTAGGCAGATTTAACTTGGGTGACCTGAACTTACTCTGCAGATCACCATAGGTCTCTCTGACCTTGGCAGTGACACAAGGACCATATTTTCTCATGGCTGAATTACTCTGGAATAATTCTGCCAATGTATTAGGCATAAACAGCCTCTTATTTAACATTGGGCAAATACGTTCTCTCTTTCTGCCTCTCACCTCCCCAGACAAATTCTATTTATTGGGATAAGGAAAACCCCACCCTTCATTAAGACTGGGTACACATCTAGAGGGCCAGACAGAAGCTTGGCTGCTTCATGCTCATAGCAATGTACTTCCAGACGTTGCCATCAGCGAGATGCATTTTGGAGTTCATTGGTAAGATTTGTTGCTTTCGATTGCGGTGGTCAGCCTGCATATTTGCAGACGAATATACAAATATCTTCAGACACAGAAGAGGGGGAATACACGGAGCGATAGTGGGAATGTTCAACTTCAATTGCCAAAACAGACAACACGATCCTCGCCGTACGTCTACACATAAGCAAAGAGCAGCTCCACTAAAACCAGCCAAGCTGCACTGAGATAGGCAAAAGAAAAAAAAAAAAAAAAAGGAAAAAATAAAAATCACATCTCGGTCTTGCAGAAAATTGACCAATTTGGAAGGAACAGGTAAACAGTGTGTTCTTGGACAAGAGTCAGCACCCTTTGGATGATGCAGACCTTTCCGTTCACGAGTTGCACTGGTTTTTGTGTCTGGTCACTTGAGGTCACATCGCAGAGCTCTAAGGCTCTGCAGAAGCCCTGCACGCTTTCTCCCCATGATGGAGGTGACTAAAGTGGCTATTAAAATCTGTTGTTATGCTGATGCCACCTGATTCTTAATTGCTAAAGAAATGGGGACTGAAACCACAGAAAGGACTTTCTGGCACTGGCAAAGGAAGTATCAGTTTTTGAGGTCAGAATAACATTCCTTAAAAATATGAATCAGAGTCATCCTTTCATGCTTGATAAAGGCAGGCAAAACATTAGCAGACTATTTTGCTGAAGACCAGGAGTGGTCTTTTGTGTATATGTATATTGTGTATATTGTGTATTTAGACACGCTCAGACGAGCATCAAAAGAAAAGAAAATACTTGCAAACCTGTATTCAAATTATCCTGTGAGAGTCAAATAAATCCTAGTATACACTATTTCCAGTTTTCACCATCACTCCGAACGCGTCTCTTCTAATAAACTCATCACAAGTCGAGTAGGATGGAAACACAATTTTCTGACTGCTTGTGAACGGCTTGCTTCATCCGTACACAACTATCGCGGTACGGCTGGCCACTTACCACCTGGAGGCAAGCGTCTCCTCAGTCTTCAGACTGGGTCACCAAGGCTTGTCAGGCAGAAAAAAGAAGTTCTCCGGTCACGCACTTGCACTCTTTCCCATCGCAGTGCTGGAGCAGTAAGCACTGATGCCAAAACTAGCGATTCTCTTGAGACTGGAAAACGCTTTCACAAATATCTGCCAACTATCTGAACAGTGGCCAAGAACGCCAGCCTCTGAACCACTGCTCATCACGCTGCCGCTTTCTCTGCAAAGCAACTTTCAGCTTTGTCATTATATTTTAACTGCCTGACCAGCTTCACCTACAATTCGTGGTTCAGGCGGTCGAGAAGGGAAAACAGAGATTTTCATCTATAACCGCCAGTTGAAAGTCAAGGTTCATCTAAAAAGAATTCTTACCTAAATTTAATAATTTCTATGGAAAAGACTTTGACATATCCACCACAGTTGCAATGAGTATGATCTCAGCAGTGACCTGAACAAGATAAAACAGACCTGGAGAGAGCAATACGCTCTTGCCTGTCAGACCACATGGAGGTTCTCCCTTACGCTCCTTTCTCACCAGCCCAGAAGGCTTTCTGTTCATCCGAGGTCACATATGAACTTCACGAAAGAGCACCAAGGAGAGGCTCAGGACAGCGGGTGCTGTACACGTTATCTCAAAGATGACATTCTTTGATTGTGCCCCTCTGCTCTGCTCTCATGAGACCCACACGGGCTACTGCAGCCAGCTCTGGGGCCACCAACATAAGAAGGACATGGACTTGTTGGAGCAAGGCTAGAAGAGGCCACAAAGATGGTCCGAGGGCTGGAGCCCCTCTGCTGTGAGGACAGGCTGAGAGACTGGAGGAGTTCAGCCTGGAGAAGAGAAGGCTCTGGGGAGACCTTATAGAAGCCTTCCAGTATCTGAAGGGCGCCTACAGGAGAGATGGGGAGGGACTTTTCACAAGGACGTGTAGTGATGAGGGCTAATGGCTTCAAACTGAAAGAGGGGAGATATAGATTAGACATTAGAAGAAATTTTTCACTATGAGGGTGGTGAGGCACTGGCTCAGGTTGCCCAGAGAAGCTGTGGCTGCCCCATCCCCATTCAAGGCCAGGCTGGATGGGGCTTTGAGCAACCTGGTCTGGTGGGAGGTGTCCCTGCCCATGGCAGGGGGTTGCAACTTGATGATCTTTAAGGTCCCTTCCAACCCAAACCATTCTGTGATTCTATGACATGAATTGTAAAGAAGGAGGTACCAATCTCAAAGCAGTCAACAAACATGCTGGAAAACCCAACTTTCCAAGGCGCTGCAGGGATCTGTGCAGGTTCAGACTCCTGTAGGGCAAGGAGAACGGCTTGCGAGGAAGCCTCCGCCGGGACATCCCTGGAAGCACCTCACTCAGCTCCCTTCCCCGGGTTTACCCTGGAGAGCCATCCCTCAAGATCCCAGATAAGACGCACTGACAAGATGCTGAATGAAAGCCCGCGCTGCTGCTGCCAGAGACCTGCCCTCCCTCCGCGCCTGCAAACACCTCCAGCACTTGAAACCCAACACCACCCCCAGGCTTTGCAACCCCAGCTTCCCAAAGGCAGCAAGTCCTGAATTTCACATTTCTGGGGCACGACGTGGTCACGGCGCGGAACCCAGAGAGATTTTTTCAGGACCGCATCCAAAGCGGACTTCGACACGAATCTAACAGGTCGACATCCTGCATAAAAATTATTTTAACGCCACCACCTCGCCGGCTTGTGAGGATTGCTGCAAGTAAGGCTACAAAAAGAGGAGGCCAAATGAGCCTTTTTGAATGCATATTAGCGCGCTTAAATGGACCGCATGTGTGTCTTGTTAGTCTGCAGTGGAAGTAGGCTTCAAAGTCTGGTTTTACATTTAAAAGCAGAGAAGGAAGGTGCGTGGGGAGAAGTCCCGGCAGCTGCCACGCCAGCAGACAAAGGACCCAACGGCCCACCAAAGCGAAGCCTCCAGTTGTTTGGATGTGGCCATTCCTACAGCAGCAGGTTTTGTTTCAAGGCTTCGCTCGCGGAACCTTTCATCTCCCAAAAGACCTCGATGCTCTTCAGTGGAAAGCTGAGCAAGCCCTTGCCGCCAAGTTTCAAAAGCCCGTCTAGCAGATATTATATTTAAGTCCCCGGCTCCCAGAGTCGTGCGAAAATCCTCCACCAAAACTACACACGTGCTGCTGAAGCCAGCAACCTCCTGATGGCAGAGAAATATTGGAACCTGGCCTCCTGAAAGCGAGGGTTGGGAATACAGACACTGCACCCCGTTCCCCACCTCGAGTAACATTAAAATACAAATATCTCTTTACCTCATAGAACCACAGAATGGTTTGGGTGGGAAGGGACCTTAAAGATCATCTATTTCCAACCCCCTGCCCTGGGCAGGGACACCTCCCACCAGACCAGTTTGCTCAAAGCCCCATCCAGCCTGGCCTTGAACACCTCCAGGAATGGGACATCCACAGCGTCCCTGAGCAACCTATTCCAGTGTCTCACCACCCTCACAGCAAAGAATTTCTCCCTAATGTCTAATCTAAGTCTCCCCTCTTTCAGTTTAAAACCATTACCCCTTGTTCAGCAATCCTGATAAAGGATTGCTCCGCAGCTTTCCTGTAGGCCCCCCTTTAGGTACTGGAACATCTCCCCAGAGCCCTCTCTTCTCCATCATCAGCCAGGGGATGAGAGGAGGAGGCAAGGGGGAAGCTCTCAGCTGTGCTGTGAGGACATCAGGCCCCCTCCCCAAGAAGCTCCTCCTGGCAGATGATGCAGAGTGTTATGTCTCTGTGTCGGGGCATTCAATAAGCAGTTGCCCAGAGGCGTTGCTGCCAGAGCTGTCTCTGTCTGCTGTGGATTGCCACATTGCCTAAAACGGCAAAACCCGTAGATTTGACCCTGAGGCTCCATCCTCTCCCTGCTGCATCCACCTTCCATTACAGCAGCATTATCCAGAGGAGTCCATCAAGTGCTATTGTATCACCACTAAGTGCCCAAGCTTAGAGGATTTATGGCCATATGCTCACATGGCTTATGCACGGAGAAGTTTAGAAACCCTTCCTCCAAATTCTTCAGGCAGGCTAAAACCTCCTGCCTGACGGCTGGATCAGCTTACAGCCCAGAGACAGTCCTGTTGAGACACCCCCCAGAAAAGCCGCTAAGCACCAGAAGAAAAGGGACCGCCGTCAGCAGAAATCTGGGAGGAGTTAGAGCCGGCTTGATAACACCCCAGTGAGGAAAGTGAATCACAAGGAGGTAGAAATCCAGGCAGTAGACAGGACTGTTTTCCCTTGTGTCACTAAGATAGGGAGAAACAGGTTTGGGGCCAAATAGTTTTCAGGTATGCTTTAGCATATAATTATTTAGGTTTTGCTTTAGGCTACTGGGATTTAGCCACGTCCACCAGACAAATCTCTATCATCTGTAAAGCAAAGTGAGGTTTAGCATCTGCCTCACCACAGTAACTTTCCTCTGTGTCATATGGTCCCAACTACTTCAAAAAAAAAAATCAGTTTAAGTTGGTGAAAACTCAGAAAAAAATATCTTTTTCCTTCCTTTCTCTCCTCAAATGGCATCCTAATTTCAGCAGTAAGAAATATAGGAAGGAAAAAAAAAAAAATTCTACTTAGCTGCTTTTCTTGTTTTGATATAATTTTATTATTATTTCATATTCTGATATTTAGGTGGAGGGGAAAAATACAGGAAAAGGTTTAAAAGTGAGTGATTTTTCCATCTTTGATTGGTCAATTCATATTGACTTCAGCAGCATCACGTTATTGTCATTATTACCATTAGCATCCAACTAATTCCAAGGAACCAGTCACTGTGCTCTCTACCACTGACTCTTCTTTTATACTTTAGCAGGGATTTTTCCAGCATCCTGGTTTCTGTGGGAATGGCTTGTGCAGTCTCACAGCCTGCTCTGCTAAGTGAAAGGGAGATGGGCTTGCACCAGGGTACTTCCTCTGAATATCCTATAGATTTGATGGCAGCAGGGACTTGTGTCCAGGAAGGGGAGCTGATGAAGCCTGGAGTATGATTTGGGAGTGGAGAAACAGAGTAGCTCAGCTGAAGCACTCTACTCCATAGATATATAAATTTAGAAGAGATTAATCCCAGCCTGTTAGTCTAATTTACAAAAGAGATGAGTGCAGAACTTTTTTTTTAGTATTATTACAATTCTTTTGAAATCACGGTTTGTAGTAACACCTGCTAAGAACCAGCCCTTCTTTTCAGGGGACCTTTCTTCCTCTTTCCCAAACATGCATGTAAATTCTGTAGAAAGTCAAAGGTGTTTTCTACTTCTGGTTCATGTGGACAAAAAAGATATATGTTAACAGAGCTAAATTTTCTGCTCAGGGTATGCTTCAGCTTTGGAAATTTTCTGTATGTCCACATACACAAAAAGGCTGAAAGTAACTGTGTTGTTGTTGTTGTGAAATATGGGTGTCATGGAGAAGTCAAAAAGGAAAGTGATTGTTCTGTTCTCAGATCAGGGCTTGAGCAACTTTCAGAAAATTAGCCAGGGGCACAAACCCAAATCTGTGACAATAATATATAACATTGAATAGCCAGTTTATAAGAGGGACCCATTCATTCTTGGACACTGAATGATCCCAGAGTTGTCCTAGACCTACCTTACAGGCAAGTACATGGTTTCACAATACCAGTTAGAGTTTAGACATATGCTGTGTTTTGGGAAATAGTGAATGTTGTAGTAGGTCGAACAAAGAACAAGGTCCTCACTCAGACAGGAGCTCTCAAAAGCAATGGAGATGGAAACGACCCCGCATCAAAGAGTTTAGAGACAAAGCAAGTATTATCATGGCCATCAAAAATCAAGGCATCAAGAGATTAAAGGCTTGATTCTTATATATATATATGTATACACACACACATATATATATATGAAAATGTGTACGCTATTCTGGCATCATAAAGGGACCCTTAAGTAACAGTCTATCACAGACAGCTATTATAAAGTATGTACTAAATCTGCTCTGCAGAAAGGCCAGTGTTGAGAGATAAGACATGGGGGAGCATTTTCTATATTTTCCAGCAATTCATAAATACGGTAAAGAGATAACACAACATGCCTAAGTTACAGAGGAAATTTGTGGCAAGGCTGTTAATGAAGCCTAATCAACCCAGTTCTGATCAAGGACTTGTACTTTTCAGGGGTTATTTTTCTTATTTTTTTTTCTGTGGAAGTCATTTAAACAAATATATATTTTAGCAAAGGCTAGAGCTGTTTCAGCTGGAAGTGGACTTTTTAAATGACCTTTCTATAGGAAAAATGATGTCCCAACTCTCAGCATAAGTAGAGAAAAGAAAACAAATATCTTCAGGAAATAGTTACGGCAAATTTGTCACTGATAAAGTAGTCAGTAGTTTAAATTAGACACACCTCATTTGTAGATCTGTGTTGATTTCACCTGCGAGGGCAAGAAACAAACGAGAAGAAAAAAAATCACAGAGAGATCACACACTGTTTTCAGCAACCTTTGCAGTACGTTGCTTTGCCAAGCAAAACCCACTTCAGTTCTGTGTCAGACCAAAAGCAAATCTATACTGCATGAATCAAGATAATGTTTTCATTTAACAAAGGAGCGTGTGTGAGGGGATAAAAAAAGAAGGAGAGCAGTTAAGAAGTACAGTTAATTAATGTAAAAATTTGACCGGATCAATCCCTATGTTCGTTTCAAGCCACTAAGCTTTGGGCTTCTGCACCTGGACCACTCAGGTTGCCTTCCACGCTAACAAAACAGCAAACCCGATTCAGCATAAACAGCGTTCCTTACCACAGACAAATGACGTCAACTTAGGATTTATTTATACAAAGCAAGCTTAGATTAGAAGTAGCTGATGAGAAAAAGGATGAGAAAGGATGAAGGGGAAGTAAAATAATAATTGAGATCAAAGCCTTCGTTCAGCAAAGAGTCTGAAAACGTGCTGCACGTCAAGCACACGCTTATGTCTTTCTGGAATAACAAGTGTGCAAGTATAATCCTTAATTACAGAAGAAAAAGTCACATTTATTCAAAAAGAGCTGAAATAATTGTTGTTCTTGGTTAAGAAAACAAATTATTGTTGTTATATTTTTTGCAGCTTCTATGTGGTGAAGAGGTGCTTAAACCTGCAGGGAAAACTTATGGTGTAGTAGAAGAAAGAAGTTAGAAAATCATAGAATCATAGAATTGTCTAGGTTGGAAGATCTTTAAGATCTCCTGGAAGTCCAACCATCAACCTAACTCTGATAAAAAAAACCATCACTAGACCATGTCTCTAAGCACTATGTCAACCCGTCTTTTAAATACCTCCAGGGATGGTGTCTCAACCACTTCCCTGGGCATCCCATTCCAATGCTTAATAACCCTTTCAGTGTAACAAATTTTCCTAATATCCAATCTAAACCTCCCCTGGCACAAAACAACTAAGGGACACCTGTGCTTGCACAGCTCATATATCTGTTTTCCTTGGCATCATGTCTCCTACATCTGCCTGAGCCCAGGGAAAACACAGAGCGATGGAGCTCAAGGATGCTCTCCTACTGCACAGAGACTGGTACCTCAAAGGTTCCAGAGCTCTGAGACTGTTGGCCAGGATGCCCAAACTGGTGACCATTTCCACTGAGAAAGCAACTGAGTCAGAAGCCTCAATCCCTTCCATGGAGAGCCCAACTTGGGTCAAGTAAAGTGTCATGGGATATCGCTATCAGTGCTCTCTCCTACGTGTTATATAGCTTTTGGTCTTTGCTACTATGTTTTATTGTACGCTGGAAAGTGTCTTCTTGTGAGGTAGTATAAAGGCAGCCTGCTGTGGTCAGGCTAGACTGAGACATCTGCCTTTCAAACATCTAAGATTAGAAGACACAAATCCAAAACAGGATCATTAAACAGTCAATTTCAGACTCAGCCAGCACTTCCCAAACATAGTGTAAGAGTTTATTTCTATCCAGATGAGTTATTAGCCCCTTATAAATCCAGCAGTGCCCTCCATCACACACATCCAATGAGCTCAGATTCTTGATCACAAGATGAAAATCTCTCACTGGCTGAACAGGACAAACCTCATGGTCTGAATTTCCCCCTTCCTCCATGTATGGGAAGTGGCAATATCACTTGATGAAGCTATTTAAGGAGGATATGAAAACAGCCTACAAATACCACTGAAAGGAAACTGAATTTAAGTGAGATTAATCCAGAGCAGTATCATTAATGTGACCTATTGGAAAGTGCATCATACAGATTCCAAACAAGTTTGTCTTCAAGTACCACATGAGCAAACAGATACAAAAAAATGAACTGCAGGAACATAGAAATTAGCATATAATGGCCAAAGCAACAGGCCATGGAGTCTCTTCCTCTCAAATAGTAGCTTGCTTAGAATAATACAGGGCAAAATATGGGTAAACATATATATATGTGCATGCATATTCAGATATAACCTTACCTTCACACACACACACAAAGACACACATCACAGGTGAGAAGGGGTGAGGACTTACAAGGTGCTCTAGCTCCAAGAGGATGAAGATCTAGCAGGTAGAGGAACCAATGTCCAAACAGCATGGGATTAGGTGATGCTCATCTCTTAACCCCCTGTGGCTGCTAACGATACCCTTGTGCATCTCAGCATGGGGAAGTGAACAAGGGTTCACTGGCCTTATTCCAACAATGCCAGCTGTTTCCTTTCCAGAAAAATATAATATTTCTATTTGAAAGCTCAAATGGAGTGAAATCCTACCAAATATGGGGCTAATCTGCATTTCACAAGGGAGAATCAGGCTGAATCCTAAAGATAATGCTCTGCATTTATAAAATTATTCATTGACTCCCTGGGAAAAAAAAAGTGGTATTCCATCATTAAACATTGTAAACTAAAACAAAATAAAAAGAAGATCATTAAGTGGTTAATTCCCAACATTTTGCCAATAATCACCTGAAAAACCACTCTTTTCTGGCTAGCCCACACAGTTGTCTAGACAACCAACACCTGCTCTTAATTAATGACTAATATCCCAAACCGGAAACAGTGCTCCCTTGTAACACAGACATGACCTCTGATCATCTCCTTCTACCAGCAAATGTTCAAAACAGCTGAAGACGGCCAAGCCCTGTTAACGTTGCCCACCTGCTGCTGCAGCTACTGGAGCCTGGGCTGCTTCTCTGTGCTGAGTTCCTATGGGGTTTGGGTTTGTTTTTTCTGCTGCGCTGTGTGCAGTGACCTGAATTGGCACAAATCCGGCACTCACACACTCACAAAATTGGAAAGAAAGAGAAAAAAAAAAATATATATCCAGGGTGTTTGCTGTATATTTGCTTTCCAGAGAAAGGCATGTCTCCTGCATTCCAGTAGCGCAGCTGATAGTAGCTTATCTCCTAATCCTCTTGGAAGGGTGGGAGCCCTTCATTCACAGTGGTCTACAACTAGAGACATCAGGGTCTCCCTCTAGGGAGCCAGTGAAATATTTATTTTAAAGGTGACCAGACTCTACCACACACCCAACAACCCAGACAAATTGAGGAGAGCAGCCAAGATTTGGGTGAATCTGGCTCTCAAACTGGGGGGCAAAGCTCCTCCAGCAGGAAAAGTGAGCAAGAACTCTGGTCACCTCCAGTGAAACTTGTCTTTTGAGCTCTAATCGTAAGGATATGTCAAAAGAAGTCCAACTCTGCCTAACCATTATACGGAGGACAACAATGTCTCCAATGATGCTGATGACTGAGTGATGTTTCTTTCCTAAAGATAAAGACAAAAACCTTATTTTGTGGAGATCAAATGCACAGAGGGTATCTAATGGTGACCTCACCTTCCTTCCTGAAAAGATGGGCTAAATGTAAGACCAGAATGTGAGAAAGCCCCAGTTGACATTTTTTATCTAATGAACTTTTTCTTCTCAGTCTAAAGCCTGTCCAAGACTGTTTAATTATCTCTGAATATTAAGAAGTCACAGCTATGGCTGAGGGAGCCACCATTTACACAAAGCTTTACCTTTGCTTACTAGAATCTCAGACTTCCACTAGCAGCAAATTAAAGACTTACAGAACTGTCTCTGGATGCTGGGACTTGGTCATTCTTTCTGCTTATTTGTCAACACTGACCATAAGAGAGCAGATGAACTTGCAAACTTGCAAGTAATTCTTGGATGCTGTTTAGGATTTAGCGTGGAAAGGGAATATTTCCAGGAGCCTGTTTCCATGCAGCCAAGCAGTTTTGAAGGATGAGAGTGTTTATCAGCATAAGTAGAAGTTGCTTCTTCACAGCTTGTCCCTACGCTAGAGTGTAAGCATAAATGCAACAAGGGGGTCATAACAAACCATCTATTGGATCCATCTAAGGCAGACTTTGGTGTCTACTGTGATATTTGACTTCAAGACAGCAATGACACCAGCACCGCCAGATGCTGGCTTCCCAAGCTGTCCCCATACTGCTGTCATAAGCCTCTCACAGGGCAACAAGCACATGGTTCAACTACGATCCCAACTTCTCTCCTCTAAATTCTGCATCCATTTTTTGACATGTCACCTCAGTCTATTCAAACAACACCATGCTAGGCATCTCCAGGTAACAAGAGGAGAGAAAGGACATAGAATTACCAAAATAAGTGAAAGTTGGCTTGTTAGCTCATATAGACCTGTGTAACTGCGGATTTCACACCAAGCAGAGATGTGACCTGTAATTCAATCTAGTGCCTGTGAGCAGCAGAACTCTGCTCCATAAGGGAAAAAATGCATCACTGAATGCAGAGAGATGGGGTGGAGATCGAAATAAAAAAATTAAATGAACTGAAAACTTGCAGTTTGCTCCCATTCCCAGACAGCTTTTCTCCCAAGTTCATCACCCCTTTCACAACGAGATGCAAACCTTGACGTGAAGACAGTGATTTCAGACGCGTGCACATGCATTTGCACATGTGTGTGCACACACTTACTTTCTCACTTCTAGTTGCATGCTGTGAACAAGGCTTAAGCTTATAAGCCTGGTTAAGAGCTTGGAGAAACGACTTCATTTTTACTCTTGCTTTTTGTCTTGGGCTGGGAGGGGGAGAAGGAGGTGGGTTGGGAGGTGAATCGTGCAGGGCAGCAGATGAGAGATGAGATGGGAAAGTAAAAAGAGGAAAGCAGAGGAATTTGCAGGATTTATCCCAGTTCATCCACCTACTAATACAGGGCAAAGGAGGAGTGACAAGCAGATAATGCTGAGCAGGCCTCCACCATTTCACAAACCATCGCCTATAATTTCAGGGAGTAGGGACTCCAGCTGACAGATTTTTGGAGCCAGCCATGGTGCTGTCATGGGGCTGGGGAGAGGAAGAAGAGGGGGGTGACTGGGAGGAGGTAGAGCTTGTGGAGAGGAGAGCGAGGAAAGCAAGGCTGAGGTCAACGGAGAGGTGTCGGTGGCAGCTCATGTTCTACGGTCTCCGGTCGCAGGCACAGCAAAAGCCGCTGCTCAGTTTGGATGCACTCGGAGAAGAAGCACTTCATAAACTCTGTGCTCAGCCGTGGCAGAGCTGGGAAAAGCCGACCAGCTCGTCTCCTCCGGGGTGGCTGCTTACGCTGCATTACCTGACATTTTCCCCGACCCAGCTTTACATGACTCAAGTGCCGGAGGTTGCATTAAGGAGGTGTGAACATCATGAGTCTGGATACCAGCCAAAGCTCATGAAGGTCAGGAGAGGATTATTTCCACCAACTTCAACTGGACTTTCAATCAGTTCCAGGTTTAGCCTGAGACTTTCCCTGCATGTACCCAAGAAAATGAGGTGACGTGCCATGTAATGAGTGGGACCACACAGTAGTGACTCTTGGGGTTCTTCTCTCATGGCAAGTTTGCTGAGCACACCTGGGAACTTTCCTGTTTGTGGTGGAAAAAAACTAGCAGGTTTTTTGCTATAGTCTCAGAAGAAAAAGTGGCCGAGACAATCTCACAGGTAGGAAGATGTTCAAAATATGGAGACAACATGCAAAATTAGGGCTGGAAAGGTAACATGGTGAGGTGAGTTCCTTGCTTTGGGGATATTTTCAACCACTAAGCATGGACTGCTCAAACAGCCAGGCAGACAAACCTTGGCTGCTGCTCCTTCACTTACAAACAAAGGATCAGGGTAAGCTTCTAACACAACAAGGGGTGCTGGGAGGGTAAAGGCATGAAGTCAGTGAGGCAATTCAATGTTGTGATTGAGAAGGAGTTGCTCCATTAACTTGGTAGGTCTCCATCTGGTTTAACTGCCTCTGCAGATCTCACCCAACATGCTGAAATGCATCTTCAGTTTTGCCATCAGCCCTCAAATAAATTACCATGGAGAGGTGTTTAGAGACCCCATAGTTAGCAATGTGTTTTGAGAAAAGCACTAAAGAATGATGAAGAGTTGGTGAAATTTTATGTTACAAATATTTTTACAGCTTTAGCCCTATTTTTAGTTAACAAATCATCTATGGACCAATTATAATTTCCTTCACACATATTAAGTACACACAAGAATTTGCCAAACACACTGGTGCTAACCCCAAACATTTAAAAAACATGAGTCAGCCCTCTGTCTGCCTTCCCCCCTCCCATCCCAGTCTCATTATCAACTTAAACTTCATCAGACTTTTACAAAAATAAATGTAGGCTCTTTTTATTTGCCTTCTTGTACTGGAAATATTTCCATTTTGACTTTTTTAAGGTTTCTTCTGCACTTCTGAGGATTATTACCTTATTTTCTTTTTAAGAGAAGCTTGAGATTTCCTCACATTCACTTGTCTTCCAAAGTGAAGCATACATAAAAAATACTCCAGGTAAAGACTGGGACAAAAACACATACAATCTTTGAATTTTCCCATTCTAGTTGTGGTCTTTGGAGTAGATTATACACTCAGCTCACTGCTAAACTTGCTTGACAAGACTGCAGATGCACCAGTTAATCTTAACTAATTTAGTAGGCTTTTGTTTCAAAGAATGTAAAATATAATTGAAAATAATGCAAGAAAGCAAACAGAATAGGAATGAAAATAATGGATGTGCTTGCTTAGATATGGTAGCAAGAAATGCTAGCTAAAAATCCTAAATAAACTAAAAGATAGAAATTAAATTAAAGAAATAATTGGCCAGTAAATACACCTTTAAGGAAAATATTGAGTGAGCGTTTCCCTGGCAGACATCAGAAATCCAGCTTGTTCAAAGCAGCAAAGTAAGTATTTTTCTCTTATATCAAATAAGATAAAGTTATTTTAGCCATAGATATACATGCTTAGCTAATACAAATTATATAAGTTAGTAGTAATACTACCCTGGCATTTTGTATCAGTGATGAGACAGTGAGAGAAAGTCTCCTTTGCACTGCAGTGCTTCTAAAGCCCTGAATCTCTGCTCACACTGAATGATCATCTACAGACTCCCCAAAGCTTTCTTTGTACCTTGTTACTGAAATGAAGTTACAGAGGCTTTTCCATCCCTAAAACACCAATCACGTCTTATTTTTCTGTAAAGCAAACTTAAATTTTGAACACCAGCATTTACTTTTTTTTATTCATGTGCTACTTATATGTAAGTATATACATAGTATCTATAAATGAATTCTCATGAGTTTCCATTTTGCTGATGGTGTCAGCTCAAGAAATCCTTGTTCCCTTTGCTTTTGCCAGTTCCAGAGGACCACAGTTTGTAGATGCCTGTACCAGAGGAAAAGTGACAATCTCACCAGCCGGCAGTCAGAAAAGTAAAGCAAAATCCCACCAGGATCCAAGCCCTCTTTATTTGTGTGCACCCAAACCCTCTGACAAGCAGAAGCAAAGAACTGGATGACTTCTTCTGGACAACCAGGACCATGCACACCTTCGGAAGGCCCAGACACACTGCAGGAAAAAAAGGCCCTGAGAGGAAAGGGGATCAGGATGGGTTTCACACCTCCAAATCAAGAGAGCTGTTACTATCCGACTTTACAAGGGATATATAGAGACATGACTTTCATTTTAAGGTCATAATTTAAATATACGCTTAACTACCAGTGTAGATAGAGATATGCATGGACTGCACTTTGGCTTTCTAGGTAGCTGAAGCTTATAAAAGCATGTTTGGTACTCTGCACTTCAGGACTTTCTCTCTCATCTAATTGAACAGGGCCACAGAAATGCTCAACACACACAACACCATCTGTAAAAAGCTTCTTTTTTGGACCAGTGCTCACTACTGTGCACTGTGGCAGACACTGAAGTAAATCCCTCCTGGCCTGTGTGGTTTTGTGAGAATCCAGGAAAAAAAAAAAAAAAAATAAAAGAGTAAAATTCACCAGATCAGCTTTCTAAGCAGTGACTTTCCTTGCGCTTTCCTAGAAACCCTGTTCTGCTTTTCCCATCTCCTGCCAAGCTGTATAGAATTGGATGAGCATAATTTTTCTTTCACTCCTTCTACACGAGCTAGTGCCAGTGCAAGGAAGTTTATTATTGTAACTTAACCCTCTCTTGCAAAGTGCATATAAAGCACCTGGCTTTACATTTTGAATGAAACCAGAACTGACCCTACTTTGCTGAAAATTTAGCTGCTCTTTATTTGACTTTCAGGGGTTTAAGTCAGCTGCAATGGATTGGGGTTAAGAGAGTCTCTGGTGAGAAAAAACTATAAGAGGAGAGAGCAGCTGGAGGTAAAATAGATGTATAAAATCCCTGAGAGACTCAGAGATAGTACTGTCTGGCAGTCTTCAACTTCTACCTGTCCTGCTGCAAAGGAGGACTGATTTTGGGGGTTGGGGTTTTTTGTTTGTTTGTTTGTTTTGCTTTTTCCTTTAAACGGGATTATAGAAACCTTTAATGAAATTGAACCTGGAGGCCAGGGAGTGAATAGGTGTCTGGAGGCTGCCTTCACTATAAAGAGAGAATTGAGTGACTAGAACAGACTTAAATAATTTGCAGACATCTGATATTAAAATGAGAGAAATCCCACCCCCACGTTTACTGACTGGGAACTGTGCCCTGCAGACACTTTTAATGGCTAATGTGGCTCCGTTGCACTCTAACCTTCCAGGAATGCTTTTTGCTGAGATATTTATTGATTTTCTGGATCTAAACAAAAGCAGAGGAAAGAAAAAAAATATTAGCAATAATAAAAAAGCTAGATCAGATGGAAAACAGCTGATAACCCAGTTTAAGAGAAGTCCCTAGAGGAGCTGTCTACAAAGTCCTCCTGAAGATGTGGTGGATTTGTAGATCTGGTATAACCAGGTCAGGACATCATGTTGAGTTAAGGAAGTTAGAAAAATTGCCAAGTAGAAGTCATTAATGGCACCTATCACACTAAGCCTGGAGTATTTGTGTCCAGCTTTGGAGTCCTCAGCACAAGAAGGACATGGACCTGGTTATATATAGCTCACTTTGCATCATCTCTCTTCCATTTCATTTCTAATCATCAGAATGATCCTCTGACAAAGTCTGACAAGGATTCATCTAAGGCAGATTCTCGTGAAATCAGTTAATTTGCCCTCTAAATATATTTATCTAGCTTTAGCTACTCCAAAAAAACCCCATAGAAATTACCAACTTAGACAAGATACCAAATTTTAGACTGCTAATATTGACTGAAATTTATCCCACTCTTTCCTTTACCCCACCCTGAGTTGCCACTTGAGAAAAAGGCATTGCCATACTTCAGATGGTGTACTGAAAGGTTAAAAGCCATAAAAAGTAATGCAGTGGCAATGGAGACCTTAAAAATACTTTTTATAGCAGCCAGGCTTAAAGAGAGTTGCTTTCAGTGCTAACTCTTTGTTCTAGAACTTTCATTCTGCTTGCAGAGGCCTATCGTTCTATGTTCTGTAAATGGAGAATGATACCCAACTCAGATTAACCCCTGAAACCAGAGAAACAAGGGCTGTTCTTCTTCACAAGTTTGGGTCATTTTGAAATCAGTGACTTTTTTTAGTGGTTGAAAGGGTCTAAGGAATGCTGCCAAACTGACATCATCATTTGTCACAGGGTTGGGATGAAAAGCAAAATGCCATCCAGCTTGATTCATGAAAGGTTGTCCTTCATGTCAGCTGCTCAAGAAGGTTCATTGACCTTTCTCAACCATTGAGCTTGAGGTGAGAGCTCATCTCAGCCACCCTCTCACTAGCAGTCGGTTGTCCTCATCTCTGACCCTGCTTTGAGCAACAGCTTAAATGAGGTGACCTGCAGCCTCCTCTCACCTGAACTAGTCTATGATCCAGTATGGCTTTTAGGGGAAAGGTGGTCTTGGAAGTGGGGAGGAAAGGGAGACCGACCATCATCACTGGAGACTGAGGCTCAAAATGTAGTGATTTGGCAGGGAGCCTGATGAACAAAGCAAGCTCCCATCAGTAATCCAGCAAAACTCAGCTTGGCAAAACTAACCCTGAGGGGACAAACCCCATCCCGGATGAGTGACTCCAGTCGCTGCACTTGAGCCTTGCTGCTGTGGCCATGCGATCCCATCTCTAACTTCATAACCTTTGTCCTGCCTCAAAACTTTCCACTTGAGCCTGCACCACCATTCCTGACCTTTGGCTGCTGTGCTAAATTTTTCTCTTACTCTATCACTCCATATTTGAGATGCAAACCTCAACCACAGCATGGTCCCCTGCTTAAAATTTATCAAGAGAACATATGGCAGAACTGCTTTTTATATTTGGCCACCGGCAATAACCTCAAAAGTTTACCACATGATAAGACGAGACAGCATTCATTTTCTGAAGCTGTCTTTGCTGTCCTTATTTAGAGAGAGCTGTATTTCACCGTTGGCTTTTCGCTTTCTTGGTCAACACTCAAGTGCTCAGGTCACTTAGTACCATCAGACTCACGGGGCAAGCAGTCAAGGCTGTGAAACTTTATTTACACATTGTTAATACGGGGTGTTTTATCTCTTAACACCACCAAAAGTGCTGAGAACAGTGCTGGCAAATTTTAATTATGCAATGACCCTTAAAAACACTAGTCAGTAGGGCAGGCTAGAGCCGTCCTCTTTTTTACTGTTCTGTTCACTCGTCAAAATTTAGAGAGAAAAGCATTCGTGCCACTTTTGCTAAGAAGAGCAGAATGGAGGAAAAGGCCAAGTTCAAATTTGTTAATATATTTTCCTATTTAAAAGATTAAAAATGCAAGGCAGCCTCTATCCAGAAGCAAAACAAGCTGTCCATGGCAGCAGGTTGAAGAGAACTCACAGCAAAGATGGTCCCATGGTCTAATTTACTAAAATAAACAGCAAAATCTGGAAAACCAGGGCAACAGCTTCTGAGAGAGGGGACGGGTCTTTGCGTGCTGATTCCTGGGAAGGAATTCTTTTCTGTGTTCACTCTTATGGGTGAGCTGTGAGTTTGCTATACTTTTAAGGCTTCAAACTGCAGGAGGAATATATTGACAGACAGACAGACAGACAGATAGATAGACAGAGAGACAGACAGGCACTTTGTTCACAGAAAGGATCGCAGCACTACAATCTTCTGCCAGAAATCCACGAGGCCAGCATGTTCCAAGTACTGCTGCCCAAAGCCCTACAAAATAAGTAGAAATTACCACAAATATGCCTGCATTTTAAATTCTAGAGGAGTTGGCACTGCCTGGTAGTCTGCTGCTTGGGAAGGGAGCAGTCAAATCTATTCGATTGCAGTGAGGCACCCCTGCGTTCCTTGCTCACCCTTTTAAGGGTCATTGCGTAATTAAAATTTGCCAGCACTGTTCTCAGCACCTTTGGTGGTGTTAAGAGATAAATGATGTTGAACCCCATTTAACCAACCTCTCACCAGCAAGTGCTCACTCTCACTGCATTGAGAGTCAAATTTGGAGCATCGGTTCAAGAAAATCACAGCCCATGAAGAGAGAAAGTGACAAAAAGCAGCCAATATTTTATTCACCAGAGTGTCTTCCTACGCCTAATCTCTTCCCTTGTCTTTAGATACAAAGAGTTTGGGAAAAAACGGGTTACTTTTCTTGTGGATTTGATTCTGAGGCTGACAACAAGAACATGAAGGAGGGCAATTCCATGCAGCACTGAGGATTGCTGGGTTTCTTTTTCATAAGGATGCTTGCACATGGAGAACGAAAGGTCATATTCCAGCCTCTGGCTGCAGCACATAAGATAGACACAGGCACCATAAACTCAGGAGACAGATTTCCTGCTCCTTTAGTTGTCAGTCCTTTGTCAGAATCTGGATTTAGAGTTGACTCCCAAAAGGAGCATCAAATCCCTTGATTAGGTGTCTATTCATAGACACTATGTGTAGTCAAACATAAGGTCTTTCTCCAAATATTTCAACTCTGTAAGAAGCACCTACAAAAGCATTTTCTGACTAGGAAATGAGAGGACCCACCGATGTTTCCTGTTTCCACACTACAAAGTCTACAGTTGGTATCTTCAGTGGGTCAGCCTAATCCAGAGAAACAGTCTTTCTACATGGGCTACCCCAGAGAGATGACATGGTAGCAGTGATCAGGCTGAACTTAGGTTTCTGTTTCCACCAACGCTTGAAAGACATGAAGGAACCATGAGTCTTTGATGATCTCCTCGAACATTTAACATCATCCTGTAGTCATGTATTTCCATGAGGGCTAAGAATGAAATTACAGTCTTCATCATGGGGGAACATGTGCCTGTTACTCAATTTGGGAAGTGGGCATTTCAGTCGTGACTAATATTTTTTCTTCTCTTGGCTTCCTGTCTCCTAACCTCAAGAGCATCAACCTTTTTACTCACCACTTGCCTGTGGAAAGAGCTGAAAACCCATTTGGACTAGATAACATATTTTGGATTGTTTGATATTACATCGCTATGTTTCCAATTAGGTTTTCTTGCTTTTATCTGCTTTGTGTAATCTGTTCAGTCCCTCCCACTAATTAGAACCTTATTTGCCTTTTTTCCCCTTTCAACAGTGTTTATCCTTCACATTGTTCCTCGCATCTCTGCTGAGGAAGATTGACTTCTGTTATCTTTGTTTTTTAAATATATGTTTAGATTTTATTGGCACAGACGCTTGTTAAAGCGATCCAACTATTCATTACAGACCTCATGATTTTCCATAGTAAATTTTCTAGACAATCAAGTCAGATCAACATTATTTTTTGTCTCATTCTACATTCTTTCAGAGAGTTATGTTTTATGAAAAGCCTAATACTTCAGATTATTACCTTTCATACATAACATTCCCTCAGAATCAGTTGATATCTGATGATATTCCGATGGCTAGACCTCCAGATGTTTTATTTTATTTATCATACTTGGCTTGTTTTCTAGGACCAAGTCCAAAACAGCCTCTAATCTCAGGGGTTGCTCAACAAATTCTGTGAGGGGCTGTGAAAAGTTATTAAGGGGAAAAGAAATCTTTGCACGAGAAATAATTCTGCAAATCCTGGTGTTGTCCTTATGTACTTAAAATATATGCTGATCAACAATGACCTTGTAAGAAGATTAATAAGGAATTTTAACATGTACTTTTGGGAGTGTATGGAAACTCTCAGAATAAATGGATCTCTTGCGTAGCGCAAGTCAGGAAGAAACTTTCTAAGCTTTCCAGAATTGTCTATTAGGAGTTTTTTTGTGCTTTTTTCTGTGGCAGATAGCACTTGCCACTGCTCAAGATTCAGAACAGGTTCTGGATCTGGAGCCTGAGCCAGGATAGCAGTCTCTGTGTCCTGAAAACAAATAGAACAAAGATGAGAGGAACCAAATGTGCAGCATGCTGCGATGCTCTCCTACCTATGTGGAGCTTCACAAGGCTTAGAACCAAAGAGCACCTTTCTGGAAGGGCAGACCATAGCCACCCGAGCTAAGGGGCATGTCTAGAGGTAAAAAAAAAGTAAGTGACTACCAAGAGTCCCAAAATTAGAAGAAATAAGCCAGTAAGTTTGCAATGAACAGTTTAAATTCAGTGAGGAAAGACATTAATAGATTTAACTTAGTGATAGACAGGAGGTGTATTTCCATAATAAAATGGTCTCTGAGAAGGAGCCATTTTCAGTCCACCCTATTTTCCCTGTGGTTCCAGCCTGGTTTTGATATCAGAGACAGATAAGAGTACCCAGAAGCTGAGATGTAAGCATTTGCAGCTAGGTGGAGGACTATCATGTCAGTAACATCAACCTTCTTCCACCAGAAATATCAGACACACCTACTAACAGCTGACACCATCCAAAGAGCTTAGTGGTGCGGTTGTCTTGAGCAAATCTACATTGCTTGGAAGTGCTTTTGAGGCACCATCCCATTCCCAGAAGCTAATGCTACCTTCACCATGGACTATACATTTCCCTAGATAGTCCTTCTCCTGCCCATGACAGTGCCAGAAGAAGGTATCTGCAGCCAGTTCAAGGCCAGGAGGAAAGTCTGTGGTGGTGGTGCCTTACCAATTGTCCAGATCCAGATAGGAGGGAAAGAAAATGACGGGAAAAAGGGTAATGGCTTTAAACTGAAAGACAGTAGATTCAGACTAGATATAAGGAAGAAATAGTTTTACACTGAGGGTGGTCAAACACTGTCCCAGGTTGCCCAGAGAGGTGGGAGATGCCCCATTCCTCAAAACATTCAAAGTCAGGTTGGATGGGGCTCTGAGAAACCTAATCTAGTTGAAGATGTCACTGCTCATAGACTAGATGACCTTTAAAGGTCCCTTCCAACCCAAACTATTCTATGATTCTATGAAAAGGGAGTCTCATAGCTCCCAGTGCCATCTCTCACTAGTGCTGTCACTGTGAGATGAAAGTTCCTTTGAACAGGTCCCACAGTCCAGGTGAGGTCAGAGCAAAGAACAAGCAAAAGAGAGTTTTCCCATTCTAATTTCAGCCAAGCATTGTGTTAAACTTCAGGTTTCATGAGATCTCTAGGTTAGGGAAATGAATAGGAAGATCTGCAGCAACATGCATCTATTAGTAGAATGGCCATTTGCTATTCTGTTCAATCCATTTTACACAAAGTTGTATCAGAAGAAGCAGATGAGGTTTCATGTTTCCAGTTCTTAATACAATCTTTTGCTAGACTCAGTTAAGCCACTATTTTTCTTAGTTGTCTTCCCTTCTCCTCTGTTTCCTTCAGTAACTAATACTTCAGTGGAAAGCCCAAGTTCAGTGTCACAAGTAAATTTCTGGTCACCTGGAACTATATACGTACATGCCCTGTTCCTGATTCCTAAAGGTCTTCAGCCAAAGTCCTAAAGCATAAAGATAAGCTGAACTAACCGCATAACAAAGCACACAGTCTCATCTTGTCAAGCTGCTCTGAAATTCCTCTCATCAGGGTTTTGTACCCTGGATTTCTCACAGCCGGGTTCTCCAATACCAGCACTGGTCTTGGCAAAGAGAGTAACGAGACAAAGGGAGACAAAACCAAACAGATTTTTTTTTTTTTTTGAGTTTTCAAGGAAGTTTTGAAACTTTTTTTTATTCTTAAGGCTTCCCCCCAATTTCATGTAAATGTCTTCCTTTTCTTTCAAACCAAGTTCAAAACTGACATAGTGAAATTCAGAATATGAAAAAAAAAAAAAAGTAGGAAATTTGAGGATTTTCCCACCCCACCCCACTTTCAACAGTTTCCAAACCTTTTTACTACGATGGCCTGAGAGGGCTCTTTATTTTTACAGCTGCTGCATACCTAGTTCTCCTCGCTGGAAGACGCACACACAGCTCCAGCGATTCTAATCTTTTCATTCCAGGAAAGGAACCAGCTGTAAATCCACTGAAGCAAGATCAGGATACAGCACCAGGACTGTTGTTCTGGCCTCCCGCTGGTTAAGACTTCCCTTGAACTGCTCTCACACTCAGTCCTGTCTTGGGTCCAGAAGCCTCTGTTTTAAGAATCCCTTCCCACCTCCCAGTTCTGACCTCAGTAAGCTTCTAAAGGCAGGGGCATTATGATTTTCATGATCTGGTGAGACACCCCTGCAAAGCAGCAGTTGAGTCAGATTCAGAGGATCAGGGAGTGCTTGGTTTCTTCCATCCTGAAAGCACCTGAGAGAGGTGCTATGTTTGCATCCACTCCCAACTTCCAGACAAATGGTAGGGATAAAATTACTTCATGCACACTCCCTGTCCCTGGGTGTTGCCGTAAATTAATTTGTGTGATGCTGTTGTAGCACTCGATAGTGCAGCTCCTTCCCTCTTTTACTCCGAGTGGGGCTGTCACTAGACCTGCTGAAATCATATCAGCTTTCAACTATGTGGTAGGCTATAACAACAACTAAAATTTTGGCACTGTTTAAAAAAAAAAAATCAAATCAATGTTTGCAAAGAGTGATAACTTCCCTGTACCCGCAGAAAACTGCTCAGGGAGTCACCTCATCGTTGTGAGAACGTCACCTCCAGGATGGGTCTTTCCCAAATCTTTACGGTAACCTGGTGCCGACTGTACACAAACACTCACAATGACTGCTTAGCAACATCTCCTGCCAACCCAGGCAGTGGCAGAGCGAAGAAAAATATGTGCTGTGCTCTCCAGCTATTCCTGCAATGAAAATATATCACCAAGGAACAGTAAAACCTGTGTTGGGCTGATGGGGATGAGGTGGAGCAGGACCTCCCGTCCCTGTTTCCACACCGCTAACACAAGCCTAACTTTCTCTTCTTGGACTTTGCAAGTCTCATTTGATGATTAGGGGACTAGAACATCTCTCTTATGAGGAAAGGCTGAGGGACTTGGGTCTTTTTAGTCTGGAGAAGAGAAGACTGAAGGGGGATCTGATCAACACCTAAAAATACTTCAAGGATGGGTGTCAGGAGGATGGGGCCAGTCTTTTTTCAGTGGTGTCCAGGGACAGGACAAGAGGTAATGAGCACAAACTCGTACATAAGAAGTTCCATCTAAACACGAGGAGGAATTTCTTTCCCGTGAGGGTGGCAGAGCCCTGGAAGAGGCTGCCCAGAGAGGTGGTGGAGTCTCCATCTCTGGAGACATTCAAACCGCCCTGGACACGTTCCTGTGGGACCTGCTCTGGGGGACCTGCTCTGGCAGGGGGTTGGACTAGATGATCTCCAGAGCTCCCTTCCAACCCCGTGGGATTCTGTGATTCTGTGATTCGTCATTCTGTGAAGTGGTGAAGGGACATGTTTTACAGTGTATCATGACATATGTGCGTTTCGTATCCAGGACGTCAACAAACGTTTTGCTGGGTTACTTCACCCATTTAACCTTCTTATTTCTTTTCATGTTTCTTGCTGTTGTCCACCACAATTAGCGATATCTTCCACTAGTTTGCAGGCACCTGTTTCTGCACAGGGAGCTGCAGAGGTTGTGTCTTCACACACTGGGATGCTTTCAGTAGGAGGGAAATCCTGGAGTTGGAGTTCCAGGAAAGGTTACGGAGATGGTCCTAGGGAGTCTAAGGCTAAAGGTACCACCCTCCCAATTACTCCCAACTCTGCTGTTACATTTCAGTTATGTCCTTTCCCATCCTTAGCCTTTGCTGCTGCCTTCCCTGATTATTTTTTAAGTTTGAAGTATAGTTTAATGAGTTAGTGCTGGTTCGCCCATGCACCCAGTGAGCAG
Organism: Xenus cinereus; assembly: GCA_025774025.1. Lineage (NCBI taxonomy): Eukaryota > Metazoa > Chordata > Aves > Charadriiformes > Scolopacidae > Xenus > Xenus cinereus. Next base: position 2,223,393 of record JAOXJK010000012.1, read on the forward strand.
AGCTCACTGCTGTCTGTTTGGTGGCAAACAACTGATGGTGGGGACTGAACACACAGGAGGACGAGGAGTCCTTGGAATAAATAACCACTTTTTTAGTTCTCATGCTAGTAAAGTCAAATTACATCGATTACGTTAATTCAAATTATTTTTTTTAAAGTAGTTGACTCTGGTTAATTTTTCTGTGACTCCTCCTCTCCCCTCCAAAAGAATAAGTGGTTAATTTTTCCTAGTGTGCTGCCTTTTGATCTTTTTGACAAGGACGTGACAACGTTTGATATCAAAGTTAAGAAAGACTTAAATTAAACGAATCATTAGAAAATGCAGACATTAGCTATGAAAGTGACAAGCATATTATCTAAGAACAGTTCCTGGGCCGTCGAGAGCAGAAAGGCAGCAGTTTATATTCTGGGCTTAATTGCCAGTGTTGTCCATAAAAGCGGGAAGTGCCCGAAGCCCCACTGCCTTGCCCTGGCAGCAGCCCCGGAGCCGGCCCGATGCCTGGCCACGGAGCGTCAGAGCAGCTGGAGGAGGAGGAGGATGGTGCTCGTCAGAAATACAGTGGGTAATTATCCTGTGGCAAAGGACGCTGGAGAGGGGAGGAGACATCCACGCCAAGGGTTTTCTTCCCACAGCTTGGAGAAAGGCATTGAGTGAAGTGAGCAGGACCTCCTGGGAGGAGCAGGGCGTCATGGAAGAGGATTAGGGCTGCGAAGGAGCTCAGGAGAGAGAGGCACCTTCTATTTTTCTATTTTTGTAGTTTCACTTAATGCCATTTCCTGTACCCTTCTGTTTTCCATCCGTACGTTGCCGTCTGCGGAAGGATTACAGGCTCCTGCTGGAAATCACTTTGCTTTCTTTGGGTGAAACGAACTCCAAAACCTCACTTCTCTCATCGTGAGAACGTCCTCAGATGCTGGGGGCTACCAAATAGCTAAATACTGTATGGAGGGCTAGAAGGAACAATTATAAATGTGAGGTTATGAGTATAGTGTTTGTGGCAAGTGTATATTTTAGCAGCAGTGGTAGAAGATAAACAGCCAGTACTGAAAGACTGAAGAAATATGATGAATATACATATACATATATATGACGGGAAGATCCAGGGAAGTACAAAGCAGCTTAATTTTATGAAAATATAAAGATGCATTTCTTCTTTTACTAACCTAGATCAAAAGCATTTTCATGCATTATATTAAGCAATTTAAACCAAAATTTGCTAGTCTGTTTGGAAGCAAGTTTTAACACAAGTCAGTATCAATATATGATATCTTTTAATGTATGTCAGCCTTACTTTATACTTAAAAAATTAACTGGCTAGATAATGATTTACACAGCTTAAAAACAACACTGCACACGAAGGCATAAAATATAGTTTTACTGTGTTTATCTCTGGTAAACAACAATGCAAAGAGAAAAGCAATGTGAACGATACACAGGAATACTATTTGTTTCTAAAAAAGGGACAAATGGAATAGCTCATTTCTGATTTGTATCCATCATTTCTGACAAATACTAAAAGCCCAGGGAAACAATGTATTATAAATGGTCAATGTCAGGCCCTAAATATGGCACACTAAATCTGCACGTACAGGTCGCAATCTTCATTTTTTTTCTGGGGATGTGTCTGTATGTGGCAAAGAAGTAAAGATCAAACCCCATAAAATACATCATTTATATGCTGCTCTCTGTTATAGAGCAGCATGGACATCGCTAATGAGAAGCACTGCTAAAAGAATATTTCCCTGAGTTTGTTTCCAGGCACACTGTGGCAAAAAGGAGGTGTCCCCTGGGAATGAAATAGTAATAAAAATGTTGGGGGGGGCAGGGGAGGTTAAGAACAAAAAAAAAAAAAGAACAAACATGGTACTTGAATTTTTCCCCTTCTACCAGTTCATCAGCCATTGCAACAGCTTGAGGTAAAGAATTTGCAAAACACACATGGAGAGCTTTTTGCTGCTTATTTTTTTTAATCTCTGAAGTCCAACGGTGATGATGAAGGTAGCTGTGACATTTGCAATTTTCCATGCACCAGCCCATTCCATTTTCTTCCCTGGTGCCACTTACATGGTACAGTAAGCCTCCAGCATTGACAATAATTATAGCCTGAATAAAATGAAGAGGGTAATATGAACAAAGCTCTGCTGTAATTGCCTTTTCATTATTTGCTAACAGTTAGTTATTCAGTCACAGGGAAAAAATTACACAGTAATTGGTTGACAATAGGAAGCTAAAGCTAAATTCCAGAACTATGATATTTTTGCGTGTTGGTCTTTTAGACCTTTTATTCATATTTTGATTAAACAGCTAGAGCATTAAAGTGAAATATAAATGTAGCCTTGGTTCAGATTCCATAACATTAGTTTCCACCCCACACAATTTTCGTTCAGTTTTGAATTTTAAGCTATCACATATGGCAGCCCTGTAAATATTGTAGCCTATTGACTTTGAAATACAGATTTGCAACTCTCATTCACTTAGTTTAACAATAGCAAAGAATCCCTTTCACCTTAACGCCTCACAGAAGTGTCCAGCGTGACTGCGCGCCAACACTTCAGTGGGGCCATTCTGCCTTATTTCAGACGCTGGGGTGGGGGAGCGCCAGTCTGAATGCCTGCCGTATTTCATTTCCCTTTTAAACAACAAAAAATTCTTTAGCCACCGATGGGGGTTTGCAGGTTGGGGGTGTGAGAAGCCCCAGGAGCACCCTCCCGGCGCCCTCCCTAGGGGTTTCGCCACGGGAAGCCATTGCGGTTGGCTCTCAAGGACTCGGGGGAAAATATTCCTCTAATAGTTATTTCCCTCGCCTTTATCTCTTTTGTTTTCTTTAATCTTGGGGTTTGTGTGAACCCCCAGTTACAGCTGGGACTTCTTCATTGTTTCACTGTTTAATTACTGTAAAAAATGTGGTTTTAATCACTGCTGTTGCCCCAATTTGGCAAAGGGCCGCTAAGTACGTACTACTGAGGCCAGTTCACCTGCTTAAAGTTCAGCATTTGTTTAAATTTCCTGCCTATTTAATGCCAACGTGCGTTCATCAGAAATCCAGGTGTTCCACACCATAACACTGAAGAAGATGGGTCAAATTCTACACTTCTTATATTTATTGTAATACGTGAAATGGCTCTGAAGGAACTACCCCGAGTGGTGTGAAATGTGCAAGGCTGTAACCTAGCGAAAAGTTTTAATTCTTTGCTGCTGTACCTGTGTCATTACTTGCAATGAGTTGCTCACTGTAAATGTGTGGTTGATGGGCTTCCAATGATTTTTTTTTTTACTTTTTTTACTCCCTTATTTGTTATAAAGCCTTTTAAAGGGAGCAGACGCTAGGAGCTGGACTGATAACTGAAATCGGTTTATTTATTTCATCAGACATTTAATTAGAATAACCTTCTCCTGTTAGGTGTAATTATTAGTGTTTCAGCAAGCAAAATTTTGCAAGTCTCAGGTCTAAAGGGCAAGGTACAGATTTAGAGCTTCGGCCACACCAGAAACAAGAGGAACTGTTGTACCCTGTATTCTCAGGTCCTGCCGTGGACCTTTAGAAAAGCTCAAACTGCAGCAAAGTAGTTGCTGGAGGAATCAAAAAGACTTGCAGGAGCTGAAACCAAACAAAACGTAAGCTGAAGCAGGGTTGGGGTAGAGTCTTTGAAGAGTTGAGTTCTTGTCAAGCTGTTGAGGATGGGCTGGGCTGCGAGAGCCCGGCCAAGGGCAGTGCGGTGGCCGAGCTCTGCCCCACGGCACCCCGCTGGGAGCGGGGCTCACCTTCCGGACAAAAACAAACAAGGAAAGCCCATTCCTGGGCATTTTGTGAGTGTAATCTGTGAAGCAAAGCCGTGCCTTGCTGCTCGGGGCCTGATCCGAGTGTCAGTGAAACCAATGGAAATGTTCCTGCCGGGTTCTGCGGACTCTGGATGGGGTCCTCCAGAGCCGAGTGCCGAAGGAAGCGCCGCCAATAAACAAATGCATCCCATCAGCCCCCTTCTGATGTATATTTCATACTTTGCCCTTACTTTTATTTTCGAGTCCTAGATCTTTATTATAATCAGTCAAAGTCCTGGCTTTCAAGTTGTGAATGGGCATCATAATTATCTAATGCAACTACTCCAGAAATCAGATTAGTAATTAGCTGAACCAAACTGATTGGTGTGACTTCCTGAATGCATCTCTTTAATGTTGAACATTTGCTTTGTGCTTGAAGGATTTGTTTGTGTGTTTCTTGTGTGTGATGAGAGCTTTTCTGTAATTAGCTCCTGGGGGACAGCATATTCTAACAGTTAAAGAATAATTGCAGTCCTATGAAATGTGAAATGGCTTGGGCTGGCTTTTGTTGCAGCTTAATTGTATGCAACAAGTACAGGAGGCTTTTCATTTCACATCATGATAGTAAAGATGTAGCTTTCATAAATAAAGAAAGGAATTTTGTACAGTGGTAAATAGTCTCTAATATGTTAATTTTGCAGAAAAAACCAAAACAAACAAAGCACATTTGAGAATTCTCGGTGTTATTGAAGTAGATGTTCATCATTGTTTCATTAGCTTGTAGTTTCTATGTATGATTTTAATGAAAGGGAAAAGGAAGAGAAAAATAAGTGTGACAGTAAAAGAAAAATGACTTAGTGGTCAGTCTGAAGCAGCTTGCTTTCCTTTGAAACAAAAATTTAAATGCCTTTTCTTCTGAAATGTCATGGCAAAAAAAATGGGGGGTTTGGGCAGCGGTCACAACAGTGTTGTGGTAAAAGTAGTTTGAATGAAAAAAGAAACTTATTATTCAATACCTTCTTTAGGAAAAAAAAAAGGGAAGGGGGAGTGTTATTTGTTTTCTCCTGTTCATACACGGGCATGTTCGTTCTTTGCCTGTAGGATATTGCTGTTCACTGTTCCAAATAGTTGCAGCTGCCCCTCGTACCTTGCCGTACGTGTGCGATCACCGGTGCCACTCCTCTGATCGCTCAATTTCTGTTGGAGAACTGATCCGGGGGTACCCCGCTGTCTGTAGCGGGGGGCCCTGTCTGCTGTTCCAGGTGGCCTGACTCTGTGGACTGTTAGCCTGGTGTGTGTCCGGTGCCTGTGGGTAGGATTGCTGGGTGCTACTCACGGGAGGGCATTCTGAATGCAGAAGGTTTTCAATCCAGTAGCCAATCTAGTAGCCCAAAGACAGATGCATACATCCTTGCCGTTCTGCACAGTCAGGATTACGAGTACTAATTCAATATTTATTGATATCTACTTGATACTGTTCAATTACCAACACCTTGTTCTGTGACTGTAAGCTGAATTATCACCAGATTAAATATAGCATTCGAGCATATTTTTTTTCCCTTTAATGAAAAGACAAAGTTGTGCAAATCTGAGTTTAGGTTAATCATCAAAGCTCCCGATCCGCCCTTCCCATAGACAGCACTGCTACAGTATATCTGTAATCACCATCCATTCCTGTGGCTAGTGGCATGTAGCATTTATTTATTTTTTCAGTATAGATGACAGTGATGCTGGAGTCTCATTGTCATCTAGATCTGATAACTGCGAGTCATTTTGATATGGTTCTGAGGTAATCTACAGTGTCAGACTCTCAATGTCATCTTGTCACTACCACTTCTCTCCACAGCATCGCCATAGGCAAGAGCTCTGCTGCGGCTTTTCCTTCAGGGCTTTCCCTGCAGAGGCTACAGATCGTATGAGGAGTCACCACAGGAGCTGTGCCTCCCCGGGAACGGGAGGAGAGGGGAACTGTGTCCCTCGGAGCGGCCCTGCGATCAGCTCTGGGCACGGCTGAGGTTCCGCGCGATGCCTGGTGGGACGGATGGGTGGGATGCTGCTGGTTCCCCTTTGGCAGCCTCTCAGGGATTCGAGGTGCAAGTCCTCAGTCGCTGCATTCCTCTCTGCTGGTAGGGAGAGGGAGGGTGCCCTGCTCACGCTCCGCCCGCGCTCCCCGTGGGCGTTGAAGCAATTCCGATAAGAAACAAAGCATTTATTTGTCCAACCTTGTGTTTTTACGCTGCTCCCCTCAACACACATTCTCAGTGTAGCTGTTGAATTGCTGTGGGTTTTGCCGTGGAAAGTCCTTTGATAGAGGAAGTGAGAGCACTGGGTGACCCAGAGATGAGAACTACGTTCTGCCTTAAACTCTATCTGTGCTGAAGGTTCTTGGGAAACAGCAGTAAAAACCCCTCCGAATATGTGCTTGCTGCGTACCGCTGCCAGGTGCTCTGCTACCTGTGTGTTTTTATAAAAATACTCCCTATTTTTCTAAGCAGTGGATGGCTGAGGGTGGTTTGACCAGTGCAGCTTGTGCGTCTCCTTGGCGGCATAAGCAGGAAGGGCTCGGAAGAAAGGTTGATGTAATGAAGTTATTTTTTTTTTTTAGCCAGTGATGTTATAAAAATAACTTTCTGCAGATAATTTAGTCTTCTGCGGGAATTTTGCATCCATTTGAATTAAAACGTTATCAAAATGACTGAAAAATAATTATTAGTATTTTCTAAAAGAAGCCTAGTTTTTGGTGACAGAAATGTTTAAGTTCTTAAGAACTTTTTACACAAATTCTGGAGAATGTTGCGATGAAAGTAATTGAAAATGGACTGGTTTCAACGTGTTTTCAAGTTTCAGGCTGTGTTTAGGATGTTAATAGTAAATGGGAGAGGTGATTGCCTTAAAGTACCTCTTTAAGTTATGTGCTTACTTCTTGCTTCTCATCCTGAAGGAGAATAATATTCACTCTTTTCTCAGAGGACCAGTAGGAAAACCCTCCTGAGAGAAGTTAAATGTGTGGTGTCTACTGGGCCTATAGGTGTAAAGAGTCTTTACTAAATATAAATTACTGTAATTTCCAGCAAACGATCGTCTTGGCCAGTAGAAACATATTTGTCTTGATTTGCTCGTGGAAAATTGACCAAATTCTTTAAAAAATATTATTCTGCTTATAAACAATCCTGATAACATGATAGGTGGCTTTTCATAAAACAGTGTGTGGGAAGAATGAAGTATAAACTAAAAGGGAATTTTCCCCCCATTAACTGGTTTCATGACAAGAGGTTATTGACTTGACAGCACTTAATTGCTCGTCATATTTTTTTTTTCCTCTGAAACAGCGTGGTTTATTAGTTTCCATGGAGGAGGCAGCAGTTGGGACCACAGTTCAGATGTGGTGGAACCTGCTGATTCCCACTGAGCCCTTTGCCCCTGGTTCAGCTGTAAAGCCCTTGTCCACTCCCACAGCCGGGTTCAGAAAACACCACTTGGTGTGTGACTTATTTAGTGTCACGCAGTGTTTTAGTTGACCAAATACGTGGAGAAGCATAGGGTTTTCTCAGCTCCCTATCTTTCTATTCACATTTACATAAGTACAGAGTTGAGAGGGTTCAGCAGAGGCTTTTTGACTCTTAAAGTAAAAAGATGCAAGCATTAATTTTAACCATTACAACATCTTGACAAATTCATATTTGGTAGGTAGCTCCAAGCTTCTGTCTTACTGAATTGCATCGAAATAGAGGGACGGGACAACTCTTCAAGTGCTCAGTTATGCCACAAGACAGTGATTGCTTCCAGCAGATACATAACAAGATGATGAACGGTACCTTTCCAAATTTGAATTTCTTCAATTAAATGAGAACTTGTTGACGTAGTGTGGGCAGTCCATAGACCATGTGTGTTCTCCTGCCATCTGGGTAGGAGCATAAACAGTTGCATCATTACTGGTTTTGAATATTCTATGACATGAAAACGAATCCGGAATTTGGAGCGCGTGCTTAAAGTTCATTTGACATGTCATAAAGTCAAGACACAACTATCATAGTTTAAACTTGTAGAATAACGTCCAGAACTAATGTCGTCCTTCAAAAGGCACCGCGCTTTTTTTTTTCTGCTAACATAAATGTAGCATAAATGTAAATATGCCGGAGTGTCTGCCAGCATAAGCAGCATAAACTGTTTCTTAGTGTTTACCTACGGGGAAAGCCTTTGTTGCCGTGTGGCTGGGCTGGTAGTGCGGTACCGACCTCGCTCAGGTGGGTACCGCGGGCCCAGAGCAGCCGTTTTACTGCCTTCCCCTGGAAAGAATAGTTGTGTTTGTCTTCACTTAATCTTTCTAAACAGAGGGTCTTAGCTAACTGAAGTCAATGAGAAACTTGCCGCTGACTTCAATAGGTTTTGAGACGGTTCTTTAAGTCATTAATGTTTGTTACGTTTTGACATGAGTATATTTGCACTCAGAAGGTGGGAATCAAACCTGGATTTTCCCCTTATTTTCTGTAGTGCTTATTTTAGTTGCACTTAATACATCCTAACAATTACTCCTTCCTGCGCATGGAGCATCCATATAATTTGTGTTTCTTTTCAGTACTTAAAACTAATCTTTGTTTTCTCAGGCTTTTAGGTGGGACACTTACCTTAATCCTCTTATGTTTGTATGCCTTCAAGTCATGGCGCTTTGTATGATTTAGGATTTCAAGAGCCTGACTTAGAATCTTGAGGTCAGCTTGACCTTCTTTGTTGGGTGGTTGTTTTTTTTTTTTGCTACCACAATTGTGAGGAATTCTCAGAACTTTTTCTGAGTCTCCAGCCCCAGTTTGCTTTCTCTGCCTCCCCCAAAACACAGTTTTTTCTTTTCCTTTTTTTTTTCCTTTTTGGCCCTATTACTTGCCTGTGATGGGAGGTTGTTCAGCAATTAAAAACATCCATCCTGTCTTAACATCATCCTGTTTTGAAGCTGTATCTTTTGCCTCGTTAAGGACTAACATTTCACTATGCTAAACAAGTAGGACAGCATATTCTCATTTCCTTTACGATTGGGTTATCATGCTTTCATTGCTTTATTGAGTTGCCCCTTAGTGCGCATGAAATATTTTTTCATTTGATCCTTTGAGGGAAAAGAGCATTGTTCATCCGAAGCTCAGAGGGCATTGATCATTTCCTAAATCAACTACAACATTATCATTTTTGTGTGTGTGTTTGATTCATACAACTTACTAGTTATGACTTCACTTGAGTTTTTACTTTTTTGGCTGATAACCAGGTCTTAGGTTTTTATAATATCAGAATATAGTCGGCTAAGACAAATTGATTCAGACAGTTGTCACAGAAGTATTTAGCTAAAATTACTTCAAAAGTTTTACACTGCTTGACATTGCAGTACTGTCTTTGAAGTGTATACCCTGAAAAATATTTGTTATTAACAATTCCAGACAGGTGTTTCACCAAAGACGTGAAGATGTGTAGAAGAAGAGATTAATACTTTGCAGTAGGTTTAGCCTCTGGAGGAAATATTTGTCTTACTTGTTTGGAATTCCACTTGTCACTTCATCAAAAGCTTTGTTCACAGTCAGGTTTTGTTCTGAACAAGTGAAATTAAACTGTATTTGGTCATAAGAATTAGCACAACATATGCTTGGGTGTTATTTAAATAACTGCTGTGAGATAATTGTAAGGCAATCTTTTACAGGCTATGTTTACCACACTTAAAGCAGGGTACCTAAAACTTGCAATTACAAAAAACCGCTCAAGTTAGGATTAAAAACACTAAGAAAACTGCAAGAAATATTTTGATGCCTCTGTGGCAATTGGTGAGATCCACCCCACCTGTGAGAAGCCACTGCAGAGGGATGGGACAAGCAATGTGACGATGTGATGTCCAGCCCTGGCTCCGAGGAGGCCAGCGGAGCTGGGGACATCCTTCACACTGGCCAGTGTCCCTTTGCTGCCTGGCATCAGCAAGGGGTGGTGACTGAGATGGGGGGCTCACTGGGCTGGGTAACGAGGCTATACATCGTCAAGCAGTCTGCTTCAGAGCCCTAAAAGGCCTTAGGGACTAGGTTAGGCAGGTGAGGGGCAGAAAGGGACCGGTCATGGGGGTCAAGATGCTGCAGGTTTGCAGCTGGAGAGAGGAATAAACCTGTGTACTGACTGCCCGCGTGGCTGGACCATGCTGTTGAGCTTCCAGCCGAGAACTTCTTTGGAGTCTTCCAGAACAAGAAGGGCTTGGACCTGTTGGACTGGGTCCAGAGGAGGCCACAAAGATGCTCAGAGGGCTGGAGCCCCTCTGCTGTGAGGACAGGCTTGGGAGACTTGGGGTTGTTCAACCTGGAGAAGAGAAGGATCCAGGGAACCCTTATTGATGCCTTCCAGTACCTAAAGGGGACCTTTCTTGTAAGAAAGCTGGAGAGGGACTGTTGACAAGGGCATAGGATGAGGGGTAACGGCCTCGGCTTCAAACTGGAAGAGGGTAGATTTAGATTAGATATTGGGAAGATATTTTTCGCTCTGAGGGTGTTGAGACCCTGGCCCAGGTTGCCCAGAGAAGCTGTGGCTGCCCCATCCCTGGAGGGGTTCAAGGCCAGGTTGGAGGGGGCTTGGAGCAACCTGCTCTGGTGGGAGGTGTCCCTGGATGGAGCTGGATGGGCTTTAAGGTCCCTTCCCACCCAAAACCATCCTTTGATTCCATCAGGGACTGGAAAGGGCTCTGAAGTCTCTCTGGAACCTTCTCCTCTCCGTGCTGAGGAGCAAAGGCTCCAGGGATGGAGATGGTGGGTGGGCGTGTGGGAATGGGGTGGCCCTTCCCCACAGAGAAGGTCTACATCCCTGCGGGCTCTGCCGCAGGCCTGACCTCCGAGGGCATCTACCGCAAGAGCGGGCAGAACTCCAAGACCACCAGCCTGCTGGAGGTGCTGCGGCGGGACGCCCGCTCCGTCTGCCTGAAGGAGGGCGAGCACCAGGTGGACGACGTGGCCAACACCCTCAAACGCTTCTTCCGGGACCTCGGGGACGGGCTCTTCACCGGGCGCTGGGGCCAGGACTGGCTGCGGGCCACCGGTGAGCCCCTTGGTGGAGATGGGGATGCTGGTGGTGTTGGGGGTGGTGGTGGTGGGACCAGGGGGCTGGGGCTGGGACAGGGCAGAGGAGCAGAAAACCATCCCCACCACCCCCAGCCCTTCGCTTCTAGATCGGGACCCCGAATAGCGGGGATGGGGGCACCCCCTGGCAAAACAGTCGGGAGCTGGGATGCTCCCACCCTGGAATGATCCGGCTCCACAGAGGTGGGATGCTCCGGCCCCATGGAGCTGGGAATCTTTGGCCCCATGGAGCTGGGATGTTCTGGCCCCACAGAGGTGGGATGTTCCAGCCCTGAGGAGCTGGGAAGCTCTGGCCCCATGGAGCTGGGATGTCCTGGTTCCTGGAATGCTCTGGCCCCACACAATGGGGATGCTCCAGCCCCATGGAGCTGGGATATTCTGGCCCCATGGAGCTGGGATATTCTGGCCCCATGGAGCTGGGATGTTCTGGCCCCAGAGAGTTGGGATGCTCTGGCCCTGGGGAGCTTGGAATCTCTGGCCCCTTGGAGCTGGGATGCACCAGCCCTGGGATGATGCTCTGGCCCCACAGATTTGGGATGTTCCAGCACTGAGGAGCTGGGAATCTCTGGCCCCATGGAACTGGGATGCTCTGGTTCCTGGGATGCTCTGGCCCCACACAATGGGGATGCTCCAGCCCTGGGATGGTGCTCCAGCCCCATGGAGCTGGGATGCTTGGACCCTGGGAAGCTCTGGCCCCACGGAGCTGGGATGCTCCACTCCCACAGTGGGACAGGAGGGTCCGAGGTGGGGTCTGGAGAGGGGATGGTGGGGCCGTGGCTCTTAATCTCACCTTCCCGCCGCTCCATGCTCATCCTCTCCCTCTCGCAGCGCTGGAGGATGAGGAGGCCAAGATCGGCGAGTACCGGCGGCTCCTGGGCAACCTCCCCCCGGTGAACCGGGCCACGCTGAAGGCCCTCATCAACCACCTCTTTCGGTACGGTGTGGGGCGACCAGTTCGTGGCATGGTTGAGTGTGGGGTCCCCATCCGCTATGGGGTCCTGGGGTGGAGAAGATCCTTCATCCCTTGGCTCACACCCCAAGAAAGGGAAAGAGTGGGATTTGGGGGTCAAGCAGTGCCCAAAGTTGAGCATCACGTCCCCACGTGGGTCACCTTCCCCTTGGCAAGGCTGAAGTGGGGGTTCTGAGGGGGGGAGCTATGGGGCAGGAATTGTAACGGGGTTCCCCACAGGGTCCAACTCTTCTCCGGGGAGAACCAGATGAACACGCACAACCTGGCCATCGTCTTCGGGCCCACCCTCTTCCAGACGGACGGCAAGGACTACAAGGCAGGACGGGTGGTGGAGGACCTCATCAGCCACTACGTGAAGATCTTTAACGTAGGTTCAACCCCCCCCACCAGGACCTCCTCCCCCCCCCACCCCGGCCCAACTCTTGGTCATTCCTAAGGGATGGGGAGGTGGAAGGAGGAGGAAGCTGGGTCTGCTCCGTCTGCAGAGCTTCGGAGATGAGGGGATGGGGGGATCCATGTCCCTGCAAACCCTGGAGACCCCCAAGCCTGGAGGTGCTGGACCCACTGGGCAGGGGAGCAGATTCCTCCGGGGACCCACGTGGGCCGCTGCAGTGGAACGTAAGGGTGGTGTGGTCACCCCTGATGGCTCCTTGGGCTCCTCTTCCTCGGCAGGTCAACGACCAAGAGATGAAGAAGCAGCAGGACGAGATCATGGCCATCATGAAGATGCGGGAGGCAGCGTCCAGCGGGAAGCAGGTGGGTCCTGGACATGGGGACCTTCTTGGGGTGCCCGCTTTGCATGGGGACCTCACCACCTGCTCCAGCATCTCCTGGAGGTGCCCCAGAGCAGGGGGGGTCCATGCTGGGGGGCGGGGGGAAGCTGTAGGTTGAAGGGCTTTCCCGTTGCCCTCCAGCAAGCCGGGGACTTTATCTGCACTGTCTACCTGGAGGAGAAGAAGACGGAGGCAGAGCAGCACGTCAAGGTGAGCGGTGGGGTGGAGGGAGCAGAAGGGGACAGGGACCCCCTCGTTGCATGACCTGTGGTGGCACGGGGTGGCCCTGAGCTGGCATCTCTGTGGCACGAGGGTGGCATGGCCTCGGGCAGTGGTTGATGGAGATGTGTCCCTTCCCGTTGTCCTTCCCACCCAGATCCCGGCCACCATGACAGCCGAGGAGCTCACCTTCGAGATCCTGGACCGGAGGAAAATCGTCGTGAAGGAGAAGGACTATTGGAGCTGCTTCGAAGTGAACGAGAGGGAGGAGGCAGGTGGGTGTG
>JAOXJK010000012.1:2236582-2292408 GCA_025774025.1 Xenus cinereus
AAGTGGTTGAGGCACCATCCCTGGAGGTATTTAAAAGATGGGTTGACATAGTGCTTAGAGACATGGTTTAGTGATGGGTTTTATCAGAGTTAGGTTGATGGTTGGACTAAATGATCTGAAAGCTCCCTTCCAACCCAGACAATTCTATGATTCTATGATTCTATCTGTCATAGGCACAGACCTGGCAGCATCCAGAGTCAGCATTTTGGCCCCATTAAGTGCTCCTTCCCACTTGTTCCTATCTACAGCTCAGAAGCCACTATTGTTTCATTCCCTAATTGCTTCAAGTTTCATTTAGGTTAGCTGGGACAATGCGAGGTATCTGGTAGACTGACAACCTCAGGTGGTGATATTGTGTAATGTTTGATTAATTGCCTTGGTAGAATTACACTGTTTATTTTGTTACTCAACTAGAAATGATAGGCTGTTTAAAGTTTAGAAATTTGGTTGATAAGTGGAAAGATAAAGGTAATAATATTGCCTACTATAGAGGGTAATCTAAAACTGCATTGACTAAAGGACAGCTATGCTACTTGATTGTGCTGGGTGGGAGGAGGAGCCAGAACTTTTATTACCCAGATATGTTGAGCTGAGGAGGCCCAGTCTTGCTTTGAAAGGGGCTGAGCTGGTTTTCCCATCCTTCCTCTCCCAGGTGCTTCTGTCACACACTTACATAAAGGACTTACGCCAGCCCTGCAAAACATCCTACAGAAAGGGATGGATAAAGCTCCTTAAAACTCTGTGAAGATGGGGTTAGAGTTTACCCATTTCCAGAAATGGAAGCAAACGAGTGGAGATGGGACTTGTTCAAGATGAGGCACGGAGGCCATTGCAGCGGTGGGCCTGGAAACCTTGAGTCTTTAATCCCAGGCCTGTGCCTGTGTTTGGCCAGGGAAGATTTCCTGTTGGATGTTGGATACATGCTTAACCATTCCCAAGTGCCTGTTGTTCCAATCATACTTTCAGTTATCAGTATTTAAGGGATTAATATGTAAGTTTGTGAACATGTGCTATTTTGGCAAGGGAAATGCTATGTAGCTTCATTGTATTCAAGTGAGATTTATTCTTCCAGCATGAGATACTAGTAAATTGGCTGTGGGTCTCTGTAGCCTTTTGATAATGACACCGTGATTGATAAGTCCAACTACCTCGAAAAGAATAACAAACCCAATCTCAAAGTGTCTCCTGATGTTTCTGAAATCCCCAAGTGGATTCACTTTATGCATAGGGTGTCCAGTTCTCTCAAAGGTGTGCTACTGACTGTGCTGCTACTAAGGTAGGGAGAGAAGCTTTAAAGCTAAGCTGAGGATTTTAAGCAATCTTTGAGCTCCTGCAGCACTGCTATGCAAAGCAGATGGAAGCTCAGTGCTGACAGCAGAGTCCATCACAGACTCACAGAATGATAAGGGTTGGAAGGGACCGCTGGAGATCATCCTGTCCAACCCCCTGCCACAGAAGGTCCACCTTCCTGTGCAAGTTGCACAGGAATGTGTCCAGGCGGGTTTGGAATGTCTCCAGAGAAGGAGACTCCACCACCTCTCTGGGCAGCCTCTTCCAGGGCTCTGCCACCCTCAAAGTCAAGATGGAACTTCCTATGTTCAAGTTTGTGCCTGTTCCCTCTTCTCCTGTCACTGGGCACCACTGAAAAAGGACTGGCCCCATCCTCTTGACACCCACCCTTTAACTATTTATAAACATAGATAAGATCCACCCTCAGTCTTCTCTTCTCCAGACTAAACAGACCCAAGTCCCTCAGCCTTTCCTCATAAGAGAGATGTTCTAGTCCCCTCATCATCTTCATAGCCCTTTGTTGTGCCAGCAACAGTTCCCTGTCCTTCTTCCACCAGGGAACCCAGAACTGGATACGTCCACCTCCTACTGTGGTCTGTATCCTCAAACCTTGGCAAAATTTCATGAGGGGGAAAAAAAGAGAAGAAAAAAAAATCTTATATTTTGACCCGTTCTATTAGGAATGACAGAAGTAAGAGAGGGAAGTTATTTATGTGGCTTGGTACGGAGCCAGCATCCTCTTGGCTAATGTCCTCCTGCCCTCAGGACAGCAGTGTAGCTATATGCTGGTTTGTGAACTGGTGAAAGCAGTCAAACCCACCCTTGTCTGGGAGGAGAGACAACAGGGACCTCCAGGAGCCACACCGTGGTCTGCTGAAGGTGCTTCATTATGCTCCCTACACAGTTGGGTTAATTGGGACTTTTTCGTTTCCTCGCTGCGTGGCTGACTTGTTTCAGGATGGGAGATCAGCTTTGTGGGCACTGAACACAAAAAGAGCAGTACCCAGGAGTCAGCAAAGCTCCTCCAGCTCCTGGGTGGGGAGGAAAGGGGGAGAGCAGAAAACAGGGAGGGGAAAAAGTCCGCTTCCAGATAAGCGTGTTGAA
Source organism: Xenus cinereus (assembly GCA_025774025.1). Lineage (NCBI taxonomy): Eukaryota > Metazoa > Chordata > Aves > Charadriiformes > Scolopacidae > Xenus > Xenus cinereus. Next base: position 2,238,977 of record JAOXJK010000012.1, read on the forward strand.
AGGTTGGGAACAGGGAGAAGTCTGCTTTTCTGCTCAAAGTTTACTCGTTGATAGGGACTCGGCTCTTGGCTGCTTCTGCTTCTAGGATGCATATGTTTAGAATTTGTAGAGCTTTACGTTCTGCTTTTGCAAATTATAGTGTCAAGTGGGGAAAATGGTAACCTAGCAGGATGCTTGCAGGAGATGACATCTGTTACCAGTATCTTACATGGGCTTTTATTCAATTTTGTCATCAGGAGTCCTCGTGATTGCTTCAGTGTTGTCAACATGTGCGCGCACACACACACAAGTCTATCTGTTTATCAATTTATCTATCAGTCTTTATACACCAATTTCCTGCCCGTTACTGACACTTGGCAGGAATCATGGGGCTGATGTGACTTCTCCTAATCAACAACTAAAACTAAATCTCACTTCACAAGAGGAAACTTCACGTTGGAGACCTTCCTGGTCTGCACTGTTGGAATTCCTTATCTCATGCTTGTGAGATATTTTCCTTTCTAAAAATAGTCTTCAATTCTGTCAAAAAAGTTTGCCTTCCTCTGTCACAATTAACCACACACACTTACAAAACAGCAATTAATATATTCCCCACTTTTTTCTCTCTCTCGTTTTCACTTCATGATGCCACAGTACTTTGCAGGGTTGCTTTGCTGGTTTCCCTGGACGTTCGATTTCTTCTTTGTGCTGTTTTTTCACGTAGCAACAAGAAGAAAATAACTTTCATAATGGGGAGATGGGAATATGATTATTAAGCTACAAACACTACCAAGAATGATACAGGGAGAGGTGTTGTACATGAAATTGTTCAACCCCAAACTAGAGTTCAGTAACACTTTGCGTTTGTCTGATACAATGTGATTTCAGCTCTTGGCACTGGAGAAAAAAAATATGCAAAATCCTGTCAGTGGAAGGTTATGATGTTTTTTTTCCTAGACTTACATTTTCCTAGACTAAAAGCACTGAACTTCAGGATGTGTATCGGTGAAGTTCCACATTGCTGTCCATTCCCGGATCAGATATCAATTCTGGTCATGAATTCAGTAGATATTAAGATGATTATTAAAAAACACCCACACAAATAAATCTTTTTTGGACATAACAGGTTTGACTGATTACCCTTTTTGTAAACAAACATCAGTGTGAGAGTATTGTTTGTTTTTAATCAGGATTTTTAGAATTACGTAGGACTTGCAAAGAAATTCATGCAAGTTTCTTTCATATAGGTTCCATAAGGGTAATAACATGATCCTTAATTCTTGTTTTTCCTCTTTGTAAGACTTCAGAGAGCTGAAAGTATCCTAATTGCTGATAAACAGCACGTCATATGCATTCAGAATCAAGGCTAAAGTTTTAAAATCTGCATCACGAGACTTTGCGTCAGCAAAACATATGAGACCGGCGTTCCCTCTTCTCTCCCCGTTTTTTTAATTATAAAATTTGGGCAACAGACAAGTTTTAATTATGCTGGACTATAGTTCGGGATGGTACTTTCAGCTGCTCTCTCAGACACCATAAATTAATATTGTTCCATTGAAATTGGTGACGCTGCGTGTCCCGGGGCTCAGGTTCAGTCACCCAAACGCGTCTAGTACTCACGAGGTTGCCTCCAGCAGCCTGCCTGGCCTCTGCCTGCCCCTGCCAAAGGGCACCTGCCTCCCTCCCATAGGTCCTGTCTTATATCTGCCAGCTCAAAGGGCATTCTCAGATGGCGCTACACACCTATGGCTGGTCAATGTACCAGCCCTGCCTCCTGAGAGCTTAATTTATAAGCTCTGGAAATCAGAGAGGAGGAATTAACAGGTTAAAATACACGGCTCCCGGCGAATCCGTGAGGACAGTTCGTGCAGTGATTTTTTTAATTAAAGACACCTGCCCCTCCAACTGATATCCGTTTCTACCTGACAGCCATTTCTTTTATTTTTCTTACATTTTTTTAAGTGCACTTAGTGGGTAAGTGCTGGCAAAAAGCCTGACCTACAATCACCGAGTAATGCCATCAAGTCTGATGCATTAACTGTCTTGGTTAACCTGTAAGGTTAATAGGAAGATGCTCTTAGCTAACTGTGCCATTTCCTCATTAATCCATAAAGCTGGAACATAGGAAAGGTTTGGGAATATTCCTAACTAGAGTGCAGAGGACGTAATAAGGATTTTCTTGCCTTCAGTGGAACAAGAAGCATTAATAAGCTTTAAAAACGCAATTCATCTTCTTCTCTTCTGCTGATATATTTTCCTGATGCCTCCTCCTACTCTCTGTAAGTTTTAAAGTTGAATTTGTCAATATAAAAAAAAAAAAAAAAGCTTTTTGTGTCTGTTCTGAGGATGGCTAGAACCAGATAATTAAAAGAAAATATTAATAATTTTAAAATGCCATCTGATAGATGGGAGTTCCTTTGTCCCCTGGGAAATGCTGACGATTGGGGTAAATTCTGAAAAATTATTTCATGTCCTTTCCTATTATTTTGTTAATACAAATATTTATTGCTACAATACAGGATATCTTTGTTCTTACTGAAAATATTATTATTATTTCAGTTTATCTAGATTTTTGGCCTCACTGACATCCTGGAGCAATAAATTCCAAGATCAAATTGCATAACAAGATTTATACCTGTTACTTCCTGATACAGGTGAATTCCTCTTTGCTCTTATTTCGTATTACAGAGAATAGAAACTTCTCGGAAGCTTTTCTAAGACATACGGTTCTTAAGAGTTTTCCATTTCGGTGACTAATTTCTGTCATCTTTCTCCAAGGCCCCCCCCTTAACTGCACATTCTCCACTCATACTTCATGACCCACTAATGCTGAGTATTTGTTATATATTTCACTATTATTTTTTGACTGGCTTGAGCTCCAGTCTGCTTTTTCATTCACTAGTTGAGTGGTTTACAGATTACCATGGGACCTGGGTTTTCTATTTGATCTCGATTAAGGTCCTGGCAGCAGTGTAAAAACAGCATGCTGAATAATTGTTAGAAAGCTGTCATCCACAGTTGCCGTATGTTTTCTGGGTCTTTTGGGTAAGATTCTTGACTATGTTCTGATACTCATCTGGTTATGCGTGACTGCCAGTATAACTCTGAATGGGCACGAATAGGTATTTCAGCGTTAGCCGGTGAAAATTGCTTATGAAAGAGTTAATAGATGGTGCACGGGTAAAATTCTGCCTTTTACTTACAAGGTTTGAAAGCTAGTGGTCTTCATTGTTTTAAGCACTTAAAATCATGTAGCCTTTCAGTGCTCTGGCCATCTTTGCTAGCCAAATGAATAGAGGTACCTTCGCCAACTTCATTACAGCCTCTTTGTTCTCCACCACAAATCACTGTCACCAAATCCTCAGGTTCACCCTTGGTTTTAAAGGGTCGGGTGCTGGAGGACGGCTGTTTAGGGGAGAACTTTGTAGAGTAGGGTAGATGGTTGGACTCGATGATCCCAAGGGTCTCTTCCAACCTGAATGATTCTGTGATTCTGTGTCTGCTGGGAAGCCCTGTGGGCCAGCAGCCTCAGGTCATGCTGGGCTGGTGGCAGAGGGGGCTGAAGAGCGTCCACCAGCAGACGGCCAGCTCTGCATCACCCTGCCCAGCAGAACCAGCGGGCATCCACGAGGAACAAAGAGGGGTTTCAGGATCACACGGGTCTGACAGCAACATTTGGCTTCCAGTGGAGTCCTATGGATCCAACTGGCCGTATTTAAGCACTTGCCTAATTCATATGAACGGCATTAGAGTGATTCCTTTGTTTTCTCCATATCTTGCAGATGTTTTTTTCAGGCCTTGGAAGTATAGTTCAACAAATATTACATGGGAAAACTAGAGGAGAACTCCTGCATTTTCAAGCCCTGTTTTCTTCTATCACAATAAACACCTTTTCATCTCACTAATTAACAGCTTGAGCTCGAAAACAAACAAGTTTTCTGCTCTTATTATTTATATAGAGTATCAGTCTAACAGTAGAAATTTTTTCTCTAATTCCCTACGTTACTTTCTCACAGCCAGTTTATGCCTAGTTATTTTCATGCGTGTTTGGCAGATGAGCTGAGATTATTCCTGTGACTCCCCTGTTTACCTTCTGGCACTGACAGACAGCAATCCTCGTCCTGCTAGTTAGCCTCCTGCAAACGGGCAAAATATTCATATTAATAATTTTATGCTTTTCATAACTTTATGCTTTTCATTCAGCGTCTGAGTGAACCCCATTGTAGAGGCGGGAACATCAAGGGAAGCCAAGAAAGGTGCTTTTTGCAAAGCTGTAGAGCATCAATGAGATATAGTCAGTGCTAGCGAATCTGTCAGGTACAATTATCAACCTGCCTAAACCTTGTGACTGCAGATTACGTACCTGTATTTGAGCACAGAAATAACAACAACAACAACACTAAAGATATTTACTCAAAATGAAACTGGTTGTTGTTGACTAGTGAAAAGGTGTCAAATGATCCTTGGCCATGGCCAAAGGAATTGCCTCTCCCACTTGACCAGAGATTATTTATGAGCAGGCAGAAGGGCCAGTCTGATGGTTGGAGGTGATTGCTTGTTCACTCAGGAATGCTCTCCTGAGGAAACTTTGACCCTGTCCCAAGATAACCTTTCCTATGTTCCGGTTCTTAATCTCCCAGCTTCTGCCCAACCACAACGAGCAGTGTACCTGGTGGAGCCTCTGAGAGAGGAGTTTACCCCAGCTGCACAGCCCAGCTTCCCCAAGGGCCGACCAAAGGATGACTTCGTCACCCCTTAATCTCTGTAGCGTAAGGAAAATATGATTTTCACATGTTTACGTAATCATTTGCAAAGTAATCTGCAAGATCTGTGAGTGTTTTGGCAGAGTATTTCTACTGGATATTTGTATGTAGTTTAGTTGTGAGAGGAAAAGATGTTCTTTGTATCTCCTACCAGTAAAATGGGACAATGCACAGGGCTATGGTCTGTGAACATGAAACTGAATATTCAAGGAGGTTCTCCTGAGATCCTCTAAAGAAAGTGTTCTGCTCATCCATCTAACCACCCATCCATCAGGCAGTCGGGTATGAACTATTTATAGCAAATATTTGTCAGAGTTAGCCATTTCCCCCTTCTTTGCAAATTATCCAGAAAAGAATGATGATTTTAATGACTGGTGCACATTTGCTGTTTCTGAGTGCAGGTTAGCACTGGGCCGAGTGTGTGGTTTCTTTCTAAACTGTAAATTCTAAGTACTGCTGACAGAATTGCTTCAAATGGTTGATAGGTTGAATAGCAAAACCAGAGAATATGACTGGTCTGATTTACAAGAATAAAGTTTTCCTGGTTTCAGTTTCTCATATGAGCTTATCTTCATCCTGCTTCAAGGCTCACACAGATGGCAACATATAACTATTTCCCAGAAGTCCCGATTTTTAAGGAAAGAGTGAGTTGAGCAAGTGAGAGTTTGGGTGCTCGATATGGGTAGTGTCATGTGGTGGCAATTCTTCAGAAGGTGAAAACAGGGAAAAAGTTATTTGCAGAAAAAATGGGATCCTAGAAGGTATGGGAATGGACTCGCCTCACCAGCCAGAAGGAAGAGAGTGGCTGGAGCTCCTTTTTTGATAGGATATAAGAGAAGTGGGATTGAAAGAGAAAGAGGCCTTTGGTAGTTCCAGGGAGCAGGGCCTGGATCTTGTGATGGAGAGTTTTAGAGGAAACATTGGATGTCAAGGGGAAAAAAACTACTTTGAAGTGCCATTGTATTTTAGTAGTCCAGGTCTCAAAAAGGTTGTGTCATGGTGTGTGGAAATCCTAGTAGCACTGCTCCAGTGGGAAATGTGGTGAGGAGAAGGTGGAGCCTCATGTGGGGCTGAGTGACCAAGGTCCAGCTTTGACAAGCAGCATGTATTACCTTCGTTAGATGTCAAACTCTGTGAAACTGCGCCAGGGCGTCGGCTGTTAATTGTAGGGGTTGTTCCACTTAAAGAAAGCGTGGGAGCATTTGAGAGAGAGAATGATGAGAAGACTTTCTTCTCATTTCTAACGCATTATTTTTCCATAAAAAACCAACCCAATGCATCATGCTATAGACAAAGATCTAAGTAGCAAAGGTAGGGTAAAATATCTAGCTTTCTTCCTAACAGAGAGAAATTAGATTTATTGGCTGCTTAACAGAACTAACATTCATTTTTTTCTATCCAGATTAGTATTGTTCACTGATATGTGTACCGGTGAGCAAAACGCTGTCCTATCTCATCAAACCCATTCAATTTATTATCTTTGTGTGAGAGGTCCATAGATCATAGGTGGCTAATGGATGTTCCAGAATATTCAATATATTTGTAGGTGACCAATTCCTCTTCACCGCAGCGGCCAGGTGAACTTATTTTTACTTCTGTTGGTGCGGTCACAGCTGTCCTTGAAAATCACAGGGGCATTGTATGTGTTCCCACCTGTGATGGAGTGGGTTCTGGGCTCCTCAGTTCAAGAAGGACAGGGAAATGCTGGAGAGGGTACAAAAAAGGGCTTTGAAGGTGATGAGGGGACTGGAACGTCTCTGACGAGGAAAGGCTGAGGGCCTTGAGTCTTTTTAGTCTGAAGAAGACCGAAGGGGGGTCTGATCAACTCCTATAAATACTTAAAGGGTGGGTGTCAGGAGGATGGGGCCAGTCTTTTTTCAGTGGTGCCCAGGGACAGGATAAGAGGTAACGGGCACAAACTTGAACATGGGAAGTTTCATCTAAACATGAGGAGGAACTTTTTTACTTTGGGGGTGGCAGAGCCCTGGAAGAGGCTGCCCGGAGAGGTGGTGGAGTCTCCATCTCTGGAGACATTCAAAACCCACCTGCACACTTTCCCCTGCAACCTGGACTAGGTGGAACTGTTCTGGCAGGGGGGTTGGACTAGATGATCTCCAGAGGTCCCTTCTAACCCCATATCATTCTGTGATTCTGCGATTTGGGCTCCAGTGATCTGCTGTCCTCTCTTACCTTGTCTAAATCAAAGGTGCCCCAACAAGGGGGAATGTGGCCATTTGTCATGGAAGGAGACTATTTCTCTCAAGACCAGGGAATGATTAGATTCTGAGATCAAAAGGCACGATATGCCCTCCATAGAAGTCCTGTAACCTTCTGCACGGTGTCCCTCAGTACTGTTCAGCATCTGACAGGACAGATGTTTGGAAAAGAACCTCAAATATTTAGGACACGCAATAAATTTTAAATGATGACTACTGGGTAGCTCCTCCTCCAGACATCCTTCTTTCTCTTGCTGTTAAATATATACCACTGGTGTCCCCTCATAGGTAATTTCTCCAGATTGAGAATGTGGCTGTAGGACACCCTCAGAGCTGGGAAAGAATGGCAGGATCTCAAATGGTTACCTATCAAAAGGTGGACAACTCTGACAGAGCCTGTAATAGTGTTATTTTGTTATTACTGAAGACATTTAAATTTACTTCCATCCCCAGCAGCATTTCAACCTCGGGATTAATACCTGACTCGGCTTCCTTTAGATAATGTGACATAAACCTGTAAAAAGGCAACCTGGACTACACAACACATATTTCCTGGTCCTGCATCCACCAACCCTTTGTCCATAATTTGTATTTCCTGCTCCTGCCTGTGCTGCATATGTTTCAGTTGTCCAAACATCAGCTGAAAGTGACACCAGCTGCTCTACAGGCTTCAGAGGCAGTTTCCAAGCACAGCTCATAAATACCATTTCTTAACATTTGGCTACATCTGAGCCTTTCTAACCGTGATAGCCTGCCCTGCTCTCCACATCTACAAGAATAAAAGCTCCCACAAACTTCTGCCCCTCCCTATGTCTTTGATCCTTTTGTCTGGACTAAAGAAACCCAAGCTGATACATAAAGCATGTGTGATACATCAACCTGGTAGAAAGCTCCTTCATGTATTAGCCCTCTTCTGGAGGAGTGAGATTTTTGTGGTATGATGCACAGAGCCAACCCTGCCAGCATTCCCTGGAAAGCAGGAATAAGGGGGAAAAAAGTCTAAGCTCGTTATTTGACATTTGATCGTATTATTATTATACGTATGTATCTTAATTATTAAACAAAACATACACGAAGCTAATTTCACAATTACCCCCTGGCAAAGGGGGCTGGGAACTGAGTATTGGAGTCAGGGAATATTGATCCATTTGGAAGGCAAGGGCTGGGTTTGTCCGTGCTGGTGAGCAGGAACATCTGGAGGGGAAGGAGGGCGCGTTCCCATGCAGAGCAACATCTCACTGCCCCGTGCCTCCAGCCACAGCTGGCACAGCCTCCCTCCACCGGCACTGTTTCCACACGCTATTGCTCTCCCATCATATCCTCAGCCTCTCTATGTGCCACTTGTCACTTAGACCGTGCCCACATGGCAGTGGCACAGCACAGGCCTGGCCTCCAGCCCCATGCAACGTGAGGATACGGGGTGACGGGGGAGCCAGGAGCTGTATCATTTGCATCCCAGAGGGATGAGTAAGAGCATTTCCAAATAACAGCAGCAAGTTGCTGTCGAGGGTTGCAGGACCATTCATACCAGAAGCGGATGATTTGTGTATACTGTCATCCAACATTACTAATGCTGTTGGGTTCCCTCCCAAGTGGAATACCTCCCCCTTTGAGGCAAAGCCTGGCTGGTATTTAAACGCACAAAGGATCCCTATCAACTATCCCTTCTACTGAAGCTCTGACAAATCACTTTCCCCACGCAAGTCACAACAGGCCTGTCAACCTCCCCCTCCCAACACCAGCATAGAAAACCTTCTCCCCCCAGTCAATCGCTGATGGTCAGAGCCAGCCCATAAAAGCAGCTCCCCCCGGGAGGTGCAGATGACTTCTCTTTGAAAGAATCCCCATCCCACCACCATGCCACAGAGGACGGGGTCAGGGCTCCAACCCATGAATCAAGACCCTCCTGTACTTGCTTCAAAGCCACAGGGCTGGTTGATGATCCAAAGAATTCCTTAATTAAAACTAGAAATCAAATTCTCAAAATAGATATGATTCTATTTTGGACGGAACCCCGGGTTTGATTTTGATCTTCCTAGTCAAACCGTCTCCTTCCCTTCCACTGGAAATAACTGGCTGAAAGCCTTTGGCACCCAGTGGAGCGGGCTTATTATATAAATGCAAAACAGCAGTCAAAAAATTCCTGAAATCTGAAATAGTGGGACAGGAGTCAGTTAAACTGATGATTTTAGTGCCCTTGTCCAACTTGTTAGATGTGTTTGTCACCATTAAGTGTGGAAAGCTGGTACTGAGGTACCAGAGCACTTTGTGTCCTCTGACACAGCATGCAAGCCAATAAGGACAATAACGCAAGGCCTTTGAAGCCATGGACAACATTACAAAACAAGAATAATAGCACATACCTATTCTTTTTTCACGTTGGGGAAACTGAGGCAAGATGACTGATTTATCAGAAGGATGTGGTACCGCTTCGTGAGTCTAAAAATCTCTCCAGCACACTAAAACCTTCAGCTTCATTATAAAACGAGTTATCAAATGAACAAGAGGGACCGTTACTAACATTTATTGCTTCTAATTTCACCATTGGATTTGTGAAAATGTGGGCCAAAGAAAAGGTGTTCCCAGCCTCTGCCTTTGCAAGGCAGTAGGTTGAGGTGTACAAAGCCCCCCAAGATGTATGCAATGCAGACAGATTTTGTGGTGACCCTAATAAACAACCACAACCTGGGAGTGGCCTGAGCATATCAGATGAAAAATACATCACCCATCCAAAAAACAGTGGTTAAAATGTAATCTCAGTTGTCTTGGGGGTAAACCTAGGGCAAATCCTGCTGATGACAAAAGACTCACTCCTGGCTGAGCTGAGAACCAAAAGAAAAGGTAGCAAGACATTGATGTAGGTATTAAAAAAAAAAAAAAAAGACAACACAAGACACTAAGCTTCTTTTTCCATTCTTTGTGTTGACTTTCAAGTCCATCCTTAGAGCCTTATGGAGCACACACCAAAGGAGCTCTTCTTGCCTGGGGATCCTAGGCCATAGATGGTTCTTTACCTCCATGGCCTTTGACATATCTGGAAAACTGGTCATTGACTTCACCGACCTTCACAAACCACTTGAACTAGCAAGTGTTCCATGGTCATCAATGGATATAACACACAGGTTGAGCTGAGAACTGACATACAAGCAGAAATTCAGTTTCTGCTGGTTCTGGGTTAGTGACTACCATATCTCAGGAAGTGTTTTCAGACTCTGATGGTAAATTCTGCATTCTACTAATTTCTCTGACAGAGATTATTTTCTTTTTTAAAGCAGTGACTTTCCCCACAGCTTCTTTTTTCTTTGTTTTATTTGGTTTGCTTTGGTTTTCCTAGAGGTTCAGAGATGGAGATGGCTTTATCCACAAACCCACACTTAATCAGGGTCAGAGCATCGTACCTCTTGCCACTTCCCAACCACTGCATATTCCTTTGCAAAGACCGTTAATTAACCCTGTACACAGAGCGGGGTTTGGCTTCTCTGTTGAATACCCTGACAATTAGTGCCAGCTGTTAAGGATGACACAGCCCCTGAGCATCCTGAGAAATGGGCTGAGACCACAAATTCATTTCATGTCAGTCACCACTACCACACGAGAGCCTTTGACCGCCGCAGCCAAAATAGTTTGAGAGTAGCACAACTACTCTCAAACTAGCCATCTCGAAGAAATGGAAGAGGGGTATTTGAAGTTACATTTTCCATAAGACAAGTGGATCCAACTTCTTAGGTGGCTGGTGTTGGATGTCAATATTGGGACCCTTTCTCAGAAGCTCTACAGATGGGATAACAGCAAATGCTGATCTTTACTTTCTGGCCAATTATAATCCAGACAAATGACAGGATGTGTTTAGCTGTTGGACTCCAGGCATTACGTTCACAACCATTTCTCCAAGGCAAATGCAGCAGGTTAGAGAGAATTGTCCTGGAGGCCAGATCAAACCCTCAAATCCCCAGATGGGTCCACCACTCACTGACACTGTGTGTGTGATCGAGCCATTTTACCAAAGCCAATTTATCTGGAGCTGTACAAAAATCCGCAGAGGTGATCCTTTCTGTTTGTCTAGTGGGCTGGAACAAAAATAGAACAAAGGGTAAAAATGGCAAATCCAAAAGAAAGCCTAAGAGTAGACAGCACTGGCTCTTGAGAGTACATTCTTAAGTTCCATGGTTTATGGGAAGCATGGGAACAATCGGGATGAAAGCAAAGGTTTCACCTCACTCTTTCCATTATCCACAATGACACCACTTGGTCTGCGGTAAGTTCCACGTAAAGTGATGAGAGAATGCCATAAATTACTTCATTCCATTGCTTTGTGCTCTGATGTACTCAGCTGCATTTGGGAACCACGGTAATAGCAAAGATATATGGAATTTGGAGCAGATCTGGAGAATGTAGAAAGAGAAGAGGTCCTTAATGGAATCTGTCTGATGATCCATTTCTGCTCACATTCCTGGACATTTCATTTTGACCCTTCTTTCCATCTCCACTTGGGATCCTTCCATACCCTTTCTCTTCAAATACAGACATTCCAATGCCTAAAATCACCCCAGACAAAGTGTATCCATCATCACTGCGATGTGCTGTGCAAAGTCATCCTTTCCTGAGATCTCTCAGTGCTGGTAACTCCCTAACACATCCAGTATACCCTCTCATTTTCTTTACACTCCTATACAATTCCTACATGCTACAATTTTATGGGAATAAGTTTTCCAGATTCACAAACGTCCCCTAAAAATGTACGAACCATGTTCAGAAAAAAACACTGCAAAATCTACTGCAAAGACGAAACATGGTGTCGTCTTCCTTTTACAGACCTCATCTTAGTCTGTCACAGCTGAAACTATTTGTACGTGTCTTCAGTAGCTCTTGTCAAATGAGAAATTCCCAAGGAGAAAAACAGTTAATAAGCCACACTGGGTCTTACATCAAATCCAGGACCTAGATAGATGAAGTATATGGGGGAAAACTCTGCTCCCTGTAAGTAGTAACCTTTTAGTTACTAGTAGCCCAATTAGTAACCCTGGCAGGATTTGACTAGTGCCCTTGCCAGGGAATCCAAGTAGACAGGCAATGGTAGAAAAAACTAAGGTAAATAACATGATTTTTTGCCTGCACTCCAGGTCCTCCTGCAGCAGGACTGAATCTGCCACAGTGGGGGAGGACAGAGGAGAGCTCCTTTACTGTTGCTACGGTCTATAATTCCTCTGGTTAATCAGAGGGTTTAAGGTCTCCAAGCCATCAATGCAGAACTATAATCTCACATTACGAATAACACCAAACTCACAAATGTACACTGTACACAACGTTCATGGAAACAAGTAATTCTCCCAGACTAATAACCATTCCGTCATTCCTTCGGGTCTTGACATGCCATGGCCTCAGGCTCAGGTTATTTCATGTTCATTTGGCTTCTTTGTGGCCCTGTGTGAGGTCTTTCTGGAGTTTGAGCTGGAGGACAGCCAAGGTGTCAAAGGGACACCTTTCCTCTGAGCTGTTGAGTGGAATGTCCTAAGTTTATGAACACTGGAGTAATTCTAGGTATACGGCCCTCGTGAGCACCATCAATCGCGGATTTTCATTTCAAACTCTCCCAATTTTTTATGGCACTTCCCATGGCTGGGTAGGAGAAATGCTGTCACTCCCACCAGATCACTGCAGCTTACTGAAGTTGCTGAGCTGGGTGCTAAGTTATTTTTAATACCCAGAGCAGAGCCTCCAGCAGATTCCTGATGAGGATTGTGGAAATCTGAGAATGAAAAAAAAACCCTCTCAAATATTCCAACTCAATCCAACTTTAGTGTAAAACTGTCCTGGTGCCTGCTGGGACAGGACTCGTGTAACTAAGTGTGACTGTGGACTGTTTCTCATGGAGAAATGTATGTACATATTCTGTAAAAACCCAGGGCAGCAATAGATGGAAGTCTGTGGCACACAGTGCTAACAACTCAGGCGCTTTTAAGTACACTGATTTATCTATCTACTGATTTTTTTGTCACTTACACAGCTCTAGAAGTCAATGCTGAGGTTACTGATTATCTCAGGGAATATTCTCCATGTTAAAATACCAGAACCAAGAAAAGAAACAAGCAAAAAGCCTGAAATAACAGTTTAAAGTTTTCCCAAACACCTACAATTACTCATTCTCACACTGTACTAGTGTACAGTGGATAGATGTGGATCACTTAGACACATCTTTCTGATAATATTATAGGAATTCAAATAACAAAACAGGCATGAGGCCAATCTAGTCCAGAGAAGGAATAAGAACTGTTCTTATTTTATGAAATTATGCATGAAATAACCAGACCTGACTGAAATATTATTACAATTTGGAGATATTATTCTTTATTAGAGGATTTTCTCTTTAAAAAAAAAATCTGACCTGGCAGAATCAAAATTTCCCAGTAGACCATGTCAATCCTGCTCAAACTCAGTGGCAATTAACAACACAGTTAGGCAACATGCAAACAGTTTCTCCTGTTTTCTACTTAGGGATGTTTGGGAATTTGCTGGTGGGGCATCTCTCGGTTTGAAAGGTCTGCTTGATTATTTTTTTTTTTAACAGGAAAATGTGATTTCATTGCAAAAAACTTTTCTGGTAAAATTTCCCATCAGAGCCTGAAAAAGCTTCCCAAGAAGTTAGCTGTAGGTTGGTGCTTGGGAAAACAGATTGGATGAGAAAATCAATGTCAGCAGTCAATTTCTGAGATTCATCACAAAGCAGAATTTTTATTCCATAGCCAGCTCTCCTTCCTACCTTCTGGCTTGTGCAACTCTCCTTCCTGCAAGGTCCAACTGACCAGCTTGTTAGACGAAGAAATAGATAATTTCTTGATTTTACAGGTAGGACAAAAACACACTGAAAGCACCTACTTGACAGCTATGGACTTTAAGGAAAAAGCTGAACTTGGACCTGCATTTCCTATGATTCAGACCAGCATGCTAGCTCCAAATTCAACCCACTTTCTTTTAATATGTGACTCAGACAAGGGCATGAAGTGTGCTTCTTTCCAAAGGGTGCTTCTTTCTAAAGGGTGCATGGAACTGTAGTCCTCAGTCTTTTTTAGAGGTGAGGATGAAAAAACAGAGCAGGGCTAAGGAATCATCCATCCCACCCCTGAGTGCCAGAAGCTGCATTGGCAGCAAGGAAGCATGAGACCACACATCCCTCCTAGGTGCTCTGGAGAGCCTTAGCCATCCCAGGACTTCCAGGGAACAAGAAAATGAACCTCACCAGCTTAGACTCACCTCCCCACGCCAAGACCTATCCTTGCTGGCCCAGAGCTCTCTAGAACCAACTCCCTAAGTTGCCGTGCAAGGTGGCTTCAACAGTGTGGCATCTCAGGCTTTCCCACCCTCCTCTTTTACAACACAAGCTCCTTCCTCCCCCTGCCTTCTGCTTAAGCCTGCCTTGAACTGTGGCCAATGATGGATGCAATGGGAGAGGATTAGTTTCCCCCAACACAGAGGCAGCCAATACAGGGCCAAGGTGCAGAGAGGAATTTCCCCCAAGAGAGCTATTACTCCTCCAGCCTTCCCAGACATCCAGAGGCTCAGCAGCCTCCATCTCCCAAGGCTACAGCCCAAGGAGCCAGCGGCTTTGTCCAGCTACTCTGCTGCCTTGAGGGAAACAAGGAAGGTATTTTCTTTGCTTGTCCCTTAATTCAGTCAGCAAACATTCCCTACACAAAAAAACTGGGCTGGGAAGAATTGATCTATGCACCATCTTGCATTTGCCAAATGGATTAGCTAGTAATTGCTAGGTGTCTCAAATGCAAAAGGGATCCTGACTCTATGTATGGCAGGTCTTTATTTAATTTATTTATCATTATTATTTCCCTCCCCCTTTCTCACCCTTGACAAGACAAGACCCTGACCTGTTTCCTAAATCCTTTTTTTTGGGGGGAGGAGGGTGGAGCAGGGGAGGGATGTGGGGTTCTTTCATTAGCAAAGCCTGTGAGCCTAAAAGTAACTTTGGAAAGCAGGATATTAACCTTTACAGCTGCTAATGCTGCATTGCAATGACTAATCCTGCATTCCAGGGCAGGCTGAAAAATGAGGAAAGGATGGGTAGAAGAGAAAATATCATTCACTGTGCAAAATGCATTCACTCCAAAGGAAACAGAGGGAGGTAAAGAGACAGGACAAAAAAAAGGGGAACCAAAATAGATTTAGGTGGATTTTTCTGGGAATGTACAGAAATTTCCAAAGAGCAGAAGGGCTCTGGTGAGATTCATTGAAATGATCATTTCATCTCCTCTCGGCTTCACACCACTCCCCATGCCCTCCCACAAGTTATCTGCTCATGAGTGTTATCAAGCATTTATCAGCCAGGTGGTGGGATCAGGGCAATAGCTGTCCCTACAAGAGCTGGAGGCATGGTGGACAGCAGTACAGTTTTGTGGAGGGATGGGAAAGTCCCACAACACGGAAGGAGCAATGCACCCTCACAGTGGCTCTCAGCAGCCCTCCCCTCTGCACAAAGTGTGGGCTGACCAAAACTATTTCTCCCTGTCGTATGACAGATGATGCTGTAAGACACGTAAAGGTTTCCCTCTGTCCACATTACCTGGGCAGCAACCTCAACCCACCAGTCCAACCTGGTCTGGTGGGAGGTGTCCCTGGCCATGACAGGGGGGTTGGAACTCAATGACCTTTAAGGTCCCTTCCAAGCCAAACCATTCAAAATGATTCTGTCTCAAAGAGTGACAATATCTATTGCAGCCCTAGGACAAGCCAGGTCTGTCCCCATAACATCCCTGCTCTTTGTATATTGTGGGGATGTCAGAGTCTGATTTCACACAACCACATGTGACTGAGCCATGAGGTCATCAGACAATAAAGGCTTTACTTCAAGCTGCTGCCATGCAGGCACACAATGAAGTGGGAAGAAGAGGGCAGAGGAAGGAGAAACAGGCAACCCTGAGCAAATAATAAAACATCAACCACAAACAGAAAAAAAAGGAGAGGAAAAGAGGGTCAGCACTTGAAAACACCTGTGTTTGAAAGTTAACATTGATGGCTGTGAACTGAAGAACATATCAAGGTTTTGGTGTGTACCAAAATAGAACCTGAGAGCTTCAGTCAGTGATGCCTTCAGCACAGGCTTTTCCAACAGTACAGAGTGGGTCACTACAGCACTGTCTGACAACGGTTCAGTTCCTTTTGTCAGTGCTTTTTAACCAACAGCAGTGACAAAACAAGGAACAGTGTCAAGAATTTTTTAGGACCTGGATAGCTGTTAAACCTCTGGGAGGTTTTACTTTGAAATATTCTTTTTCAGGAAAGGAGATGGGAATAAATTGATTTGGATAACATTTTTTTTCCGGGGGGCGGGGGGGAACAACCAAAAAAAAACCCACAAAAAAACAAACAGAAAAAAAAAAAATTAATGCTTTAAGATGAAAATTTCCTTCTCTGACATGTGCAGGCTGGAATGATTCATGTTATTCAAGCAACCTGGGGGACAGAGGGTAAGGAAGGGGATTAGCTTCTTTGTAAAGTTTACAGTGTTTTTTAAATTACAGAATTCTTTTCAAAGCCAAAGTCAGATCCCACACATTTCGCGTGCCTTCCAGTCTGCCTCTCTGCAGATGAATGCACTGATACCTACCCATCTATAAACCCAGACATCTAACTAATAATTAGATTTCAGTATCAAGGCAGCTCCTTGCATCTTGCTTAGAGTGCCGGCTCCCTAGCAAGTCTGATGGCAAGTGAGAAAAGGGAGGCGCTGGCTTGAGATCTAAGAGCTGGGTACAAACACATCCTGAATGATCACTGCCAGCTGCTGTAAAATTGCTCTCTATTCACGTTCCTTGATCACATTCTTCCTTCTCTGCTCAGATACGCCCCCTTTCTAAACCATTTTTCTCTTGGTTTACATTCAGGAGAATTAAACCAAATAAACCAAAGCAAATCAGCCCTGACTAGCTTTGGGTTTGCTCCCTTTCTTCAAGACACACACCAGGGCTTTGCTCACAGCGTAGCCAAAACCAAAGGACAATTAGGCTCCAGGTTCCCTTTTAAACTAAACGTTCCCATCTAGGTCATGGGTTCTGCTCCAAACCAGACAGTGAATCCACCAAAGGGTATGTAAGAGAGTTCAGCGTCATGGCATTCGGTTGAAAAGCTCCTTGCAAATCACCATTACTCTATAGACTTTGGAGATGCTGACCTGATGGGCTTCTGGTTCAGCATCTGAGCCTCCTACTTTTTCACCAAGGTCTGCAGGCAGGGAAAGCATGTTTGTTATTCTTGAAGAGAGATTATATTTTTTCCTGGATTCCCAACAGTTAGCAAGGAGCAAAAGGGGTTGGAAGAAGCTCATTGCCTTGCTAATGTGTGGTTTGCAATGAGAGCTGCGGAAAAGCTTCTTGAAGGAAAACCAAACTGGTTTCGGGAATGAGCCAAACCCAAGTGTTTGGGAGGGATCCGGGGTAGAAGACGAAGAGCAGGGAGAGGGAGAGGTGAAGGAGGGTAATAAGAGCTGTGTGTGGTACTTCCACATAGAAAAAAAGAAGTCTTGAGGAACGGATTTGGGATTCCTCCCTTTGGAAACAGTTGAAAAAGGAGCAGAAGCCTGCATTTAAGAAGAGGTTAGAAATGTTTAAAAAACAAATAGACCAAAAAAACCCAAACCCATGAGGGTTTCTATCCCATGAGCACTCCCATTCCAGGAGAGCACACTGGGTAAGGCTACGTGACCAATGAATGCATTCTGACCCCAAACGCACCACAAGAATAATAGATCTTCTATTGCGCTTTCCTTTTGTAGAGTTCAGAACGCTTTATGGGAAAAATTGTGTTTTCCACAAAAAATGTTTTCCATCAGGAACCAGGGAAAAAAAAAAAAACAACAAACCAACCCAACTTTTAGAAATTTTCCATCTAAAGTATAAAATCTAGAGGGAAAAATCATTCAGGCGGGGGGAGGGGAGGAAATTTTTGTTTGAAACCAAAACATTTTACTTCGGAGACAAAAGCCAAGGCATGTGGAGGTTAAAGTGGCTTGTCCAGAAGCCCACTTGGGACTTGCACCTAGATCTCCTTAGCCGCAAACCAGTGCTGCCTTCAGTTAAACTGTAACGTCAACAGAGATTTCAGGCAAACATCGAAAAAAGAGTGTGGTATTACTGGTAAAGTCGCTGGGCTATAAACCAGCCTCTTTAGAGATCTCCATGCCCACACACGTACTATTCATCACTGGTGTGTAACAGGAAAGCAAGGCAGGCTGTTCCCAGAGAGACCATTTACCCCTCTTATCCCCCTGTAAAAACCAACCCACTAAAGTGCGTAAAGCATTCCTTGCGTAATCTGCTCATCTGCTGTGTATAATATCACACGTACAATGTACAGAAGGTCAAGCTGTACAGGCACAAGCCATTCCCAAGGCTCTGAAATTCCTGCGTGCTCCACTCGGGCAACTTCTGTGAGTGAATTCCCCTGAATGACACTGAGTTTCAGCCGCTCCAAGACCTCAAGATTTTCTCCTAAGCAAACAGCTTGTTAATCCTGCATGGAGTTTTTACAGAGCACACGGATCATGTCACGTATGGAGACTCTCAAGATGTCATCTGCCACTTAAGAGGTACTAAGAGAGCCAAGAATAGCAGAAACCCAGAGCAGTGCATACCCCTGGGTGCTCTACAGCTGTGCTTGAGTCTGGAAGACATGTAATTTTCACACCATTTCTCACCAACCTACATTCATTCAACTCCATTTTCCCAGCTCTGTGGTCTAAACACAGAGATCTCCAATTTTCACTTTGTCTTCTCATTCAAAAGAGTTGTCGGTGCCCACAGGCAAAACCCTTTCAGTCCACTGTGTTTCTGTGCTCTAATTTACACTGGCTTCTGGAATTGGCTCCCATATTAAAGAACTATTTCATTATGCAGAGAATAGTGGCAAAAAACCAACAAAAACAAACAGCCAAACCTACCTGGATGGATTGATGAACATCAGTTGATGCTTTTACTGCATATCATCCCGGAGTGACAATGAGGTGGAACGTTAGGAACTGGAGATGAAAGATACCACGGCAAGGTCAAGCATAAAAATGTGCCATCTGCCTCCTTCCCACCTCCTCCTTTTGTGGATGAAGGAGTCTTTGCAACTTGCAGCCCTAGCTTTACCCATCTTTTCAACCTAACCATAGACATTTGTCTAGCTAATAAAGGTAGAGAGGCTCTACCAAGGAGGTCGTTCACGTCATCCAAAAAAAAATTAATTCGTTATTTGGGAGGTACATTTGTAAATTGGCTATTGTCAGTCATTAACCACCATGTGAACGGTGATTAGCATAATGTGCTCTTCTCTCAGCTGGAGGCAATCACATACCATCAATACCCTCTCCATAAATGAAGCAAATCTGTCCCAGATGAATAGAGAGATTTTCATGAATTTTACACTTAAAACCAGCATTAGGTGTAACCAATCTAAACTGTCACCAAACCTGACAGCAGAAAATACAGAAAAAACACTTTGTAAGGTGGATTTCTTTTCCTGACTTTGTGGGAATTGGAACAGAAAGGCTGGACCTGCAATAAGATCCAGACAGAATCTCAAAACTTATGGAGACAGGAGCATATTGCTGGGTTGAGTTGAGAGTGGATTGTACAGCCGTACCCCTGTAGTTCCATGACACCAGTAGGTCCATCCTCCAAGGCTTTCAAAGCAAACTGGACTTAGATCATAGAATCATAGAATCATATGGGGTTGGAAGGGACCTCTAGAGATCATCTAGTCCAACCCCCCTGTCAGAGCGGGTCTACCTATAGCAGGTTGCACAGGAACTTGTCCAGGTGGGTTTTGAATGTTTCCAAAGAAGGAAACCTCTCTGGGCAGCCTGTTCCAGTGCTCTACCACGCTCACAGTAAAGAAGTTCCTTCTCATTTTTAGGTGGAACTTCTTATACTCAAGTTTGTGCCCATTTCTTCCTGTCCTGTCACCGGGCACCACTGAAAAAAGACCAGCACCGTCCTCCTGGTACCCTCCCTTCAAGTATTTGTAGGCATTGATTAGATCCCCCCTAAGTCTTCTCAAGACTAAAAAGACCCAAGCCCCTCAGCATCTCCTAATTATTGACAAGATAATTAGGCTTGACTTTTTTCTTGGGACCTAAGTGTGTTAGGCACCGACATCTCATTGAATTCCCTTCTATGCCTCTTGTGGGCCTCTGAAAGCCCCAGCTTTCTACTGCTGCTGTGCTCTCCAGTTAGCTACGGTCCAGTTCTAAGGACAGTGCTGCAATACAGACTGACAACGAAAGGGTTAACACAATACCTAAGGCATGTTTTCAACATATGACAAGATTAAAATTTAGACTTCTGTGTGATTTACTGGCAGACAGAGTACTCAGAGAAATATCATCCTTTACCAGTCCCAGTGGCCAATAACTCATTACACTCAAATCCTCTCAGGGTAAAGAATTTCAAAAATCAAATTCTTGGTGTATTTATCTGCTTTTTTTAAAGGATGGGCCTACCTTATAAGCCTTAAAACAAACTCCACATGAGTAAGAAACCTGTCAGCAACTGACAGCAAAGAGATAAACTGCAGATTAGTCCTTGACATGGACTGTCAGACGTGGCTTCTTCAAAGACCAGGTGATCGAGGTCAGGAAAACCTCTGTCTCACAATAAACCTGACTCACAACACTCCAAATCCAACCTCTGGCTAACATCCCCTGTGATGCAAGAGGGATGAAAGTAAAGTCCAAGGACCCCTATATCAAGGAGGAACATGTTGTCCATGCCACTCTGGCAGCCAAAATACTCACTGCTGCTGAAGCCCTCTGTGCAGACATGGGGTTGGGATCTGCTGCGGACCTGTTGTCTCCTGACTTTCTTCTACTTTTGGTGTAGAAGATCTGGCTGAGAGGGACTGTACATTCAGTTCAGCAAGGCACTTCACAAAAGGGCTCTTCCCTGCTACCCTAGAGATGCTCATTGAAGTCAGTGGAAGAGCACCTGTTGGGTCAGTAGACGTTGGGTCAAGACTTAAACCAAATGGACTTCAGTCTTCAAGATCCTGTACCTATCCATAAAGCGCTATGGCATGTGTCAGCTACTAACTGAATACACATGGCAGATGTGAAGAATAACATCTTGTGAGAGAGGGCCTCAGTGACTGAAATAAAAAAGATTGCACTAATTTAAATTGAGGCCAGACTTTCTCAGAAAAATTAAAGAAACAACAAAAGTAATCTATCCACATATGTACTTTCCTCTAAATCTAACAAAAAAAAAAAAAGGAAAAAAATTCCAGTTTGGCTTGGATTGAACTGACTTGAGTATGAAGACCAAAACCAGTCACTAATTAATTGTGTCTGGTTTTCTGGTATTTATGCACCATAAAAATTAATAAGTGACTTCTCTGGGAAAATAAATGGTTGGCTGGGAAGCCAGTTTTGCCTTTTGTTTTTTTCTGTTAATCATAGCCTCTCAGTGAGATTCCTTGAAACTTCAAGCTGGTTACTCCCCAGGAACTTTTAGTGATTTCCAAAAGCCAACATTTCAAATGAGGAATTGATGTAGTCTCCCTGATATCAGCATGCAGACATTGGGTGTAAAATTTAACTGTTCGTGCTGATTCTCAAGGCACACATAAGCAGGAAGAGCAGGCACAAAGTTTTTAAAAGCTGCATGTATTTTTAGATGTATCTGTCTATAAAATATCCTGGATATCAAGGCACCAAAGCCTTTGTTCTTAATAGTGGTAACCACCTGTAGTGGTCATATGGAGGTCAGCAGGTTTTTTCTTTTCTACGTAAGAGGCTCTGAAGCTGGGGAACATTTAGACTGAGTAGTGGAGTCTGGTGCAGGGCCTTACACTGATCTGTAGTTCCAGCCAGTTTCCTCATATAATCCAGTCTGGCACCTGGAGATATCAGCTTAGTCCCTTAAAAAATACAATGTGTGAGTATGGTAATGATTACTGTACCTGAGCTGAAAACTTCTTCATTCTAGTAGGTCTTTTTGGTGCAGAGCCGTGGAAGCGATAGGCGAAAGCTACTCAGCAAACAGCAGATTTAGAACATGAGCAAATTTCGCTTGGGCCTCACCATAGTCTCAGATATCTGATATTACCCGCCTTCCTGGTGGAGTTCCCATACTCTTTATCAGCCTCTCAGTCTCTCAAGAGGGAAATCCATTGCACCACTGCCATCCCCACCCGTGGAAGCATCGTATAGCAGCCTGGGTGGGCTGGCAGAGGGAGAGCAAGCACATTGCTTTCTGCTGAGCAGACGTTGGTGCAGATCAGCAGAGCTCAGTGGACATGGGGAAAAGGAACCCAAAAGCCCACTTTTGCATCTTCATGAGAAAAAGCAGCACTGACAACACATCCTTGCACAGCAACTGGGAGCCTCAGATTGAAGATCCCAGGCCAAATCTTCAGCTGGAGTAAATCAAGATAGCTTTTGAGATTGACAGAGCTCTCCTAATTGACATCAGCTGAGGATCTGGCCCTCCTCTTTGTTTTTGTTTTGTTTTTTATCTTTGCAATTTTCCTGGAATCTTAGACTTGAGCTTTTCCCCTTAATGAATCCACTTCTTGCAGCGGCACAGCATTGGAGAAGGAGTCCTGTTTGGGCATTTCTAGGCAGCGAGGTCTTCTTTGAGGCCTGTGGAGAGCTGCAGGTGTTTGGCTTTGGATGAAAGGAGGAACTAACAATGCTGGTTTATTCCTGACATTAGTCCTGATATTTTGCTGAAGTATTTCAGTGATGTCAGAGCCAAACCTTTGGAAAAAAATATATATGTAGTACACAGAGTTGGGGCCAGTGGATGGATTAAAAGAACATGATTATTTTGATTACCTTGATTTACAGCGCCAGTGGTACTGAATCATGTTCAGCCAAAGAAATATCATGGACAAAATTTACTTCTTTATATGCAGAAAAGCACAAGAGGAGGAAAACAGGGAGGAGGGAGGAAAGAAAAATTACTCTGAATCAAAAGATGAAAATATACACCAGTTCAACATTTTCTTCTTGTAATGATTTTCTTTCTTAAGAAGGTGACCACAAAACACAGAGATGTTTAATCCATTAAAAGTGTAGTTTTCTGGATAGAATAATCTGAGTTTAGTCAACCCACCAGCCTGCTTCTCACTGGGTGGGCTCTGGCTGGGGAGGGGATAGGCTTTCACTTGATTCCCTCAGAACAGGTCAATGCGCCACAGGCTTTATGGATGGTATCTAATAACCTTTGCTGGCAGATTGTCAACATGAGCACTATGGGAAAATGGATTTCCTCAAAGAGTAGCACAGATCTGAATGTCATCGGGTACCACAGTGGCAAGGGGGACGATGGCTTTTGGTGAAAGCATGTACCTTGGGGACAAATTAAATTCTGGTCCTCTTTTGATGGTTTCCTTTACCCCACTTCAGTTCTCATTTTCCTTAAAGGTTGAAAAGGCAGAAAGATCCCCCAATTTTGGCAAGGCATGGATGGATGGAGAGAGGTTTTGAAGGTCTGGCTTGAGCAAGAGCAATGTAAAGCATCTCTGGAGAAAGAGTGACTTTCCTTAAGCATTAGCAAAGGCAAAGGCAATGAAAGGATGCAGATCTCTCCTGTCCCTTGCTCCTCTCCTCTGAAACAGGGATGATACCACCAGGACCATCCTTCCTCACCAAAGTCATCCTAATCCTCTGCCCTCCATTTCTACCTGTTTTTGGGCATGAGAGGGACCAGGCTTACCCCACCCCGGAATGAGTTCAGAAAAAAAGCCAGTTCCTCCTGGTTTCAAGGGCTATTTGAGGTTCAGTGTTGCCCCTGACCTTAACTGCAATAATGCCACAAATGACTGGACACCTTACTGGACTTAGTGAGCCATTAATGATGGGTAAAATACATGCAAGCTTGTACAGGCACAAACCCTGCAAGGTGGTCCCAAAACCACACCTGAACATGGTGCTTTTCGGAGACAGAGCATATCTTGCAGTGCCCATTAGATATCATGGGAAAGAGGTCTTCTTCACTGACGGTTTTCCCAGAAAAGCTACAACTGCCCCAAAAGCTCTGTGCACTACCCAGACACTAAAATACATGCAAACTGAGCCCCAGAGGACAAGGATTTAACTGCTCATTTCCCAGAACCCTCAGGCAGCGTGTCACAGGCTAATAAAAAGAATAATGGATCATGGGGGAAAATCATAATTAGGCTTACAAAACAGACCCGAGGGTTCAGGTTTTGTTTCAAATATTGGTCCCACCAAAGGAGGAGTATTTTGTGTTTCTATGGTTTCCTGAGTAAAATTGGGAGGAAATTGTGAAATGCAAAAAACACCCACAAATGAAAAGTCCTTATCTTGACATGAAAATATTATTCAGAATCTCTGTGGATTGTTTTGCTAATTTCCAAAATGGATGATCAAATACTGAGTGATCCTTCTTTGACTGCCAATATTTTTAATAGGCATCTTAGTCAATGTTAGTACAGCTGTCCTTTCAAATCAACTCTTCTGATGACTCACACTTGGATTCAGAGATTTCCCGAGGTTTTATCTGCTCTCCTAAAGCTCTTGGTGGACCCGTCCTTGAATCCCATCACATGAGAGAACAGGAGATGTCTCCTCATCCAAAACACACAACTCACTGGGCAATGAAAAGGACACACACAATTAAAAGAGGCAGGAAAGGAAAGGAAGGGAAAAAAAAAAAAGAGGGGAAAAAGAAAAAAGACCAGCAGGGTCATTACATGCTCCAGCAGATTGGCATTTATATATAAAGCTCTTGGAACGCTGTACTTCTGCAGCCACCCTCCAGCCTTACTCATGACGAGTTCACATCACCTGTTTCCCCTTTGAGTCGACATTTCCAAGTACTTTGGTTTCCTGACATGCAGTCGAAAAACTGAAAGGCAAGAAAGCCTTCAGATTCTGAAGAAAACACGGCTGCTTGCAAAGCCCCAGGGAAATGTGAATAGCCAATGGCAGCAAAGAAGAAGAAGCCATGAGATGCTATCCCTACTGTAGAAAACAACCGATGAATTAATATTCATTTGAGGAATTTTATTTCTCCCTGATTAAACTTTTCCCATGTCAATTTGACTGAAGGCTGAAGGATATTCAATAGTGCGGTTGTGGAGGGGTGAAAACATTCCCTTATAAAATCTTGTTCTTCAGGTGAAAAAGTGCTTTGTGGCCTAAAGTGTAAAATGAGACAGGTTTTGTGTAGATAACCATAGTTTTGTTACTACCCAGATTGCTCTTGGTCCTTCTGGAAAAATAAAAACTAAAAAATGGAGAAGTCTCTGGGCTGAATACTTTACTTTTGAAGCCTCCAGTAGCTTGAAATATCTCCAAACCTATTAAAACCCTAAACCAAAATAAACATTTTGTCCTCCCTTCATGGAAGCATAAAGAATGTCTTAAATCAACCCATCCACTTGCCTGCCAATACCAAATTGCCCTCAAGAACATATTCTCCAGGGCTTTGTCAAATCAGCTTTAGCATTCCTTAAGCAACAGGGGGCTCTACCACGTTCCTGGAAAGTCTATTCCACAATATCTTCCCGTATCCTTTTCAAAAAGCACCATAAAGCGCCTGTTACCTGCAAGCACCGTAGCTGGAGAGAAATTGAGTTTTCCACTCTGTGGTAAATCCCATGCTTTCAAATATCTTTCCATTCTGGATCCAAGGGAAAGCAAAGTATTTTCAAAATTTCCAACTAATCACAGTTCTGAGAGAAAAGGACACTTGCAGTTGATAAAACTGTTCGTGTCAATGAAGACAAATTTTTGGACTGAGTTCAAGGTTTACTGCTTCTTTACAACCAATATGCTACAGCACCTAAAATAAAAAATAGCAATGAAAAGACATTCTGAAGCTGAAAACCAACACTTTTTTTTATTTAAATGAAAGTTCATCACATTAACATTTGCAAACCATTTCAGTTTTATCAAATTGGCTTTTTCCAACATTCTTTCAGAAAATTTCCCATTGGCTCTCAGACAGGGCTTTGCAATACCAAGGTCAGAAAAAGTGCTTTTTGTTTCTGCTTTCCAAGAATTTAAATGGCCCAACTATTTCTTTCCCAGAAGATGCATTTCACAGAAAATTATTATAATGTAATTGAAGGATTCCTTTTAAATTGGAGGAATTTAAATATTTTAATTAATGCATTCAGGAGCAGTGCAGGATCTATGGCTAAATTCAAATGATGCTTAGATAGAGCCAATTCTTTTTGTTTTCTCAGAATTTTAATTCTTGTACCCTTTGTTTTCTAAATATATTTATCCAGTTAAGAACCTAAGTGTTCCTTAAATTAAGGAAAGTGTCAATACACAACTTGAGCTACTCCAGAACTTAAAATTAAGTCTGGGATTAATGTGGATTGTCAAATATTGGAGAAGGGGAGAAAAAAAGAAAAGAAAAAAAAAACAAACAACAAAACAAAATGAAATAAAACAAGCCAATAAAAAAAAATAGAAGGAACCTTTTCCATTCGAGTGACATCAGGTCGTGTGTACCAACACGGGGCAGAATTCATCCCTCTGCTCTTGACATCGTGTGAGCATATACCTGATGTTCACACATCTCTCCTCTGCCAGAACCCAACCCATGCCATCGCCCATTCGCTTAAAGACTTCCAAAAAACCCTCACCATCAAAGCCCCCCAGCATTGATTAATAATTGTTTGCAGAGAGAAGCTACTTGCACTGTCAGCCATTTAGTATTGATTGAGGAGCACTCACTCTGCGAGGAAAGCTGGGTGGCTCCACCTCTGGAAAGTGCCAATGAAAACAAAGCTGGTATTAGTGGTCCTCAGCTTCTTTGCTGGGGTTAAGAAAAAGACAGTATTGCGGGCTGAGAGATCTTGATCTCTGCAGTTACCTAACAACAATAACAAGCACTGGATAAATAGGTGGGATACCCACAAGGGGAATCAGCAGTAGGAATTAAAAATGAATAAAGAAGGAGAAGAAGAAAAAAAAAAGGAAGGCGTTAGACTTTCCAGCATTCTGAGAGAAGAAGGTTTTATCCTCAGTCGGGGGAAAAACAGATTTACTAAACACGATGACCTCACTTGTTTGCATAGCATTCGGTAACATGTATTTTATTACTTATGCTACCTCCATGCGAGCTTGCAAAGCCTTTCCAGCGGCCCTGTGAAGGATGCCGAGTGTATGGAAAAGAAATAAACCAGCTTGAGGAAGGAATGGCACAGCTGGGTGAGAGAAAAAAAAAAAATTGGCTAGAAGAACACTGGTTGGGTGTAAAGAAAACTGAGTGAGTGAATGTCCTGGGAGAAAACATTTCTCTCCTCTGTCCAGTGTCAGCTCACCAGTGAGGGTCATTTCAATTGGTGATGGGGAGGTGCAGACAGTGGTGAGAAGAGACCTCTTGCTGCTTCTCCTTTACAATTTATACACCATGGACTTGGTGGGCATTGGCGGATGGAGGAGACTTGTTAACAGGAAGGGTGAGTAGTTCCCATCTAGAGACGTTCCTCTGAGGGACCAGCCTCTGTCTGCAGCCCACCTTCTGCTCCAGGAGCAATCACCCAGCACTGGGTATGGGTGAAGCTGATCAGCCCTGCTTGATGCATAAGCAACAAAAAAAATCAGGGGTCAGGCCGTTGCACTGCACTGCAAATGTGAAGCAGAGCCTGTCTGCCAGCTCATGTGAAACATCCTGGTTATTTTTGGTGAAGGAAGTACCATCCCTATATGCAATCAGAGGAGAGAGTTCCCCAAATGTTGAAATCAAAGCTAAGGGTTTTAGTTACTGCAAAATTTGGACCCTTAGCTGTGGCCACAAGATATGACCATAATGTGTGAAACAGGAAAACTGTTGTGTGACCATAATGTGTGAAACAGGACAAAGCCCAGGGAAGCCCCAACAGCCATTTCCTAGAGCCCAGCTCCACCTCAAAGGTCTCCTTTTCCATCTCTTTCCATCAAGAGCATCTATGAGCTGGAAGGAAGCAAATGAGAGCCTGTGAACTGAGTACTAAAGTTCAAACACACTAAAAAATATAACACAAGGAAAGCAAATCCCACTGGAATAATAATAATTAAAAATAAATAAATAAATAAATAAACAAACAAAAAGGGAAGGGAACAGACTAGTATGAGTTGAAGTCAAGAGATCTCAGGGTCAGTCTCCAGTTTAAAAAAATAAAAACAAGCTGTCAAATGATTTGTCTCCTTCCATGCATTACAAGAGCAGAGGCTCTGCCTGCTCCTGGAGCAAAGATCACACAGGAATCCGTTCAGGCAAGAAATCACCTACGCAGTTATTTCATATTGAGCCCAAAGTGAGAACAGGAGATGCAGATGAGTAGCACATGGGTTGTTGGACCCTGTGTACCAGACAAATGGTCAGGGTGGGGTCTTCCCCATCTGAGAACAGGGCACAAAATTATGCAGGATGTTATGCAGGCCAGACCCATGCAACTGTCTGTGCATCACTTCTCCATCAGCTGATGAACCTGCCACTGCTTTACCCAGGCAGGAACGGAGGTTTGACTGCGCAGAACATGGGTAAGAGAAGATGGCTCTTTGAATGATCTCCAATGCCTGACCTTACCTCAGCCACGCTTGCTCCATTTCCTGGTCCTGATCTTGTGTAACGAATTTTCTTTGGTCTGTCCCAGGACCATGCTTTTTCTTTGCCTTCCCCTTTATTATCTCCTTCCAGTGTTTTCTGGGGTTGAGTTTAACATGAGAGCCGTTCTCCTGCCCTGAACGTTAGTTTGGTTTCACCCCCATGAATGGCCTTGAATATGGCACCACAATCCTGGCTCCAAATGGTAGTCCAACCTGCTGAGCTGCTTGCCTTCCTCTATCCAATGAACCCCTGACAGTACATACAAGCAATGGACCCATTCTCTGACCTGCTGCAGGTGATATGGGTCCTTTCTGGCCCCCAAATAGTCACAGTACAGCAGATGTGACTCTGAGGGGATGAGCCCTGTTCAGAGGCAGTAGATGTCAGCGCAGATACAGAACTATGTTCAGCTTGCCAAATGACTTTCAGCTCGCAGCCCATTACCATCTGACCTCCCCAGTGTGTTGCTGGGGCAGACAGATGTGAGCTGCCTTCATCTGTGGAGACCTGCTGATATCTCCACTACTGATAATGCATATTAATATTAAGTCTCATCAAGGTTCCTCAACAGCAAGGTGAAAGTCACAAACCAGCAGCTCATAACAATAAACGAGGCCAGCAGAGAATGGCCACATCTGATTTTATTCTGTGCGTGACCATCAGACTGGACACTGGCACTGTGGTGGGGGTGGAGAGCAAAATATACAGCCTAGGGAAAAGAGAGGCACGGCAGGGGACTTTAAGTGGCTCCTGTAAGCTATTAAGTGGGAGGAGTTGTCTCTCAGTGTCTACTGTGGTTAAGAGCCTCTTCTAGATGGGAGAAGTACGTCAGCAGAGCATTTCCACGCACTTTGGCTCAGGGCTGAAACAACAGAAGCCGTCAGCAACGCGGCAGCAGTCCCCCAAGCAGCTACACAGGGATGAGGGTAGAAGCTCCATGAGAACCCAGCCTTGGTCTCATGCTGCAGGGTGATCACAGGCAGGAGCGAGGAGCCGACCTAGTAATTGTGCATAGGATAAACAGCAACAACAGCCTTGCATTAGCTCTTCCTCTCAGTCAATGCTCAGCCACATCAAGGTCTAGTTGCAATGGCCAGATTTACATCCCGGCAGGAGTTCATCCTTCAAAAATGAAACCGTACGTGATTGCCCCTTCTTTGATTTTTGAGAGGAAATTTCTTAGTAAGAAACACATGAATTTTGTGGGCTGGCAGGGGGTAGGTGGAAAACAACCAAACAAAAATGCCTCTTTTCGGTTAGCCACAGGGATTGCGCAATTGTCCCAGGGTGTTTTCTGCTGGCCCTTTCCAAGGAGCTCTCTCCCAGCTCCACCTGGTGGCAAAAAGGACGTTCAGGCTATTGCTGTGGGCATCAGACTGGCCTCCAAGGGGGCAGAGATTCGGTTGCTGCTGGTGCCATTTTGTACAAGTGGCCCCCCTTCTGTGTGGCATTGGCTTGCCTCGTCTCATGAGGTGGGAACAGCCCTTCACCCCACAGACTCGCGTGGTGAGCGTGGTGTGGTGGGGAAATCCCACCTGGGGAGGAAGGCACTTGGGAAGAAAGCAAAGGGAGCCTTGGGCTGGCAGCCAGGCAGAGCTGACAGCTGTTTGCAGTATTTGCCTTGGGGCTGAATCACTTCCGACTGTCAAAAATCATGAAAGACAGTCAAGAGTCTTCTCAAAGGGTGGTTAGAACAGTTATGTCTCCTAGCTTGGCATTTAGGAAGACCAATTGCCCAGGCATGGGTACCTTATGTCCTCTGAGATGACCTGAAGTGTCTCACCTGTCCTGCTTTCTTTCTCACATGAAGGAGTGGAAGTTGCAGCGCTACCTCGAGCTGGAGAGGATAATTTCAGCTTCATGAGAAGAGAAGGCTTTGGGGACATGTCAGAGCGGCCTTCCAGTATCCAAAGGGAGCCTACAAGAAAGCTGGAGAAGGACTTTTTACAAGGGCATGTAGTGATAGGACTGGGGGTTAATAGTTTCAAACTGGAAGAGGGAAGATTTAGATTAGATATTAGGAAGAAATTTTTCACTATGAGGGTAGTGAGACACTGGCCCAGGTTGCCCAGAGAACTTGTGGCTGCCCCATCCCTGGAGGTGTTCAAGGCCAGGTTGGATGGGGCTTTGAACAACCTGATGTAGTGGGAGGTGTCCCCTCTCATGGCAGGAGAGGTGGAACTAGATGATCTTTAAGGTCCCTTCCAACCCAAACCCTTCTATGATTCATCAGTGCATTTGGCAGGACCATAATGATAAGATGTTGCAGAAAGCTAAGGTACTGATATAGCCATCCCCAGGTAACATGATATTAATCCAGAACCCTTCAAAGGCCTTGATCTTTTGGATGAGTCAGACACCAAATCTCAATCAAGATGGCTCCAGGATTTGGTCACCTCCTCGTCCAAACTACAGCTCAGGCCAGGCCTTACCACAACTTTCTCCACAACGATCAGAACAGCAGCAGCAAAATCATCGTCTGGTTTGCTTTTTGCTATGTTACTTTCTGAGAGAAGAAAAGAAAAAGAGAACAAGAAAAAGAAACAGAAAGAGAAAGAAAGCAAGCAAGAAGCAAGCAAACAAAGTCCCTGTAGCTCCAGACCAAGTGCAGAGCATCCCTCCCCAAAAGCAGGGATTAATTCATCTCTTTTTCAAATGTCGCAAATTTGATATTTTAAAACATACGTTTCCTGAGAAAACAGAAAGAAAAAAGAACTACGTAAAAGTCTCAATTTTTTCCATTTTTAAATAATAAACATCTAATTTCTAAATGTCAAAAATTATCAAAAATCATGAACTGGCAAGAAGTCCTGGGACTGGCTCACAGCTAATTAAGATGCTACAGACCCAAGGATGTAATACTTTAACTTTTAACGTAAAGCTGTTATTACAAATACTGTTACTGTCATATACATTTGCAGAAAATGCTCTTGGGAAGGCTGCGTGTATCCTTTGGGGATTTTCCCTTAGCTTACAAGGAACAGCCTGGCTTATACATGCCAGGAGCTGAGGTCACTGGTATGAGAAACATCAGGGTGTGAGAAGTGAAGCCTTTGTAGGAAGTTATAGGAGCTATAGAAGGCTAATGTTGGGTTCAGAAACACCAATGAAGCTGTTTAGAGACAGTACAGCATAAGGAAAGGAAGAGAAAAAGGGGAGGCAAAGCCATGGTGCCAGCACTTCCAAAAATGCTGCATCCCACTAGAATCCTGCTTATTCCATAAAACGCCCGAGCATATATTAAGCTAAAGCCACATGGAGACCAGCAAAGCAGATGTCCCAATCTAACCTCCACCCGTCGGGATCTCCAGGGCAGCTCGCTGCAGCTCAGTGTCCTCCACCCACTCGGGCAGATCCCTTTGGGAAGGGAGAGGTGCCGATGTGAGCAGCGGCAAGACACTGAGGACGCAACACAAAATCTGCAGTTGGCTCTCTCCTGGGGCAGAGGACAGCATAAAGGGCATTTCCAACCCCCCCAGAAAAGGCACGTTCTCTCCCCTAACTCCAAAATCAGCCAGTATACATGGAAATAACCAAGGTGAAGTCAGTAACTGCTCATTAATTCCAAAGCAACTTTAACAGTGGTCATAATAATTCCCATAAGCTCTAGTTGAATTACAGCTCAGGTGGGGACAGGCTTGACAGAGCATTTAGGGGGGAGCATTTAACAAAAAGTTTGCATTTTGTTACCTACTCAGATTTTATGCTTTTCACAAGGACAGTATTTTTCTCCTCAAAGTGATTAGGACTAACTGCATATCACAGCATCTGTTTCCTTCAATTAGTGATTCCTACGAAGAATGTACCAGACTTTTAAATAGGGAGCTAGGAGCCCTGTGTAAAGCAAGAATGTTCCAAAATTCTTCTTTGGGAAGAAAAGAACAGGGGGAAAAAAATATGTCTGATTACAAATAAATAATTCCTGAAGTATGGAACATATCTCCAGTTCTGTAACTCTTGAATAATTAAATTATAATTATTCCATGGAGCTCTTTGGTTTGCATTTTGAGTATAACCCGATAGAACGGGCTCTGAATTTCTGTCAGGATTCTGTCAGAATAAAGAATCCCCAAATATAACAGAAATATGGATTCACATGTAAACAATCCTCACTTTCTGAGAGCGCTCCAGCACATCCCATATATCGGGTGAGTAAAATGTAAAACTGAGGTGGTGTGGGCAAGGTTGGCCTTGGGCTGATCTTGACAACAGGAGCTAAGAGGTAGAATCAGGAGACTTCAGCATTATACTGATGATCTTCTCTGAGGATCTTCTTATCTGCAGATAACCAGGGGTAAAATATTCCCGTAAATACTTACTTTCAGAGGAGAATTTTGGTTTCAATGCAGTTCAAATATGCTCCTTTTCCAGTTTTTCAACAAAAAATTGTTTTTTGCACAGATTAAAAGAAACAAAACATTAGCCAATCATCTGTAGTCACTAGCATCAGTGGCCTGTCTATGTCATTGAAATAACCCATTCCAGCTTATTTTCTGTCATCAAACATTGCTGAACCTTCAGAAAACTTCACGTGTGCCTTTTTCTCCCCACCTTTGTAGCTTTAAGCCAGGACTGAAAATGGAAACCTTTTCCAGGTAATGCAAAATTTGCTTGGTACCACCAGCTTCTCCACAGCAAAGCCCTCACACTGCAGGAATTTAAATTCACAGTGCAATTTACTGTCACAATAAAACAACAGCTGACTTCTCTGCATGGAACCAACCAGATCTGCACAAAACAGACATTTATCATCTTTTCTTTCACTAGTCCAGTATTTACCATCATTTCCACTTCGCTCAGAGGCACCACTAACTATCCTTGAGGGAATCAACAGAATGAGACACCCACTGGAGTTCACAGGATTGTTTGAGTGAAGATTTCCACGACCTCTAATGTGGTGACCCATGAAGGAAAAGCAATTTAGGACAACCATCTTCATGCCAAGTCCATCATGTGCTCTATGCTGCCTCCATGCACACTTTGCTGTGACCTGGAAATTAGGAAATAAATTATTTGACTTCCTGTAAAGTCATTTGTCTTGATGGTAGACGGCACATTTCAGTGCCACAACAGCTGTAGTAACTGAGATGAGCCAGCCCAGCAGGGAGAGGGAACCATGGAAGAGTCAAGCATGCATGGTTTGGGCAAGACCACCATCAGCCCAGGGCTTTGAGATGGGATGTCCCGAGCACGCAAAAAATGCTAAGAATGGCCTCTTGTTTTTTTTCCAAATGTCAACTGGTAGATGTATATTTTTTAAAGAGGGTGAATTCAAAGTTAATAGCCAATGCAATCCACTAATAAACCTCAGTTATAAATATACAGCCAGCCTGTGCTTCTGAGCTGGGTACATATCCCAGTCACCTGGCACAAAGAATAAAGAAAGGCTGACAGCAGGCAAAAGTGACATCATTCACACCTGGGGAAGGGAAAACTTTGGCTTTGTTGAGGTTTCCTTGCCTCAGGAGACAAGAAACAGAACAACAAGAGAGAGGTAGCTCATGGAAAACATGATAGTAGAACAGCCTTGATGCTTGCGATATTTTGCTGTTCTGTAAAATTAACCAAGACATCAAATCAGGTAAATGACACCCACTAGTGTCCCAAATATCCTATTTATGCTTCTTTTTTTTTTTTTGTGTGCCAATACTTCAGTTTAAGTGCTACCTTGTTAGAAGTTACTAACCCCATTTTTTCCATCTTTAATCCTTACAAAAAGTAATGAAATCTCAAACACTTAGTGTCTTCTGTCCTTCTGTCTGAATCATCAAGTAGGGTTAGCTGATAGATTTTCCCAGCAGATGTTGGGGGATTCCCTAGGGCTGGAGGTCCCTCCAGTTTATACGTCAGTGCCCAACCACCTTTGTTTTCTTTTTATTTCCTCATCCCTCCCTCACTCTCTCAGGCTGCCCAGTTCTCCTGGGACATGGATCACAGAGAGCCTGGTCCTGCTTTAACAAGCATAATCCCTTGAGGGATTCTTCCGTGCGAGGGGGAGAAATGAGTGATAATTTATGATGAGTGCCCTTGCAATTAGCACCTTGGAAAATAATGCTGCCTGGGGAAGCTGAGAAGGCCATAACTGAAAGTTTAGCCAGGACAGAAGTGTCATTCTGATGCTAAGTCTAAATTCATATTAAAGTCAGTGGGAGCTAGAGGTGGTGGAAGACAAGGATAACATAACCTAGAGATGGGGGCACAGCCCTGGGCAACCAAAGCTCTGAAACCTCTTCTTTGCATCAGGTAAGACCAAGGAAATCAAGCTCTTTAAGGATCTATTGGCCAGGTGGCACCTAGCAAACTGGGGCTACTATTAGAGACTTTGTATGGCCAGTTCGTCATCAAAGGAGAGGTGGAAAATGGACTAAAACACACACTCTGGACTTGAATTTTAACATTTATAACTGATATTCTAATATCAGTTACATGGCTGTGGGATTTCACACACTGATTAGAGCCTGTTAAGGTCTTTCTATTGACTCCTGAAGACTTTGTATCAGCCCCTGAGTTTGGCAATCTTGCAGTGAATGCTGCTAACCATTCAATTTATAGGATATGTGAATGTAAATATATGAGTACAAGCATAGACACATATACACACACACAGATAACCCAAGGCGTAACCAGTCAATGGAGAAAGAGGCATATGAGAAGCACCACTTACCCTCTCTGTTGTTCTCTAGGTTTGATTATCTCTTCATTAAATTCAGGTGAAAGACACACTAGCTGCATTCCTTATATAGGTACCTCGGCTAAATAATTAAAGGAAGCTGTGGCTCTTCAGTCCTTGAGCATGTTGAATGAAGCAGTGGAAGGCTCTGCAGGTCCTACAAACAGTGTTAAGCACAAAATTGGATTACGCTCACTTTGGTTGTCTTTTAGCATGAGGTCTTTTTCAAGGTTACAACTGGCTACAAATTATCCAAAAAGCAATGAATTTTGTGAGGTTTAGTTATAGTTACTCACCATTAAAAATATGATTTCAGTGGTACCTGGAGGCTTATGTGCTAGAGCAGCTGTGATGGACTTGTTTCTTGCTTCAGTCCTGACCAACCAGGAAGGCCAGCCTTCCCTGAGATGTGGTTTCCCCACCAGCAGAATAAGAGAACTTACCAACAAATACTTCAGGCTTAGCGTGTGAGGATTATTTGGAGAGCACTTGAATTTCTGCATCTATTTTAGCAGATTTAAAGAGTGGCAAGGAACATTCCTGGGCACTGGAACTTGGTTGAATATATTGTTAAAGTATTAGAAAATACCTGGTGTGCTTTTGGCTCAGGTAAAAGCACACTCCCAAACAATTCCTGGGGATGGTTCAAGAGTTAGCATGGGCCAAGGGCCATTCCCAGGAGATATTTTGCATAGAGCCACCTTGTTCTGGAAGGCAAGAGTATTTAATAGGTTGGATGTGGGCTGTTTAATGCCAGGTGGCACCAGCATGAGAGCTAAGTTTAATTAACTAGCGAAGATGTAGCCAGAAAGTCTAAGCTACTCCCTATACTGACACTGTGACTCTTGGAAGCAGGAGCAGAGATGACCTGGGAGAGGATGTAGAAAGTAAAATGGCTTCTCTTCCTGTCCAAGCAACTGGTAGCATCTCCACTCACTGCCTCTGTATCCCAGGTCCTGAGGGAAATGCTCAATTTTGCATTTAACAACAGCTATACCCTTTATTAGCCTGGCTACAGCCCACCAGTACTGTTGCCAACACTGCAAGGGAGTCGTACGTTTAGCGTCATCTCCAGCCAGCTTTGATTCCTGCTGCAAGAGTGGTAGTTGGCAGAAGTGGAGGACATAGCTTCTAACATAAGCCTGGAGAGCCAGGCTTGAAGCGAATCCATAGGGAAACACATGAATCATGCCACTATCCCATCTGCTTCCCATCGCAGAAAGGCAGGATATGAACACTGAAGTGTAGCATGATTTTTGTCTTTCCTAGTCACAGGTGGTGGCCCCTCCATCTCAAATAGTGTTGAGGGCACTTGCCACTACCTGGTTCTAGGCCCATTTCTCAAAATGACCAAGGCATGAGTTTGGGCAAGACACAACTCCTTTCTATCCATCTTTCATCCCTCTGACTCTGTACTTCTGTTTAGATTGAAAGAGGGTAAGCAAAGCATCTGTCTCTTAAATAACTTAGTTAGGACCTCTACAATGAGATGTTCACAACTAGCCACACAGCTTAAACAATGCTAATGATGAAGATGAATCAATATCTGAGAGCTCACTCTCCCACCTAATTTCTTGGTAATTATATGTTTTTTTTCCCCAAGTAACAGACATTTTCATTTTTCATGCCTACTTAAGAGGAGCTCTGTATAAAATTTGTCCCCTTGTTATTTTTTCTTTCTCCTCATTCTGGTGTTTTGGGTTTTTTTTGCTCACAAATGCACGTGCTCTTTTGCATTTATCTGTGCTTAGTCCATAGTTTCCTAGCTGGATTATACACAGTTGTACAGTAAACACATCCCTCAGATGTGTAGCTAGAAGCTTGTAAGAGGTTCAGTCGAGTCCTTATCGCTTTCTAAACTAGAGGCACTTCTATTGTTTATTGAATTTTACTTGGTTCTCATGCTCCCCTGCTGCTCAGCACATCCAGAGATCCACCTTCTTGCAAAGACCTAGCAGTGGCCCAAAGGAAAGCAATGGGAGAAAGAGGAGAAGGAAACCCATTATATTTTTCTGGGGGTGAAGTGTCTCATGCGATAGTCTTCTTTTTTTTCTTTTTTTTTTTTAATCCCAAATTTTTACAATATGCATTCTAGCTTCACCCACTTCCTCTGCGGGAACAGCTGTCAAAACGCTGTTACATCCTAGGCTACTGCGGCTTTACGACTCACATTAGCAGCTCTTTAAGGGTCTGGCGGAGGCTGGCTGTGAGGTTTCAAGCCTGTGATTTCTCATTACCCAACTGCCAGGAAGTGTAATGCAAGGTCAGATGGGAAGCTGAAGGCGGCAGGGAGGTACGCTGCAGGGTTTGGTGGGAGGTAGACCAGAGGTACCTCCATGGATTCCCCCATCTCCAATCCCATCACCTTCAATCATCCACTCTTCTTGTTTAAAACCACCAGGACCAAATATCAGCCAAAGTGTCTGCCTGGTTCCTCAGAGCTTGGTGCTGTTCATTCTCATCTCAAGGGGCAAAGCAAAACGAAAAGCGGGAGGAGCATTGGTTGTGTGGGGTTCTCACTCATCTAGTAAACATTTCCTTGGGTGGATGCTGCAGATAATAAGCTCTGAGGAGTACAACAACGCAATGAAATACCAACATCAGCATGATGGTGGATAAAGATACTGTCATCTCTGTTTGAGGATGGACAGTGCTGATTCGGTGCAAAGTATTGAGGAGCCATCTCTTAAAGGGTTGGTTAAAAGCCTGGATGCGATTGAGGCACCACAGTGAAAAATGAGATTGGAAGGTAAAATAAGTGCAAGAATTTTGCATGCACGGGAAGGAGAGAAATGGATAACCAACTCTGACTTTGTGAAGCACTTTGGAGACACAGGCCAGAGTTTTCAAAGTCCTCCAGCACGCCATCAAGAACACAGTAGCCCTTGTTTAATAGTATAAACTGTGATGTACTGACGTCTATCAAGGGTACACTGAAACGACAGCTGTAGCTAAAGCTCTTTCCAAGCTCAGTTTTTCTATCACATGCCCAGTCAGCCTGCCAAGCAACTTGGGTTGGCTGTCTGCTTGTTTGAACCATCTGGACCACACTTAGCTGCCTCGACAGGGTGCCAAACTGTTGAGAACGAGTACCTGGACACATGCAGGAAAGCCATTAAGTTACTGCAGGGTAGGAAATTCCCTCCTGCCAGCTGAACCATTACTGGATATGTGTTTTTTCTTACCCCACCCCATGCAGATGCTTTATATTAACATGCTTAATTGACCTTTGAGGCAGATGACAAGGATGCCTGTGAGTGGTTGCCTGCCTCAGCAGACAGTAGCTCACTAATCCAAATCGCCTCTTACTCAACAACCACTCAACTCCACCACCTGCTATCTCAATAAGATCTTTTCTGCCACAGGTTTTGTCTACTCCAGGGTTAGGTTTTGGGTCAGGCTGTTGGTTTGTTTGATTTAAACTTCTTGAGCAGTTGGCCCTCAGGTGGCTGCTGGTGGATTTCTCAGCTTTCTCCACATCCACACGAAAAAGCAGCATCTGTGAACCATCCCACAGCTGTGGTCCAGAGAAGCAGCATCTCATTGCATGAACACATGTATGGGGGGCACTGTGTTGTTTCTCAGTGGCTTTGCAAACCCAAATCACCCATGTCCAAATCATGAGCAGGTTGTCAGATGAACAGCAACAGGCTCTGGTTATTTAAAGATCAGCTGAAGTGATTTTTAGGTACCAAATAGCTCAAGAAGGCCTTTGTGCAGAAAGACATTTGATCAGGCAAGACAATACGTAGCCTGGGATAATGACAAGTTTTTTAATTGTTGTCATTCAGCCAGACTAAATTTGGCCACGTCCCCCCTATTTTGAGCTCCTGTCAAATACTTGACCAGAGTAACTTTGCAATCCCTTCATGACAATGACATTCTGCCAAGGTATCATGACTTCTCCAGCAAAGTATGGTGACTAATGCAATCCCATCAAAAGCTGATGGAGTCCATCAACCTCTCCAGCTTCTTTAACGTTGTATTGCTCAAAACACTGATACAGCGACTGGCCCAACCCAGAGCACTCTGTAATGGTCCTGAATCAAATCGTACTTTGTGGGCTGTTTTGCTGGGAGAGTAGAAGATGTGAGGAGAACAGAATCTGGGGGTTTTGGCCTTGCCACAGACAGGTCACTCCATGGTCATGCAAAATTGGTGTAGACGTATTTCTCCAGCTCATGGTAATACTACAAAGACAACTACATTTAAACTTCTGAGGCACTACATTGGCTGTGATCAGAGGGCCAGCTCAAGGACCTAAGGATGGACAGATCTCAGAGTTCACTTGGCAAGGGTCAGTTTTTGCCAAGGCTGGGCTTGTTAAGGACCCATTTCCTGAGCTGTTGACTCTGCTTTCTGCAGGTAGAATTACTGCAGCGAGAAAAGAAGAACATGTTCTTCTGTGAAGGTTGTGAGCATCCCTTCCCCTGAAAGTCCAGGACCTTTCAAAGAGGAGAAGACTGTAACAGGACCAAATAGATGAGGATCTCCACCACTCAATCAATTAATGGGCATCATTTCACCACCCTACTAGGCTTTATGGTCTTTTGAGGCTTACATTAGCCACAGGCACAGGCTGGCTCCAGGATCAGCAGTCAGGAGTACTGCTGAAGGAAGCACAGGAGCTCCCACAACCACTGAATGTAGATCTTTTTCAACAGATGTGAAGGAAGAGGCGCACGCTTCAAGTATAATTTAAAATACATTTATTGTTTCATTTGTTCTGGCTTTTTTTTGTTATACAAAGATGTTAAATAACTTAAATACATTCTCAACAGTCACTCAGAATCAGATTTATACCTACAAGCTGTACATATGAGGTAGAGAAAAATAACTTAGGCTCCCATAAGACATTGGAAAAAAAAAAAAAGGAAAAATACTAATCCTTCATGTTAGTATTCCCACCTCCCTTTAAAAGGAAAAGCCATCCCAAGCGTGCAAAACAAATCCTAGACTTTACATTGAGGCCTCAAAAGGCATTGTTAGAGACTGGGGTGGAGTGGAATAAGGGGAAATTCCTGTGTTTGGTGATCGCTGTTTCAGATGGGTCCACGTTGAAGGGGAGCCAGTAGGGTTATCTACACACAACCTTCCTTAGCCCTGAACTCATCCCCACCTCTACTAACTTAGATGCATGTCCTTATCCCCTTTTGTTGTCAGCAGGGAGAAACTGGCACCTCTACATGAGTCAAAACACCTTCTAGAGCTGCCTACAAAGGTTGGAGACAGAGCCTAGGCAAACAAGCCTGCACCACTGGTTCCTTATCTAAGCAGGGATGACTCCAGGCAATTTGCAAATGTCCCACTATTCCAAGCATGTTAGCACCTCTCCCAACTCTCCTGAACACCCCATGATGAAAGAGAGGACTTGGTGAGAGAGGAACCTCCTGTCCTCTTGGGTCACCTGGCCAAATGCCACTGAGAAGTGGTTTGCCTGTTTCTGAAAACCTTCAGCAACGACTGAGAAAAAATGAGTTGTTTAGATGTGTCCCCTGATAGCCTGCTGAATTTTCATTTGTCTGAACCATTTATGGTCTTAAATTACACCCTACTCACTCACTGTCCCTGAAGAAACATAGTTACGGGAAGCCTACCATGATGCCAGAGCTAAGCTGTACTTGCAATATCCATTTTCTTGTCCTTCCCACCCACAAATACTTCAGATTCCCATTTTTTTGGTTCAGAAATATTCTATTTCCTGGAGTTTCCTGGAACCTGTAAATAACTTGGTCAAATCCAATGTTCATCAGTGAAAAATACATTTAAAAGCTATTCAGTGGCAATATTCGTGGCCCTAAGCCCAACTGCTTTAGCAAGGACTGGATTTCTACTGGCCTGATCCTGTGCCATACTGAGCCTCCTTCAAGTTACGCTGGCAGTAATGGTCATAAAAGGCACTATTTCTCTTACGGGAAAATGTTGCTCTCCAAAAGTCATCACCTACTTAGCATCCTGAAAACCGAAAGCCAGGATGAGCTGACCATGGAAGCCCGACTCAACCCAACAGATGCGCACAGAGCTGAATAAACCAGGAACGAAGTGCTTTGCTGCACCTGTTTTATCGAGTACAGAACAGACCAAATTTTACTGCAACATCAACTGAGGAATTTTTCACAGGCACTATAATCCACCAGAAAATTACCTTAAGCAGCATCTACTCCATGAAAGTACCCTTGAGAAATCTGTCCCTTCATCTGGGTTCTCATCCAACCCTACTACAGCCAAACCAACCTAACTTCTCCTCGTGTCTTGGCTAAAATAGGGCAGCTGAAAAACGATTAACAAAGAAATTCAAAACCTGAGCTGAAGGAAGGCAGATGTGTACGAGCTGGCCAACCACAAAAAAAATCCTCAGAAATTATTTCGCCCCTGCTCAGGTCTCCAAACCAGCAATCCCAAAAGCTCTTTTGAAAACAGATGGTCCATAACTCATCCCCTGCTTCCAAAGGTGAATGACAGGCTTCCTGAACCGCAGCACACTGAGTTCTCAGCTCCCCAGTTTTACACTGCCCCATTCAAATAGATTAAAATTGATTGCGTTCGATCAAACCTGGAATTTGGTCCTCTCCATTAAACCTTTCCATCTGCTGAGCTTATTTTTTTTTTCACCAATAACCTTTTTAAGAGTCATTCTTCCCAGCCCAACTGAGATCAATGGTAAATATCTACTTATTGTGAATAAGTTTTGGATTTCCTCCATCCAGGGCCACCTCAAGACCAGGATGCAACACTGAAAAAGAGTAAGCTTGACGTTTCGGGGTAGTTTTTTGCATTTTAATTACAAGCTACTCATTCTTCATAACTCATTTTTAGTGTAAAGATTTATTTTTTTTTAAAAAAAAAAAAAAGCCCCTTTGATTAAACGCTTCTTTTTTCACCAACTGGAGTCTTTTGAGAGCTGGAAGACAATGAGAATGTAATGTTTAGGACTTGTTTTGCATTTCTCCACATCCGGCATATATGAGTCAGTCACACAGAATAGAAGCTTGTTAAAAAACAGATGACGGGTGCAACAATTATTTGTGTGGGTTTTTATTTCTTTTAATAGAAAATTCTAATATAAAACAGCAAACATTTTCAGTTTGCCTTGTTTACAAAAATATTATATATATTTTTTTTATATTTCTGACATAACTAAATGCACTATTCAATAAAAATATTCTTCCATCAGCTAACTTCTCTTTTAAAAAAAATTAATTAAAAAGTTATATAAATAATGGTTGCACCCCCCCGCCCCAAAACTGATCTTGCAAGTTTTGCTGGATCAGCTTAGGAGAACCAACACTTTGACACTTTTGGGGGAACAGGGGGTGAAAGGGGATCAGAAACCAGAGACGTCCCCTACACCCATCCATTCTTCTCCAGTTACATCTGCTGCAAAAACCTATTTTTCTGGGGGTAAGAAAAAGGGAAAAAGTTGCTTTGCACTTTTTTTTTTTCTTTCATATGAAATGACACCATTAAAGATTCAGGGACCCAAATCCACTCTTGTAGTAGTTTTACAAAAATGAGCAATTTCATTGAATTGCACTGGAGATCCAATGGTGTGGTGGTAGAATCAGCCTCTCTGGAAAAATCCAATTTCATACAGCTGGAACAAAAAGCTGTGTGGAAAAAAAGCTTTGTTCCAAAAAGCTGGAACAAAAAGTGTCCTGTAAGGAGGTTACAGGACACTACCCAATGTTTTATAGAGGACTTCAGGGTCTCTTATCTAGGGTTTTCTGAACTCATGTATGAGTAGCAGAAGCCAGAAGCTCATGCTCCATGGGTTAATTCAATTTAAAGTCATTTATCACCAACAGAAAAAAGCAGGTCAACCCACTTGAGAGGGTTGGACATCTTTTCTACCAGCTGCTACTTCTCTCATCCTACTCAAGCTCCACTGGATTTTTCCAAAATGAGGCTTTTCCCCCCATTCTTTCTTCAAAGATAAGGCAAACATTGGAAAATGCTGGAACTAAACACCACCCCACACCCAAAACACACGCAACGCGGTGGAGCGGGGGAAGAAGAAAAATAACCCACATATGTTTTACCACCCTAGGTCAAAAGGCCAAGAAGACAAGTTCTCCTGATTTCAGAGTGTTAGTATATTTTATACACTGCCTATACATTTAACACATGTGCCTCGCTACTATTTAGTTATTTATATTTTTTTTTTTTAACCACAGGAGAATAAACCTTGCTATTTACAATATATAACAGGCAAGTAATATATCCACATTAACATAAATACAATTTGGTTTTTGTGGGGTTTTTTTGTTGGTTTGTTTTTTTTCTTTTTTTTTTTAAATACTTACAGAAAGCATCCAGGCTTCAGTGCGTGAGTTATAATACACAGAAGAGCTCTTTCACTCAGTAGTTCATTCACTCTTTTGCCTCTTTCATCTAGTCAAGCTTTGACGGTCTGCCTTGCTGCCCACCCATCTCTCTCTCCCCTCCGCTGCCAAACACACCGGGCTACCCTTTCCCATCCCACCCAGGCATTTTCTCTGTAATGATACGATGCCAACGCTGCCCTCTCTTCTGCATCTAGGGCCTCATTCTCCTCTCACACCAGTGCAATGTGGAGTTACTCCAGCGAGGTCAACGGAGACAGAGACACCAGTGAAAAGAAGGAAAATGAGGCCCATGGTTTAAATATAACAATAATAATAATTAATAATAATAATAATAATGCACATAAATTGCGGCCCACTCTTTAATTAAGAACAAATAGGGTTTTTTTTAAAAAAAAGACTGGAGCCAGAAATAGTAATTCAGACCCAAAAATCCTCATGTTTTGAGCAGGTTTGGATCCGGCCTTACTTTGGAGGGGAAGAGCTATTCTAGCACACACACAAAAATGTAACAGTGAGTTTGCACATATGCGTGTGAGAGAGAGACAGAGAGAGACAGAGGGAGAAAGAGAATTTAACATAATACCACATTGAAACCATACGAAGGTCCTTCTGAAGGGCTTTACAATAAATAAATGTTCGTTCAATATTTATATATATATATTTATGTGTCAGCGTGTGTGTATATATATATACACACATGCACACACTGAATAATATGTTTCTAGTCAGTTTATTTTTTAAACCATTAGATAAACTGCCCGTGGGTGACTTTCAAAGCGGTGCATCTCCCAGAAGCCGCGAGACTTTCCTGCAAACCTTCTGCGTCCAACGTGCCACCGCGCTTTTGCCATGGTGGAAGGGACAAACACCGTTGTGTGGGTTCCTCCTTCTCCAGCAC
Organism: Xenus cinereus; assembly: GCA_025774025.1. Taxonomy (NCBI): domain Eukaryota; kingdom Metazoa; phylum Chordata; class Aves; order Charadriiformes; family Scolopacidae; genus Xenus; species Xenus cinereus. Next base: position 2,283,408 of record JAOXJK010000012.1, read on the forward strand.
TATCCCAACCTCCAGAATTGTACAGCAAAAAAGCAAACATCAAAAAAAAAGAGATGGTGTGCTTCATTTTGCAGGACCATAGCGCTTTTAACCGTAACATCCTGTCCCACCCCATGCCCCCACCTCAAGATTTGATGCCAACGAGCCAGGCTGGACTGCAGGTATTTGTTACCAAGAAAAAAAAATATATATCTTTTCTCCTCCCAGTAGATGCACATGAACAGATTAGATATTAGTGGCTACTATTTGGGGAAAAAAAATTTAAAAAAAAAAAAAAAAAGAAAGAAAAGAAAAAATAATGGTCCATCTTGGAAAACTGCTCTCTTTTCGCTTGGCTAACATGTATGACCACTTGAAAAACTCCAGCCAGCTTTCCTCTTTTGAGAACCAATTCAATGGCTTACATTGAATAGGTGGAAATTGCTACTACTGGACAATCAAAAATTGCTACCAAAAATAAAACAAAATGCCCTCCACTCTCCAATGTTTCCTCAGAAAGCTTCGTTGAGGCATTCGCTGGCTGCTTCCAATCCACTTTTACGTGACTGAAGAATATTGCCGCATCAAGTCCTGAATTGCAAGTATCCTCTTCAAAGGAAAAAAGAAATGCTGAACGTTGTCATCTGTTTCCCAGCGTCAGAGCGATTTACCTCTGCAGTCAATTTCTGGCTGCTCTGGCCACTTGATAGTTTGTCTCGGCGTCAATTAGTTGTTCTGAATCCAATAGTTGGTTACCATTTAGCAGTTGTATTTTTAAAATACAGTTCTCGATCTAGTGGTTAAAATATATATATATATATCTCTTAAGGTCATAGGGTTTACATACAGCTTGTGTCATGTACCACTGCCATGGTTTAGAGTAAATGGAATGATGACCGAGTAAAAGAAAAGTCAACTCCTCCAGAGGTCTGATCCAGTCCAAAACGGCTGCTATACAATGCAAGACAGCACTGTGTTCCAAGATGCACTCGAATTTCTCTTGTTCTACTCAGAAACACATGTCCAAATTCAGCTGGTATAAGACTAAAAAAGTTCCAGTTTGGATTTCTGAAGCAGTTACCACAGGGTGAATTCGATCAAGAAGAGGTGGGAAGAGGAGAGAAAAAAAAAAACATGCACAAAGTGAAAATAAAAAGAAAAGTATCTAGTGGTTTAAAAAAAAAAAAAAAGACAGTGATAGTGCTAAAGAAACTGCATTTGCAAAAGTTCTTTTAAAAAAAGAACATGTAATTGGGCTGAAGGGGACAGGCACGTCTGGTTTTCTACTGTCTTCCCAACCTCTTTCTTGGATACATTTCTGTCTGCGACATGGTGGACCAAACATTTTTTGAGCTGTACTTGGTGATCAAAGCATGTGGATATGGAACTGTGGTTAAAAAGCTCACCCTCCCAGCGGGTCTCTTTGTCAGAGCCTTGTTTGCTCGATGTGCAGAAACTCCACCAGAGGAACCATCAGGGTTGCTCCTGCTTTACCCTACACACTTCTCTCTGGTTTTAGAAGGGGAAAAAATTTGACCACTTCCCGTACCATCGCATTCAAAGCAGAAAGATCTTTCTTTTGTATCTGCTTAGCTCTCTAAGCAGTTGGGTAAGCTTTAGGAATAAAGTAGTACAGGTTATTTATGTCAAAGAAAATATATTAGCCCAGGAGTTCATGGAGGATTGGTGAAACGATCAAGATGTTCCAAGGATAAATGATCTGTCAAACTGCGTAGACGACTAAGGTGAAGGTCAACTGGTGTCTAACCCCAGTGTGACAGGCACTTATTTCCACGTGGTTGGACCTCATTAAAATTCAGTCTACAGGAAAACAAAACAAAACAAAAACAAAACAGCAACACAGCTGGGTCACCTGTACCCTACAAAGTGCTTATGTCTCAACATAGCTTTCAGATCCCAGAAGGTCAATCAAACCCTGTTTGTCTCCGTATGTAGTTCTCATAGATCGCCATCGCCCATCACCGAGGGTTGCCATCAAGCAGAAGACGCATCAGTCTTTGCAGGTGTAAACCTCTTCTCTCTGGGTGCACTGCTTGCATTCCACGTAGCAGCACCAACGGACCTGACATTGGCACGGACGGGTGACCACCCGGCTCTGCGTATTGTGCCCTCGCCCGCAGCAGATGCTGTCACAGTTCTTGTCTTTGTAACATTTCCTTCCTGAAGTCCCAGGCGAGTATCTACTCATCATACAGAAGCTTGGGGAATCGTCAATGTAGACAAGATCCGTAGTCCTTGGGATTTGATCACTGTGACCAGGGATGGACTTCTTGGGTGGGGAGATGTCCCCTTCCCCCGTGGCCTCATTGGTAGTGCTGCCCACTTTGAGCGATGTCTCGTACTTCTGCTTCAGCTGCTTCCCTATTTCATGGAATGGAGAGAGCTGCCTCCAGCACGTTCGGACAGTACAGGATCCAGATACGCCGTGGCATTTACAGGTTGTCTCCACTCCAGCTTTGATGACCTGCAGACACACACGGCCCCAAAAGAAAGTCAGTTACGGGGGAAGAAATCAAGACACAGAGACAAAAAAAAAAAAAAACCACCAAAAAAACCCCTATCAAGGGTATGGCTTGGTTTCAAATCTCTTCTAAATTATTCAATTTTTTTTTTCTTTTAAAATTCAAACACAGTGGGTATTGTAATGAGAACTAAGACTCATCTCACCAATCCTAAAGGAGGGAAATAACTTGCTCAAGACATCAGAAAGGAAATGTGTATATTTGATTTATTTCCTAAAGCAAAAGAAAGTTAGTCTCCATACAGCAAAATGTCCGATCCCTGCTTGGAGATAGCTTGCATGGGAATAGCCCTCTTCAGACCACCACAAAGTGTAAAAGGAGGAAGAGCAGAGCCAGTGGAACCACAGTGTTCACATAGGAGATGGAGGGAATGGAAAGACAAGGTGATTTTCAACAGAAAAAGCAGCATGGGAAGGAAAGGGAGTATCAGGAAGGGAAGAGAAAAAAAAAAAAAGAGAGAGTCGACGGTTATTCATCTTAGAAAGAGACATAGGTGGTAACAGCACACCAAGTGCTGTAAAGGACCCCATACCCATAAATTGACCAATGCTAAACAAAGGATCCCATCCTTTTGGAATCAGACTGCAATAAAGATGTTTCATGGCCCAAAAGCATATCCATCTGCTTATAAATGACATCGCAATATTCTCGTCCACATTATCCCAGAGATGGGTTTACACCTGGGACTCCTCCATGGGCAACATGGGAGCAGATACGTTGTTTGGACAGTCACAGATAACCTGCATTTGTCCAAGGATTATAAACAGATACTTATAGCTCTAGTTCTCCCTCCCCGCCCCTTCCCCCAAAATAGGTTACATTTTGACTTTAAATGAGTGAGGTACAACCACCCCTTAAAATAGCAAGTTAGAACAGAGTTTATTTTATAGAGCGGCCTCCTGTCAAGGTACCACTGAAAGTGCCCTTCCTTTGGGCATCTACGGTATCTGAAAAAGGAGGAAAAAAAAAAAAATATGTCCCCCCTCTGCCCATTATGGCATCTGCCTACATTACGGCCTCATGACAGCAGAGAACTGGCTCCAGTCCATTTCCTGACCATCCGGTTCTTAATTATTTGGCTGCATGAGTCCTGCTGAGCACCATGTGCAAATGTGCAATAGGTCATGGACTCAGAATTGGGGTCTGGCCCAATCCTGATATTACAGAGACATTTTTAGAAAGGCACTATGCATAATACGGCCTTCAGCGAAGCCTGGCCAATGGTCACACTTCATTCCTGCGACAGCCAAGACCTTTTCAAATGCAATCCAATAATACACAGTAGCATTCAAACAAGTGACGGGTTACAGAGAGAGATGTGTTACTGCTTATAGTGCTCAGCTGGGCTGGTTTGGTTAGGGGCTGTCACGCTTTGCGTGCCAAAGTGTCTAGCCAACTCTGCAAGAAATCCCACAACGTTAGACAAGAGCGTTCAGAACACATTTCAACACCAAGGGGGGAAAAGAAAAAAAAAAAAATTGAAAAAAACCACAAAACCAAAACCCTCTCACCCATGCTGTCCCTCATGTAAAGTCACTTTTCACTGATTGTCCAGAAGTGAGAGCTGAGTTCATGTGAAACAAAGCTCCTATACCTGATTTCACGCCCAGACCATCAGCGAACTGGGCAAAATTGCTGAGATACTTGCAGAAGGGCTGCACACTGCAGTCATTCATCAGCCCAGGCTTTTCTCAATGCTTCCACCTCCCCCCAACCCATTCGCATCTGCTCCACCTGGAAAAGGAGACGACCACCATTGTACAGGAGATGGGAAAGCAAGAAAACAGCAGGAATTGGCTCGGCTGGTAGACACGCTCCCGTGCACGGCCTTGGCCGGATTTAGAGCTGGTTGAATAAGACATGGTCACAAAATGCAGGAAAGGAACCTGGACACAGGGCCGTTCTCAGCAGGAGCTGCCTCTCCGGAGCTCAGAGTTGACATTGCAGGTGCAGTATATCCAAAGCATCCACATGGGGCTGGTAGATACAGCATAACATGTTGGAAATCCAAACCATGATGGATTGGCAGCTAGTAGATGGCAGCAGACATTCAGCCAGGAATAGGCATGTAGGTTTAGGCACCTGAATCACACCATCCAGCCAGGGCTGACCTCACTGAGGCAGACTTTTGAGTTTAAATGCTTACATTTGAGAAACACCTCTGAACTCCCATCTGACTCAGCGGAGCCAAAGCAGGCAGGGGATCCTGCAGTGAAGCAGACACCTGCAGATGTTCAACTGAACAGCTCTCCAGGCTCCACCAACTGTGCTGACCACACCTCCACTCACGAACTTGGGACCCAGCTCACACGGAGGCACCTCGTTTTAGACACGTGAACAGAATCCTACCCTCTGGGCAGAATTCAGATGTCTAAATATCAACATCTAGCCTTGCATTATTCAAGGTACCGTAAAACATTGCATTTCATCACCAGCAGCCCCTCTAGGAGCAGAAAGGTCTCTCAAAGGGCACTAATGAGTGTATTTAGTTAGATGAATCCTACTCACCTTGTCTGTGCTTAAACAGTGATGAACAAAGTCCCTAATGAACCCCAGTCTGTTTTTTTCCTGACCCACTTCTAGCTTCTCATTAAGCAGTGACTAGGACAGCTTAGATGTCATGCACTGGTGGACCAATGCATAAAAGGTTTCCATTGTCCCCGTTCTCATGAATGCACCAGTTCATGAAATCCAGCATGTGGGTTTTCATATGGCCACTGAGCAAGTGTGGTGCATCCCAACTGCCCCATAAACCGTCTCCTTGAAGGGCCCGGAAGGGCTCAAGAATGTTACGAGGCAGCTATAGTGAAAATCCTAGAAAAGTTTCTTCCCCAGCCAGCCTCCCCTGCTGCTGTCAGTCACGATGCAGCTACTCAAGGCGATACGTGATGGAGAACTGCTGCCTACGGGCCCCTAACCACCCACAAGCCAAAATGAATCTTGGCAAAGCCCTTCTGTTTCCCGCCTTGTTCCCCAGCTTCCACAAAGACCTTCCTCCTCCTGATGCAGGCTCCTGTCAGAGACGGTTAAATCCACCTCATTCCTCCAGGAAGCAGAGCAAGACTTATCCAAGTCAGCAGGTTTCTTCAAGCAGTGTTGGAGAAACCTTTCTTGGCCAGGCTCTGGGACAAATGGGTAAATGTCTAGATCATGCTTTCAAACCTAGAGGGGCTTCCAGGATAGAATAACTTAGCTTTTATTGCCAAAAATGTCAAGGGTACACGAGGCAGAAGACGACTTTAACACAGGCTTGTAATTTCAAGAGCCATATGTAGTTCCTGTTTTCTTTAAGGCACATCACACAGTTCAGAGCCTGATCCACCTCCATCCTACATAGACTTGAACCTCTCCTGAATGCACATGGCATCACCACTTACTTAATAATCATCATATTTCATCTACACCATGAGAAGTGTGCACGTGGTGACTTACATCTTGTCACAGATGTGAAGGAAAATGCATTAGCTTAAATCCAAAGCACAGAACATTTCGTGCTCCCTATGGCCTAAAACGCCATGGCTACCACACATCAGCGGAGTCGTAGCGACTCAGGAGTAACGACACAAGTACGCATTTGAATCCTTATTTTAGTATTTAGTTATATGCTGTAGAGAGCTTTTACCATGAAAGTGAAGTTGAACGGAGACAACCGGTGGGTCAGGGATAGCATCGCACATCAAAATTACATCCTCCCACTCTTCTCTGATCATGTAGTCCTAAATAGTAGAGCACTTGGGGAGGAAAATAAAGCTCTTTGAGAAAATTAATTTGTTTGACTTTGGAACACAAACTCCCATTGGTCTTGCTGTGAGAATACCAAATACCGACAAAGGCACAGCGAGGAAAACAATTACGATATAGCAAGACTGAACCTTCGTTATTGGTGCTTGCTGCTAAGAGGAAATTAGATAGCGCTGCAGGACCGCCTGCCCAAATGGCTTTACAAGAGCCATAGGGAAAAGGGATCACAGCAGAGCATTGCTATGCAACATGTAATCCTTCCTCACAACAACAGTTTGCTACGAAGCTCAGACTAAGTGCCCCCGTAATGATCAGTCTCAGACATGCTGCAACGCACAATTTCTCAGTGTTTTAGCCGAAACGCTGAGGACAGATTCCCATTCATTCCCAGCTGGGTCACGGGGCTCTGGCGGTGGTTTTCAGACAACTCTTGTCTGGGCAGCAGCAGTCCGAAGCGGACGTGCAGCCGTGGGAATTCCTCGGTTATAGCTCCGCTGTCGTCATGGCTGGTCTGCGGCTCCAAGGCTTCAAACCATTCGCTATGGTTTGGGGGAGAGGAGGGAGCAGATGAACCTCCTTCAAGTCAACTCACCCAGGGAAAAGCCCGTCCTCGCCTAGTCTTAACTTCAGAAAGGGCTCTGGGATGCTTCTTTACAAATCAAATCTCTTCCATCCTCTAGATACATCTCCTCCTTCAATTTAAATAGGCTTAGCTATTCTCTCAGCTCAAGTATTAATGTTTGGACATCAGTCATGGGCCCCATTTCTTCACAGTGCTCAAACGACTAGAAGACCAGGCTTGTCCCTTAACACTGGCCATTGCCATTGGTTGAATTATAAAGGTTTCACAGATTGTTAGGAGTTTTCTTTTTCCTTCCCTTCTTAGTTCTATCTCGCTAAAAAAGAAGTCTTTCTTTTGAGCCTGTTCTCAAACTGTTTTTTCAGAACAGTTTTCCCTTTTCACTTTAAAAATATGAACACTCATATTTTAGTGAAATATGTATTAAAATACAAATATTTAAGCATAGAATAACATAACGCCTCTTTAAATTGAGAGCTTTAAAAGCAATTTTTTCCCCTTCGGTATTCCTAGTGTGCTTCACACGCTAAGAAAGCTCCACATAAACAACTAACTGCAATTACTTATGGGACCCAGCAAGCAATTTTTTCCAGAGTGTTGATTTCCAGGCCTTAGAAAAACTTTGGCTTAGCCAATCTCGGCCTGAAAGAAGAAGGGGGAAAAAAATCCAGAGAGCATGCTTATGCATTCCTACCTGTCATAACCCGGAGCAATTAATGCTAGTGGTGGCCTGGAAAACTGATCTGTGCATACAAAGTCAGGAGCTAAGTCTCAGAGAGGGTGCTATTTGCTAGGTTTGATTTGTGCCTCGGTAAAAGTGTGATGCTAGATTTCTCGCTGCAAACACACCCCCTAAAGAAACTAAAGGATGCACTTTATCTCTTTTTTTTTTTTTCCCCATGCACCAACTCTATTAGTAGGCTCATATGGATTTTTCTCACCAAAAAGAGAAATTATCACACTTTTTGAGGGTGCAGAAAAAGAGAGGGATTAGCATTTAAGCTTGCCTGTTCAACAAACTCTGAAGTTTGACTGGAATCATGTTATCCAGTAGAAACCATATGAGATGGGATGAGCAGTGCTTGTAAACACCGTCTCTGCAACAGGAGACCAGAGTGCAAGTCTCTGCTTCGCTACGCCTGTGTGTGACCTTTAATAAGTCACTTAATCTTTCTGGGTCTCAATTTCCCCTCTGTAAAATGGAGATAGAGAAATGAAGAGGGTGGCATGCTCTGATAACATGTTATGTGATAGCTCATGAAGTTTCTCAGACAGATGATAGCTGGGAAAACATCTACCTGATATGGAGAGTCCGTCTCCAGCGCTGGAGGCACGCTCAGCCCTTGAGATAGATCCCTGCCAGCACCGCCTAAGGGGAAAAGCCATTCCTTGCATGGACTTCCAAAACAAGCAAGTCAACAGCAAGGAAAAGTCCATGCACCTCCCACTGTCCTCTCCAGAGCATCCTGTACGGTTTCAGAGCTGCATGTATAACGTGTCTCAGGATGGATCTAGACTTGAACCCTAAAGCAAAAAGGGTGACAAGGATCCTTCAGGAACGTGCATATAGTCTGTGCAGACCAAAACACGCGAGCTGATATTGTGCAAAAATAATTAAGGAAGCTCCATGAAGGGAACCAGTTTTTAAGGGGGAGGAATTTTCCTGTTCTCCACTACTGCCCTCCCATAGTTTCTCTTTCTTGGCTCTCGAGGAGACTGTGGTTACACCACTGACTTCAGGGTCCTGAAGGCAAAGGCTTGCTTGTGTCCCTCCTTCTGGAAGGATAAAGGGAAAAAGGAATAAGAATGTGACAATCATTTTTTTCCTTTTTTTTTTTTTTTGGGTAACAGCAGCCCCCTTTAATAGCGCCCCTTGGATCTGTAAGACATGCTTGACCAGACATACCTCTGGAAGAGGTCAGCACTCCTGGGATTAAGAAACTTAGCAACGCTCCAGAGAGGGAGTTGGAAAGTCATGTTTAATGATACTTTGCTGAGAAACTAGGCAAATTTAATTAAAACATCACTTACTCAAGCCCAGTGGAACTAATTGAGTGCTCTAATATTCCGACTTTTCATTAATGGGTTACAAAAGAGGGCTGCACTTGTGTGTACAAGGCGGGGGGGTGGGAGGGAAGAGAGAGGAGGATAAAAGGAA
>JAOXJK010000012.1:2308760-2336219 GCA_025774025.1 Xenus cinereus
CTCCTTACAACAAGCCTTATTCAGGAAGATTTCCAGTCCACCAGAGCAAAAGACATTTTTATTTGAGGCAAATATCTCAGAGCTGCAGCATTAAGAGCCACCAGCACGGAAACGACACAAGGAGAGGGCAAATATCAGGACGTTTGCAATATTCCTTGCAATTCATGTGGTTTGTGATAAACAGTTCCCAGCTCCAAACCACCTTTAGGAAACACCGCTGGGTTTTTAAGGAGGGGGTGTTCAGTTTATACAACTCGATGACTATTAGTTGCCCTTGGCTGGGAGGTCCCAGATCGTTTGGCCCCAAGAGCCTCCTGCAACCTAATTCCTCTGGAACGACCCATTTTGTCTGTAAGGGAGCAGAGGTGGAGAAAGGAGGCGGGGGGGAGAAGAGGAGGGCAAGGTTGTTTCCTCTCTCCCCTTCATCCTCTCAAGAATGAAACAGCAATCAGCGAGATTTACAAAGGATTTTCAACCCAACTTAAAACTGGCCGGTGAACCGCGGTGCCAGTGGAATGCACGGGCAACAGGGGCTTTCACTCCCGATTTAAGACGGCATTAGCTTTGCCCTTGGCAGCCTGTGCCAGGAATTATCCCCCCGCCGACACCCCCCAAATGGCTGGAGGACAGGTCCCCGACCCCCACCCCATGACCCACCGCTGCTTATTTGTATTTAATTTTTTATATTTTTTTTTTTCCAGCTTAACATCATTTCTTTTGGCATGGGTCCCACTAGACCGTAGGCAACGTGCAGTTGTGAGTTTTGGTGCAGGGAAGCAGTGAGTGGAGACCAATGCCATGGAAGAAGGTGAAGAAATAAGCTCAGAGGAGAAAAAAAAAAAAAGTCTTGTTTTAACCCTTTTAGCTCTCCATGGCATGGAGGGATGAAAGAATGAAAGAGAGAGGTTTTCAGAATATATTCCATGATAGGATGAATTGGTGACATACACACATGCATAACATATCTGTGTTTTTTCTTTCATCCCTCCACACCACGGAGAGACAAAAGGTTGGGGTTTTTTTTGTTTTTTACACTGCTGAAAATCCTCCCCATCTCAGAATCTCCGACCCCTGCTGCAGTAAAAAAACAGCTCAGCTCAATCCCTGACATGGAGTTAGAGTAGTTCATTTTAATCTAGAATTGGCCCTAAGAGCTCTCCATGACTTAGAAAACAAGGGGCATTTCTGGATCATGTTTACAGAATATATACATAACCATTCCTACCCCCCTGCCCTGCTTTTGAATTGTTTCGGGTGGGGTTAAGGACCTGGAGAAGACCACAGATGTAATGGATCACGTAAAGAAATACAGCAGAATAATTTATACGAGATTTTAAAGACCAGAGGAAACAGACCAGGTGCTCAATGGCACGATTTTCTTACAACAAGGAGTTGAACCACACGTAAACTCTGTTACATCAGCTCCTACTGTAAAGCCCAAATTCCTAAATACCAGAAAGTCATCTCTGCTATAAGCCTGCAGCAATAGTTTTGATTTTCTTTCCCAAGCAAAGGAAACCCAAGTTCTTGGTGTTTCTCAGTAGCTTTCCTTGTCTGGAGACAGTTGCACACAGCAAAGGATATTTAGCATTTAATATCCAAGCAAAGAGGACCAGGAAACTCCATAGATCTTTGTTCATTGTGCTTTTTGCACTGGGGCTGCCCTCTGTTTATGCCAGCACATTGACAAAAGAGGCATCAGAAAGCATCACACATGGGATAAGGGCTCTCCTTCACAAGGGCAGTTCCCAAAACACCTCCCATCTGTCCTTCTGGTTCTCTAGAGCTCAAACTGCTGACATGAAGCCAAAGCAAGTCCAGGAGATCTGCCCAGGGTTGGGGGCTCAACAAGGAGAACTTCGCTCAGGGCAATGCAGGGATCAGACCTGCTGATTTAGGCCAGGTACAGCAAGACATTCTGAGAACGGAGATCATTTTCCAAACAGCGCATCATTAAACTGCAAGGCTCATTGCCACCGGATGTTGTGAAGCCCAAAAATATGAAAGGATTCCAAAAGGGATTGGACAGATTCAGGAAAGGAAGGTTCACCCAGGTGGGTGATGAAACATGAGGGCTTGAAGGCAGCCTCTGGCTCAGGAAGCCTCTAAACCACTGACTGCCAGGAGCAAACAGGACATGCCAGGAGACACATCACTTGTCCCACTTCTCCTTGGCTTCCCCAGATGTCCATGCCTGTCTGAAGAAACCTTTGGTTTGACCCCGTATGGTGGTTTTTATGTTCTCAGCACTGAGGCAGGAGCCTGTAAGAGATGCTCTGCAGGACCTTGCTTCAGCTGCAGCTTATCAATATCTGAAGAGCAAGTGGCAAGAGAACTCTTCTCAGTGGTTCCCACCAACAGGACAAGGGGCAAAGGGCACAAACTGGAAGACAAGAAATTCCATCTCAACATGAGGAAAAACTTCTTTACTTTGAGGGTACCAGAGCCCTGCAACAGCCTGCTCAGAGATGGTGTGGAGTCTCCTTCTCCGGAGATATTCAAAATCCACCTGGACGTGTTCCTGTGCAACCTGCTCTGGGTGACCTGCTTTGGCAGGGGGGTTGGACTCAACAATCTCCAGAGGTCCCTTCTAACTCCTGCCATTCTGTGATTCTGTGATTTAACCCACTTGCACTTTCCAACTCTTTGGAGGATGGCAATAACCGACCCAGCGGTGTTGAGCACACGCCATACACCAGCACCTTGCAACACCAGGTTGATGGAGTCCTACCTTCCGAGCACCCTGCTCTTTCCTCAGAGACCTTATCGCTGCCGCGCTCGCTTTCGGCACCCCCAATCCTGCCGTGTCCCCAGCAAGCCTCCCACCCACGGCAGCCCTCAGCTCACCGGGACGTGGGCACGCCTCGCACGGCTCCCGCGATGGCCCGGCCAGCCATGTGTTAGTGTCAGTCTCTCCCAGCCGCCCCTGCCAGGGAACGCATCTGACTTTGTAATGAATCGCCCGTTTGTCTCCCTAACACCTCAGCCAGCTCTTTTGTTAAGCCTTTATCTCCCAAATTTAACAGCTCCCCAGCACGCATCATCCAGCAGCAGGACTTGGCCTCTTCCTTTCCCCCCTCCCCATCCCGTCTGTCGGATAAATCGTGCTGTCCCTCCCAAACACTGCCCGCTCTGTTCTCGGCAGATGCTGCAGTTACAGAGCTGCTGCCCTTGCCCAGACCACAGAGATTGGCAGCCAGGGAAGAAACTCCTTGGAGCCAACGCAGCAGCTTCCCTCCCTGCCTGGAGATATCCCTGTGCGCACACACACACACTGAAGTAGCACAGCAGCTAGAGAGAAAAATAAAGGTCGCTCTCTAGAAAACACAAAACTGAACCTTTCAGGGAAGCACAGCGAATGCAAAGAGCTCCTCAGGTTCATTGGGACAGAAAAATAACCGGAGAATGAGCTTCCTCCTTCTTCCCCAGCTTTTATATTCAAGACCTGGAGGTCGCAGCTGGAAGCAGAGACTGGCTCCTCACCAACTTCTGGACAAATGACAATTTCTAGAAACAAGCGTGCAGATTCATGCAGAAGGGGGTTTTTCACCTCCTCCTGCCCTCAAAACATTTCACCCAGCCCCTTTTCTATATCGCACGGAGGTCAGCTCGTGGAGTATTTAGATGGTTGGGCAGTTTGACACATCATCTGATCTATTTTGGGAGCAGTTTACGGCTCTGCAATTCCTCCCCTGCACAACAGCGATAGCTTTTCCACTCTAATGTCATATTATCCTCGTGGCAGGTTTAAAAACTAAACAGGTGAAAAAACAAACTTTCTGGGCACTGGAGAGAGCAGGATGCACGAGAGACACATTATGGTGATGGGATGGTAGAAGTTTTTCCTCGTTCTGAGCCCCAACAGAGCTTGCGGGAATGAACTGTGAACATAGAGGCTGGTTCCTTACAAAACTCACCAGGAGGATACCCAGAGGCTCTTGCATAAAGGTCACTCCATGACAAAAAGTGACTCAATAATGTCTTTGTGAAGCAGTTTTGCAGCCCTGAAGCTTTACAACTTCAAATGGAACTTCAACAGTCAAATCTCCAGTTAAGCAAAGGAGCTCTGGTCAAGGTTTCAAACTCATGGGATAAGGATAAACCACCAGGAGGCAGGAGACTATGTTCCCACTCATGTACCCTAGAACATGTTCCCACAAAGCCAACAAACATCACAAACCCCACTGTCTTCTGCTCCAAATGCAAGGGCACTGTAAGGTCCCTCCTTCACTGCCATCCATTGAACGACATTGCTCTCTTTCCCTTGATCTCCCCCAGCACCCGAAAACACCACTCCTTCACAGCACAATTTGTCCCAGGAAAAGGAAGAGGGAAAAAACAAACAATGTTAATACCGAACATCAGTCTCCCAACATCCATTCCCCATCACCAAGAAAGGCCCAGGTCCCACATTGTTATAGGAAATGGCACAACCCTTCCTCAACAGGATTGGATCCATGCACAGTTTTGGGGAATGAAAGTAGGTTCTGTATCAGTGGTTAATCACATGTAATGAGTAAATCGATACTGATAGCCAAAATGTCTTTAACAGGCCTGTGATGCTGGCAGGATTCTCATTCACCTTTTGAAGGACCACAGAATTTCAGCAAGGACCTCAGCCAGACCTACCTGTCAACACTTCAGGTGAATACGCTCAGAATACCTGGTGACTTCAGCATATACATCTTTTTTATGATACTATATAGAGCCAACATGAACAAAGAGTCATATTAACCAGAATACTACAGCCCAGGGAGACCCAAAGCTTTATTCTATGGGGACTGGGAGACCCAGAGCTTTATTCTGTGGGGACTGCATGTCAGCCATCTTCAAAGCAACGCGCTTGTTCTCAGTAATTAAAATAAAAATCCTTTATGCCTTGTATTAAAGGGATGTGGGACACAACCAACCAGCATTAAGGAGAGCATTTCCTTCTTGTATTGATCATCTGTCCACCCAACTAAGTTGCATTAAAAAGGCAGGGGGGAGGACAACAAGCCAAGTGTTATACATAGCAAATTCTGATTAGATTATGAAACTTTAAGAAGATCTTAACAAGTGGACAGTGTGCATTTTACATAATTAGCTTGTTACTTATAAATGCCTTCCATAGTGCCAATGGCAGATTTTCACCACCTAAAATAGCCTAAAGCTGTTGGATTCAAGGACTCCTGCCATCCCAATTTAGATCAACTCAAATACAGAAACCACGAGGTGGTTTCGTTACACCAAGATTAAGAATTGAATCGGCTCTTGTGTGCCTGGATGTTGGAAGGGGTAAAAGATTACAGAGGGCAAAGACATATTATATCACGCTGCACCTCACCAGCCCGGTCCTCACCGAATGTGAAAGCTGTTCTTCAGCATTTTGACAGATTTCATGTTATTTTTTTTTTTGGGGGGGGTGGGGGTGGAAACAGAGCCTCACTAAGACTGGATGTAAAGGTGCAGCATTGTGGGATGCCACAACTGTATCCATATTCATTAAGCAGAGAACTGTTCCCCAGCTCCATGAGATGTATGCCTCATGAAGCTGGGACTGTTTCACCTCAAATCCAAGAAGAAGCTCAGAGCATACCTCGAGTTACAACCACTGCCTGTAAAATAGGACCTCAGAAGTAGCAAACCAGGTGAGGAAGCCATTTGATTGCAAGTGGGTCACGCTTGACAAGAAAGTCCCAACAAATGCAGAGCTACACCCTGTTCTTCCCATGCCAATCCCTATACTACAGATGCCTGGAATTTTGCACTTTTTCCAAGTAAAAAGTGAAAAGAAACATACTAGAAAGCATCTTGAGGAAAATTTGTCTCATGGGAAGAGGATCCACAGGCTTAAGAGTTATCCCAGCATTCAAACACCATCCAAACTGTCAACCAGTTTGTGCGAGTTCCTGTTTTCTAAACCACCCAACAACAGCCAGTAAAACAGAGCAGAAAGACAGTCCTTGAACCCAAAACCACCATGGAGGTAAGCTATGAGCTCTACGGGTGCACACTACATGATGTCCTGTCTTCACCTGCTGAATTGTGTTAAGACATATATAATAATGCCATGAGGTAACACTGAGTACGTCCTTTCCATATGTCATACAAGGACCATTTCCAAGGACTGAAGGGGAAGATGGTGGCCACGTACCTAATGCAGCAAACAGCCCCAAAGAACATGAGGAAAAAGGAAAATACTTACCATTTCCCTTTGTCTCAATAGTTTTACTCCTTAGACCCCAGAAACATCATTGGGTCCACTTTAACAAGTCTACAGTGCAGGATTTGAACCTTTTCCTTTTGAAAGATTATCAAGTTACAGCTGAATTAATCATATAAGGTTTCAACTGACTGTGAGAAACTACAGTGAGGTCAGAAGCTCCAATTGAGAGATGTCCCATTAATCTACACATTTGGGAAAAACTAACAAGAACAAACAAAAAACAACCAGTGCACTTTCTGCACTCAACTGTACCAGAATGACCCAGGTTGATACTCTGTCTTACTGGCTAAGTTGTCCATGTAGTCTGAAAAAATACATGATCCACCTCCCAGTCAAGGGACAGATGATCAGTTTTTCCCCAATTTAGAGGCATTTAGCTCACATCTCATTTGAAAAAATTACAATCTATATCCCTAAAGTCCTCTAGAATTCAGAATGCTTTAGAGTCAATCAGTGAAGCAGTGATGGAGAAGAGATTTGAAAATTTTGTATCTAAATTATTCCTCGTGAAGTCCTTCGAGAACTAGAAGTGAAAAGAACAAAATTTTTTACATATGTATGACTTGCAATTCAGCCACTCAAGGGCCAGGAAACATCATAATTATGTGTATGCATTAGGAAATCATTTCTATCTAAAAAGATTATGTGACCACATTCTGTAAAAGAGCACTGCATGAGATGGATAATCTTTTCCAAATTCCCCATCTTGTCCTCATTTCCTCAGGATAACTAGGTGGAAAGGAGGCAGGGGACCACAGGAAGAGCGAAAGAGCAAACTATGATCTTATGAGTATCACGTTGGAGAATTAAAATCCACTCTAGGAGGTCCACGATACCAGGCAAATTCAATCAAACAGCTTTCACAGTTTTTCACAAGTCATTAGCATCCCTCGTTTTCCAGGTACTGAGTCTTTGGGTTTCCCTAGTGATGAGGACTAAACATGGGGTGACCTATAATAATTTTAAGTACTCAGAAGTAATGAAAAGAAAGCTGACTGTCAGCTTCAGAAGGGGTGCTGTAGATAAGTGGACTTTCGATAGCTCTCTGAGCTCTGTGTCTCACGCAGCATCTTAAAAACACCCACGAGGAACAAAATGTGTTTTCCATTGACGGCAGAACCTGGATAATGTGTTCTAAATAAGCCCTGGGGCCATGCAGTTAGTGAGAACGGTAAAGAGGAATATTTAGCAATTGCTCATTCACTGAAAGAGGCAAAGATTTTGCAGAACAAAACTAGTATCCAACCACGAAACAAAATTCCATTGCAGTGCACATGCACGAAGGAGATGATTTTGGTTACTCATGCAGCTCACCTCTGAAGTTTTTTTAAGTTCAACTGGCCTTACATTAGCCATAATTGTGTATTAAAAGGTATCTCCAGATGCTTTAGGTGCCGGCATTAAATCCCACTGCTTCTGGATTTCACTTGCAGATGCATTTCAGTAGTTACTCTCAGTTTTCACACGCATTTGCCAGAAATGGTGTTCAGTGCTACAAGGGACAAGCAAATTCCAGGGACTCCAGCCTGTACCTGGGGGTATATACATCAGTGGAATTCTGTGGCACGTATAAAAAAAAAAATCCAACAATACAGCTATTTGTGACAGTGCTTTAGCACAGGTGGAAGTGTCTGACATGGAAATACTACAAGCAGGAAAAGAAAAATTAAAAACCACAGTGGGCATATTTTGTAAGCTTTGCTGTGAGTCTTCACGAACAGCCTTTATCTTCCTTTTCAGTTTAGCCCTTCATATCCTAACATGATCAGTAATAAAGAACACTGAGAACCCCCTCGCTGGACCACTCCATCAACAGATGCTCATTAGAGCTACTCATAACCAGAACAGCCCCAGCCTGAAATGAAGTATCCATCTGTTTTCAAAACGCATGTGGGCTTGCTTTACAATTCCCACATCCCACTTCTTTCAGTGGGTCTGGAGACTGAGTCATCCTTCCCGGGATAATACAGGGCACAACTACATGGAACTTATCCAGCTTAGAGCCAATGAGCTAAATAAAATAAAATCAAATCAGTAGAGTTTAGCTTAATTTCTAAGTGTCACAAAGGTGCTCAGCTACACAGTGAAATCTCAAAACTTATGAAGAGCGATATTGGAGCAAAAGTATAGACTTGTGTTCCCAAGAAAAGAAACAACTTGCCAATGAATAAGTCTCCCCACCTGGTTTTCTCACCATACAGAAGAAGCAGGACCAGAGCAGTCCGCTCAATGTTAAATAACAGGCAGAAGACAAAAGGCAGGGTGAAAGGAGTTAAAAGCTGGCTAAAGCACCAGTCATACCCCACTTGCACCTTAATTTAGCATAAGTTATGCTTTCCTTTGGATCCTGTGGCAAAGCACGTTTATAGAATCATAGAATTTGAGAGGAGGGGTATGAATGCAAGTTGAAGGGAAATAATTAGGAGATTCAAGGAAGTCTAAACTTAAACAGATACATATACCAAGATAAGATATTTCTTTGACTTCTTCTACCAACCCGAACTAGAATTCCCAGGGCTTTAAGCAAATCACTGCAAAACAGCGTTGCTGAAGCAGCAGCTGAAACCCTATAGCACTGCGACAAAACTTGGCTACGTCCTTCTCTTCGGTTTTACGTCCTTCCCTGGTAGACGGTATCACGTTCCCCTTCCCCTTTCTTCGGCTGTGCTTGAGACTTTCCAGTTGGCCCCGTGCCGAGAAAACCGTCCCACCCCCAGGGCTTGGTCTCTCATCCCTGCAAGAGGGCATGACTTCTGCCAAGCCTTCCACCGACCTCCCCGGCTCCCTCCAGCCCTCCCTGAGGTTACGGAGGCATCCAGTATTCCCTGACCTACGTCCCCAAGGGATGCTAACCCACAAGTCTCACACCTCACTTCCTTGAAACCCCACGAGCGTGGGTTCCACTTGCAATTCTGCAGGCTGAACCACAGGAACAAGAGTGGCAGGATCTCGCTTGCTTTGCCAGCTTTCTCTTCACCACTCTCCCCAGAGTAGCGTTTGTTTTCTCGGTGGTGGAGAAAGGAATCCCTCTAGTTTACCCCTCTCCAGCCCCAAAATAGCAGCGGCTGAAAGTGCCCCAACAGCATATAACTTGCATACAGCTGGAGCAACAAGCAATACTGAAACTAAAATCAGGGAAAGACATTTTATTTTATAGCAAAAGAACAAACCCAGAGACGTTCACTTTTTTGTTGTCACAGTACAACTAGTAGGTCTCAGAGCAGCAGAAGCAAGAACAACCCATCCTAGTACAAAACTATCACTATTACTTATCATTTAAAATACTATTTGCTTTAATTTCTTCCACCTTGTGTCAAAGAGTTTATGCAAGTACTCAAGACCTAGTTTCCTAGACTCGTGATTTCCCACTCAGTTTTCTGCTGAAGGATTTCCATGTTGATGGTCTTGACATTTCAGTAACAGACTCTGATCTATTCTGGAGCTGTCAAGAAGTAAAGTCAACTTTATCAAAGCAAACAGCATCTTCAGAGAAGAAAGTAGGGCCCAAATAACACAAAGATGAGAAGAAACCTTTATAATGGAGCTCTACGACATAATTTCTTTGTGAATCAAAAGCATTCTTCACACTGGAATTTTCCTTTAAGTTAAAGAGGGCTTGCAACTAATTAAAAAAGCCCTCCAAGTTTCCAAAGTATTTCAAGTGATAAAACCAAAGTTACAGTCTGAAAATAAATCATAACAGTAATATGCACACACTTGAGAGAAAAAAAAAAAAAACACCAGATATAAACCTACACTGGAAAAATCTTACACTTAGTGCAGCCAAAATGCCAGTTGATACATGTCACATTTGGGCGCTCCAGGCAACGCTATCACAATGGCTAATACAGGCAGGCAGAGCTCCAAAACGAATGTCCAAAGCCCAAGAGGACACACAGATGCTCCCCAGAGCCTTAGAGAACACCGATGGCATCTCAGGCCTTTTGCTGAAGCTTTCACACACGTTTAGCATCTTGAGCAGCGGAGCAAGTCAAAGCAAGGCTACGACCTTTCAGACGCCGTTACCGGCTAATCCTTCTTGAAGGAGGGCCTCAGAAAACATTTAGATTGAAGTATCCATGAGATTAAGATGTTTATCCATCTTGTATTTTGCACATTTGTGATTTCAGTGTCTCCTGGCTGGAAGAGCTCAGGAGGACCAAAGGCCAAGAAAGAACGAACGACTCCAGCAAAGGGAAAGGATAGCAACGCTAACAAATCTTTTCTATGTTTGCTAGAAACCTGTTGTCAGTCCACAAATAAAAGAGTGAAAGAAAATTAGGGGAGATTTTTCCCCAGATGGAAATACCTTGTGCAGCTGAGTTGACAGATCTATTGGGCTTAACGAGAACTAAGAGCATTAGATGAGAGGTGATCTTTGGTAAGACTTTCCAGGTGTTGATATCTGGCTTCAGCCAGAAGCGCCATGAACCCCTTAAGATCACCCCAGCCCAAAGCCATCTCAGCACAAATGCTAAGAAGGTCAATTAAATCCCCCTGTGGCTGAAGATACTGTGTGAGCAACCACGTGCAGAGATGAAGATCTTCCCTTCTCCCACCCCAAACCGGAAGGGAGTTTGGCACCAGAGTCCCCATGGGGAAATCTCATGGAGACACTCAAACCCTTGGAGGACAGTGCTGACCCTTTCCAAACACGGCATGGGAAGGGAGGTCTCCAATGCAGCGCTGGCCACATACCACAGAAAAACATGCTTTATGCTGCTGCAAAGAGAAGAAGAGTTTAGGTCAAACAACAGGAGGGAAGGGAGGATGAAGACACAGGAGTAAGCAAAGAGTGTTCCTCACAATCCACACGAAACAAGGAGGACAGAGTAACAAGTAAAAGCCTTCCTAACTCAGTTTGCCAACTTCATCCTAGAATAACTATCATTTGCAGAGTGCCTGCAAACTCCGGGCTTAGGAAGCTCACACCAGACATCTTTGGTCACAGATGAGACATCACTTCGCTCCACCACAGTAAAGCTACACTGAGCTCCATCCGTGCTACAGAGCCATGCCTCCAACTACGATGCCGCGTGGCAAGAGTTGCACAAGGGCAGGGGACAAGTGTTCCAGTGCTTCTGCAATGTTTCTGGGCTCAATACCTGTTGCGGCTCATTAAGGATGTTGGGGAGCTGGTCCTCAGGAAAGATGGTTTCTGGCAGTTTTATGTTCTTACAGGTCATAACAAATGGATCAACAGAGGGAGAAAATTTCAGGACACCTCTGGACATCCCCCAGGCAAGCTCTTACAGCCTCCCCAAAATAACCTTCACTGGTTTCACATTCAAGGCCCCAGAGCTTGTGAGGCAGGTTTAATTTTAGAGCACACATCGGATTTGCTTACATAATTTTCTTGATTTGGAAGGCTTTTTATTTTCCTTAGTGAGAAAAGCTGTCCAAATTTATCACATTAAGCAGGGAGCTTGCTTGCCCATAAGGATCTTAAAATACATTGGCTGTGATTTTCCTTTTAAGTTTGCATATCTCAATTAGGGCAATATGGAATTAGAGCAGCTTTAAAAAGCGAGGTGGGAAAGAAACCATTAAAAAGGACAAATCCTTACCAAATTATACTGGCATCTAAACGCAATGGGCCACAGGGTGTCCAGAGGCTGCTGAAAACAGGGCAGCAAGAGATCAAGAAGTAGTTCCAGTCTGAACCCATTAAGCAGGATGTATAAAAATCCCACAACAGGGATTTTTATTGATTTTAAGAGTTTTCAATTCTGTTAAGAGAACACCGTCTTTCTGTTAAAGGTGTATTTATAAGTATCAGAGAAGACGTTGGTCTCATTATCTACTGGACAAGAGCTTGGCCTGTAAAGAAATTTCTCTTTGGGGTATCCTGTAAACCAGTCCTTGTGGTTAGAGATAGGTCTTGGCCCAGGTAATTAAAAACCTAAGGATATAATAAATTTATAGGACTTTTTTTTCCACCCATACTGATAGCACATACTTCAATTATTCCCTTTTGAGAGTATTCTTTGAGCAAGAATAAGAGGAAAAAAAAAAGCCTTCCAAGACCTGACCACTGATTTACATTACTACTCTAGGAAACTTAGCTAGAAAAACCAGATTTAATACATAACTACATCAGCAAACACCCACATTGTCATTCTTTGTCGTGACAAAGCCTGAAGAAGGTTGGGGACTGAAGACCAACACGATGATGTTCTTCAGCCACGCACAAGCTGCTACAAAAAGGGAAGGAGGAGCTCCTTCGTGGTAAGAAAATAAGATTAAATTATTTTATGGTTCAGCCAGAGAACTTTCCATCACCTGTTAGAGGAAAACCTTCATTGCTAGGAAGCAAAGCACTGATGAAAGCAGCCAGGCTCACAGGAGAGCATCTTTCATTGAGCATTTGAAAGGTTGGTGTGGGAAAGTGTCTGCCAGTGGTTGCTCAGACCCTTACAAATAGGGGCATTTCCAGACCCAATTTATAATCCAGCCACAGTGAGCTGCTGTGTCCTTCCACCTCCGCATCCCCGAACAAAACCCAATTGAACCAGAACACCTCCAAATACTGGGTTAGAAAAGAACTGCCGGCAGCTTCAAGTGTGTCTCTCTCCATCATCCCCATGGCCATAAGCGAGACACAGACTTTGCACAGAGGCACAGTAGGTCCTTTGAGGGATCTCAGAGCTGCAGCACGGAGTGGTCTCGCAGCCCCAGCACCGCAGGGCAGCAGCATCTGCATCCCACTTGTGTGTAACCCCTGCTCCCTTCTCTGCAGCCTGCTGGGCACCAGGGGAACTTTTCATGAAGAGCCATGAAAAACCTGAGCTAAAGAAACTGATGGTCTGTTCCCACCCCCCCCCAAAAAAAACCCCCAACTCATATAGCTTCCAGCTGCTCCTGTGACCACCCAAACTGCTCACCTATTTCTTAAATGATGCTAAACTGAGAGGAGTTGAAAAATCACGAGCAGGGGGAGATGCAAGACAGGGAGAGTGAAGTTACACAGGGCTACGAACAAAATAAACCTTCGAAATAAACCTTCGCTTCGGGAGGCTGAAGAAGAAGTACCAAGAGCAATGTTGGCACTGGGTTGCGATTGGGTTTAACCCTTCATTTCCTCAGCCACCATCCCTGTGAAAGATGGCAAAGCTGTGCCAAACAGCCATCCCCTCCCCAGCCTGCTGGCAGCCACTCAGCAGGGATTAAATTTAAACTCAGAGCAGCAAAACAGGGGTTTCAGGTGAAGCCCACGGGCTCAGGATAGTATTAAAATCAGTAAATGGACTGCAGGGATAGAGGGAAGGGGACGGAGACCCTCATCTACAGAGGGGCCAGTGCTGCCTCGTCTCCTCTTCGGAAAGCGGAGAGGAAGTTTTTAGGGTCAGTATGAAGGAAAAAAGAATACATTGTGATAATTTTTCTCCCCTGCTCAGGGATCTTCCCCTCACTTGGTAGTGGCAGGATTCCCCTCTTCTCCCCAAAACACACATCATCCGATGCTTGAAACACAGAAGAAAACCTCTGTCCCACCCAACTCTCTCCGAAGCAAGAATTATCCTGCCCGGTCGCCCAGGGCATCGCATGCAATGACTGTTTTTCGCTCAAGCTTCAGGGAAGCAGAGGCCAAACTCTTTCCCAACCACAGCCCATCTTAGAATCATAGAATGGTTAGAGTTGGAAGGGACCTTAAAGATCATCGAGTTCCAACCCCCCTGCCATGATCAGGGACACCTCCCACTAGAGCAGGTTGCTCAAAGCCCCATCCAGCCTGGTCTTCAACCAGGGAATCTTCCTCATCTTCAACTTTTTAGTTGAGTTAAATTACTGAGCTAAGAGGATGAGTGCACTGTTGGTGAAAAGTCCTCTCGTTTTATCCAGCGAGTAAAGGACAGCAGAGAAAAAAAACTGGAGTGTGACTCACTGCCTTGCATTTTTGAGCAAAAAAGCAAAGAGCTTGGTTTGAAGAATTAAAAAGAGTGAGATGTGGAAAAGGAGGGGAAAAAAAAAAAAAGAGTGAAAATAACAAAACAGAGAAAACGCCTCTAAAATACTCTGGCTGGGCACTTTTAAGCACTGAATCAGCAGAGGCAGGGGCTCTTCACGGGAGCTGGTTCACACATTAGCCCAGGTAATGTGTTTGCAGCTTTAGATCTGAGAGGTTGCCTATATTAGTCGTCCGTAAGGGGACACTCCAGCAATGCTAACTGGAAGGGGACACTCCAGCAATGCTAACTGGAACCCACCGAGCACAGGAATGAAAAGTTGGGTAGTTAAACCGCATCACTTTTGAAGGAGTGCCTCCACGCAAGGCTCTAAAGTGCCCTTAATTCAGTTTAGCCTGATTTGCATTGAAATCAAGTATGTTAAAGTGAATTAAGGCTCTTTAATCCCCCCCCTCCTCCTCCTCAGGAGAGTGGTTCCACCAGGGTTAGTTAAGAGTAATTGAACTAATCCACTTTAAAAGTCAGTTCGGATTAGTTGTGCTAAGTGGCTGTGCAGATGAGGCCTGGGAGCACCAGGACTGTCTCTAGCGTGCAATCATCACATCAATCCGCCTCCGGGAGGACAGCTAGAGCAGGGCTATTTTGCTACGCAGAGCCTGGGAGTGGTCCAAGACACTCAAATAAGAACACTAATAGAAATGTCTACTTGTGCTTGACAGGTGCCATCTGGTTGCTACCGAAGGCATTTTCCACATGTAGTTTCTGTGCATACCATATACGCCGGGAATGGCCAAAGGGGTGGGGGTGGGAAAGCTGTTTTTATGGGCAGCTCCAGGACCAGGTTGCTGGTCCAAAAAGCTCTGGCAGCATCTCTCATTCAAACCATGCTTGAAACTCACATCCCCTTGCTGAAATACAGAATACAAGTTTGCAGGTCTTCCACTGCTCCCGTCCCAGAGATGTCAGGAGACGTGTTGTGGGCTCAGAGAAGGACTCAAGGGACCATCTCCACCACACACACCAATGGCTGGGGGTAGTTGGTTTCCCCATTTCGTGCCACCACACTCTTCTGCAAGCTCCCAGGGTGTTACCCATGTCCCACTGGTTTCCACCCCAGCTTTTCAACAGGTTAGAGTTAAATCAGTTCAACCCCACAGTTCCCATAGAAATAAGGAAAAGGAAGCTAAGAAAGAGCAACAAACATCAAAGAGAGGGCTACCAACCACCCCAAACCCCATCCTGCCCCAATTTCCACCGCAGGTCCCCCCCCAGAGGGGTCAGCAGTGCCCTGCACAGGTTTTGCCTTTCTAGGAAAGCACCGAGCCCCTCTGTCTGATCCAAACCAGTTCTGCCCCAGCTAAGAATAATCCCCCCCAGCTGCTGTTTGATTTACACATTACCATGGACGCGCGGTGTTTTTTATCTGGTAGATGTACAGGGGGAGAGGGAGCAAGTCTGCGGGTGTTCGTTCTAGTTAATGTTTCCTGTGCGGTTCAGGCCGTTATGCCTTACAGGTATGTTTATTCCACTACTTTAGCAAAGCAGCAGACTTTTTAATGGAACTGTTGATATTTTTCCTGGCTGATCCTCCTGGAGAGGCGAGGCAGTGTACAAATGAAGTTCATTCCTCGCTCCAGCCTGAAGCTACTCTTCTCCTCCTGGGACCGCGGGGAATTGAAGGTTTCCATTGCACTGGTCAGATTTCTTCCTTCTCCAGCCTTCAAGTTTTAGATACATAAACAGAGGCTCTGGGGCAGCTGACAGTAGCAAGAGCAATGCCTGGCTGGTGCTTTATGCAAGGGCAGCAGCTGCACTCAAAATCCAGCCGTGCATCTCACAGCAAAGCTCTGGGAGAGGAGAGAGGGTGTCACACTGCACCCCTAAAATGAAGCCTCAGCACTAAGGCTCGTTTTTCAGTAAGATCTTGCAGGGCTTCCCTGCTTATTAGCATTTCCCAGACCACCAAGCCATCAGTAGATACATTTGTCTTTATTGCACCCCCCCAACTTCATTGCTGCAACAGGACATGAGAAACTGGACGTGAGAAGCCATGGAGTAGGAAACCACAGGAGGAGAAACTCCAACCCAGAGGGCTCTGCTTTATCAAGGACCTATAGAAGACACTTTCAGGTATGGGCCTTAGTACAACCACCCTTTGTGGTCCTGAGAAGAGCCAAGGGATGTGCACCAAGTCAGCTCACAGCCTGCCCCCCTGGGGAACAAGCTGAAGTACCCTGAGGTTAGCAGAGGTGCCCAAAGCCATGCAGATACCTGGCAATCTCCCTGCTCCCTTCACCCCCATGAAGAAATGAGGTTAAAAAAAACCCAATACAAAACCTTACCCCTGGCCTCTGAACACATCCAGACAGATTAGACACCAGCTCTAGAGCCACTTCAATTGAAAGCACTTGAAATGAGTGCTCCAAAGAGCTCTGGTAACAGAGTAAACAGCCCCACGCCAGCAGGAAGATCATCTGTTTGAACAAGGCTACCCAACTGCCCCTGTGCTGCTGATGTGTCCAACAGCAAGTGAAGCACAGCACCCCCAATGGTAGCTCACCAGCCTCGTACCACCCAACACCAGAGCAGACAGCCCCTGGGAGCAGATGGGGTCACCATCCACCTCCCTGCCACCAGGTGCCCCACCAGCTACAGCATGGTCTGCAAGGGAGAGCATCCAACCCCAGCCATCTGCTAGGGGACACGGTAAAAATAAGGCCAGTGTCACCACATAACAGGGTCATCGAGCCTGGTGCAGTCCCAAATTCCGATGAGTCAGAAGAGGCCAAGCCTTTGGGCTCACCTCCCCCCCCCCCAACCCCCCAGTGCCAGTTCCAGCTCTCAGATTTTCCATGAGCCTTGCAGCAGCCCAAGCCAGTGCCCCAAGGGATGCAGCGCCGAGGGAGGATGCTCTCCTCTTACCCTGGTACCTCCCGCATGCAACATCTGGGACAGCCCACAGGGAACCCAGTCCATGCACTGGTGAAGACTGGGACCACAAGCTCCCTGGAGAAACTGCAGCTAGTTTTAAGACATCTCTACTACATCAAGTGAGGTTTCTGCATGGCCGTTGATCCCTCTGCAAGCTCAGGAGAACAATATGGGATTATGCCTGGTCCCAACTCCACTCCGAAAAGCCATCTCTTTGGCCCAGCATCTTTCCTGCACCTTGCAGGGACAAGTCTCTGCCTATAAACTGGTTTTAATCAGCTCCAAAACCAGTATGGAGATTGTGTCTTCAATCAGGCAAAAAGAAGAAGAGCCGTGTCACACTGACCACAGGGACTGCTCAAAGCCTTCTTTAGTCCAGTTCACGCTCTCCCAAGAGCAGCTCTTCAGCCTCAGTCCTCTCTTCAAACTCATGCTAAGCCTCTGGATTTCCAGAGTCAACATGGGACAAGCCAGAAGATAGAAATAGTCACCAGGGATGCAACACGGCCGTGCTAATGAGCCAAAGGAAGTGTTGGATCTTTGGTTAGACCCTGTAATTCAGCTCAAGTGGCTGTTTCACCTCTGGCCTGTCAGATCAACTTGCTAACCACGGACTGGAAAATAGCTCCCCACGAGCTCCCAGCAGGAGATTTATCTTTGGCAAGGGCTGAAAACATCCCTTCCCCCCCTCACCTTTGATTACAGAGAGGCCCAGAGATACAGAAAGAGAGCTATGCTCCGAGTTTGCCAGGTATTTCAAGATCTCACCTTACACTGGAAGAGGATTAGGGCTAGAAAAGAATTTTGTCAAGATTAAGCAAAACAAGTCCGTTCTTTTAAAATAAAGTATCAGTTCTGGTGAACTGTCCCCAGAGGGGTTTGGGCTCCAGGATAGAGTTTCCCGTCAAAGGAGATGGACAGCCCTGGAGAGCAGGGCTTGCAGCAGAGGAGTAAGTTGAACTCTGCCACTGAGCTGGGCAAGCTCCACTGAAGCCATCGATTGCTCTGGGAGAGGTCCTTGTAGCCAATGCCAATGGAACCAGCCCAAAAGGATTTGCCCAAATTGGATCTTCATCTTAAGTGCAACCACACTCGGCTGTCTCCCAGGTACCCAGTCCCACCAGCTGCCCTGGCTCCCAGATGAATACCCCACCCTGAGCTGAACTTGGCTTCCAAACGCTCCTACGTCATAGCACAGGTCACAGCTCACTCATTTATAACAACTCACACCCATGAGCAAGACCAAAGCTGGTTCCAGATATTGGAAAAGCTCAGCTCTACAGGCAGTGCCACCACAAGAGGCAGTGGCATGTAGTGCTGTGACATGCCCCACACCAGTGGGGTTCACATGGTCCCACCCCTAAAGAGGGGGACACCAGAAGTCTCCTTTGAGGCTACTGAAAGAGGGAGGCTTTCAGGCTTCTTCAGATCTGGGTGGGTTGGGATAATTGTGCTTGAGGTTAGAGAGGAGTAGGATGTAAAGAAGCTGGGAAACGCCGAAATACACAGTGGCTTCCCTATAAAAAACTCAAGCAGAAGCACATTTTCTTTGCTTGCCCGAGTATTTTACAACATTTTATCTGATGTGTCCTCACCTACAGTAAAAGGCACTGCCTTAGGAGAGGCTTGGCACCCACAAGAGACAGCACTGACTGGTTTTCTATGGGAATCGGTAGACACTGAAGTCAAAGCAAGAAATTTTGGGAAGCAAGCCATCTGGGAAAGGAACTGGCAGACCTCCTGCAGGCAAGACATCTAGCTCTCCTGCAAGCAGAGTGAGGAGCTTCGGTGATAAGGCCAAGCAGGGTAGAGATCCACCAAAAGACACACCCTACCAGCAGTCAGCCACCGGAGGTCTTCACACCGACCCAAAGTGAAGCATTGTGTTGGTCATCAGGGTAAAATGAAGCCCCTAGAAGCTCACCTTCAGGCATACCCAAGACTGAACACCCAGAAGATTGAACTCTTCAACTTCAGAGAACAAGGTGTTTATGAACACTAATCCTAAAAGACAGAGCTGGAAAGCCCCAAAAGGAGTCCTCTGCAACACGAAGAACCAGTTTCACCTACAATCTTCAGTTATAATCTCTAACAGAAGTGCAGTTTTGTCCCCCTCAGGGCTGCCTGGCTTTGTTTCATCGCCATACGAAGCATGAGATCATCTATCAAAAATAAAAAATAAAAATTAAAATCAGCCCACAGAGAAGACATTACAAGGAGGATATTTAAAGTTCTGAGCTCACCATAATAGTGAAAGCCAGTCAATGCCCCCAACACAGCAGGGGTTCACACAGTAAGATCCACACCAGGAATTAGATGTGGGCAAACCGTGAGGACTAGGGCATAGCAATGGCTCAGTGCTGTTTCTTTTAAGCAACCAGGTGGGAAAGTCTACAAAGATCATGAGAGCCAAGCCTACAGAGGGGTCAGCTAGCACCAGTGCACTCCTGCGTGGGCTGTGGCAACACTCCGCACACTCCCACACGCAGAGCTGGGGAAGCTGTCACAGAGCTGATTGATGACAGCAGAGAACATAAATAAGGCACTTTGTGGAGGTGGAATTTAAAGGGTAATAGCTTGCTGTGGCTGGAAGTTAAAGCAGGTATTCTGGAAGACACAGGCGAGGCCAACTCAGCAGATGATCCTGCTTTTGGAGCAGAGTCATGACAGGTTCCTTTGGGGGAGTTAAAAGGTTCTTATGATACAGAAGCAAGAAACACGGTATCAAACCATGGGCTCTGGGCATCAAAGTAACTCATCTTGACAGCTTGTCTCACCTACCCGCATGTTAGATATGAAGGCATCACCCTGGGGTCAGGCTCCAGACACACCCTCGTGAATCTCAAAGTAAACTGTTAATTTTGCTGGACCAGCAATGGAGGAAAATCAAGTAGACCATGAGTAGACAGAAGCCAATTCTTTTGCTCATCAGTTGACCTCTTCCAAAACTACTTGGTCTTGAAAGCAAGAGTTGTTTGACCCTACTTGCTTTGGGAGGCTGCTTTTCAGTTTGGTTTCAGAGAGATTTCTTTGCCAGAGGCAGACCAAGGCTCTGGCTAAACTTCTGCCCATTCCTCCCAGTACTGCCTTAGCCAGACAGGGCAATCTGAGAGGCTTCTAAGCAAAGCTCAAATATTCCTATGGGCATCTTGGTACTTCATTCACATCTAAGGGAAATCACATGTTGCCCCACAGCACAAGAAGCTACCTCCTGCTATGCACAGTAAATGGCCAATTGTGCTACTTCAGCCTCTGGAAGACTCAGAACAGGTTGGGTTTTTTTTTCCCAAGAAAGGAAACTTTTGCTACAATCGTGAAACTTGTCTATCCAGTGCACGGCAAATGCAGAAGTCAGAGCAAGCTAGTTTTTCCCCACCCAACAAGCTCCCTAAGCATCTGGCTATCCAATTAATGCTCTTTTAATGAGCTAGGCCAAATGAATCTGCTCATAAAACTCATGCCAACTCCCATACAGCCTGACATCCCATCAACACGAGCTGCACACTCCATGCTACCTTCCAAGCCAGCACAGACTCAGCATTAATGTCAGATACTGTTGAGCTTGCATGTTCTCCAGTGGATGCATAGAAGAACTGTTTTGCTCTGTGTTCTTTCCAATGGTAGAGTTCAAGTTTTTTTAACCTGTCATTTCTCCCTTCCCCCAAAAGAAATCCTTCAGCAACCAAATTAACAAAATACTGCCCACACCTTATAGAAGAATGATTTAAGGTCACAAGCAGACTGGAAGACTATGTAACACATGCAGAAGCTGCTTGACCAATTTGAAATGGAGTTCTCCAACAGGAGCTAAGGGAAAAAAAGAAAGTCAGAATAGATTTTTCTATCAGCTAAAGCAAATCCTGTAACTGCTATGTTTATCCATGTAGTCAAAATACTCCCTGTTCCACTTAGCACAGTGCAAACACCCATTACAATAAAATGTAAAGCTTACTGAGCTGATAAACTTCATAAGTGTATTTTATGACAGTATCTCAAGAGATAAGACTCATTAGCACTTACAGCCACAGAGGGAACCTTACAAAAGCACGGTTAAAAACAGAGGAAGAGAAAAAATTTGAGACTAAGCCCCACAAAAATCAGCTTCTAAAGGGTTAAACCTTTCAACCCAGCATCCTAATAATTTCTAGCTCCTGCTCAACTTGACCTGAGAAGGCTCCACAGCTCTGGGAGCAATAAGTCAGGAAAACATACCCTACCTGCCCCACCTGCAGCCGGACCACATGCTGGTCCAGGACCTGCAGCACCAGTCTCCCCACAGCCACGTTCTGCAGGAACAGCAGTGTCCCACCAGCATTTAACAGTGCAACTGGTCCCTCTGCTTGAGAGCTGCTGAGATTGAGAAAACAATTGCATTAACGCGCTACAAGCCACTAGAGAGGGTTTTGGTTTGGTTTTTTTTTTGCCTGCAGAGGGAAAGGCTGCTTCATTATGGAGGGAAGCCAGAGGCGCAGCGTGTTTGCAGTCTGGAAAGCCAGGTATGTGGGACTTCTTGGATTGCTTCAAGACACACCTTCAGGGAAGCACTGGGAAGCTGGAAGGTTCCCACCTGGACAGTCAGGGAGCTTGGGGTAAAGAAGTTTGTGTCTAACACAGGCTTTAGTATAAGCTAAACAAGTGCCATCCCACCCAAGAGTGTTTGCACCAGGAGGTAGCCTTAAGCTGCGTGGTTAGGTATGGAGAGAGCAGATGTAGATAGTTTGAGCTCTCTCCTCTCAAATGTCTCATTCAGCAAACATTAGGATAAGAATTGTCCCACTTGTTCTCTACAGAAACTCAAATGATCAGAAAACTCAAGCCCTGAAGGTGCTGCATTGCTCCATGTAACTGGAGCAGAGGATCTATATGGTGCCTCCAGCAGCAGAAGTCCTTACACCCATGGTGGCCTAAGACCATGTTCAAGACCATCTTTCCCACAGGGATATTCCAATGTAGCATTTCCTCAGCCTCAAAACAAAAGCTTCAAACCCCCCTTCCAACCCAAGTCTATCTTAGAAAGCAGCCATGAAAAGGGACGTAAGAGGGAAACAGGGCAGGCAAGTCCAGCCTTTGGCTATTCCAAGCTTTCTGGTTCCCACCACCCCTGTGCAGCTCTACACCAGAAACTGCCTCAAGCAGTGGAAACACTGGTGATGCTCACTGGTTCAGTACCTCCTCTGGTTAGAGAGACTCCTCCAAAAATACAGATAGCCAAGTTCAGCGCTGTCTTCTGATTTGGCTCTTCCACCAAAGCCTCAATGAGCCTTTAAATACCAACACTTCCCCAAAGAAAACACCAGGAATAAAAACACTCTGAGCATCTCTCTCAGTGAAAGGAATGGAGCATCCTTGGGAGAGGAACATCTTCTCCAGGAGGCAAATTACACCAAGTCTGCAAGCACAGTGGATTAAGCAAAGAGAAAAGTGATGAGAGCAGCAAAGACTGACAAAACCCAGTCCAGTCAAAGAGATTGAAAGTAAGGAGCATCACATCAGCTTCTCTGTGCAGTCTCCCAGACCTTCCACTTAACCCTCCCCCTTCCCAATCCCACAACCTAATTCAATTACCAACCACTGAATAAGCCTTAAGGCGATTCTCATTACCCTGCGATAAAGCACAAGGCCTTTAATTATTAAACACTCATGGGCTTTTTGTGTTGGGATTGTGGGGCTGGACTCCCTTTTATTGTTGTTAGCAGCTTCCAGAAAGCAAGTTAATCATTGACCAGGCATTTCACCAGGAGACCAGAGTCCTATAGATTCCTGGTCTCTAGTTCTGCATCACCAGTCACACTAAAGAAAGTCACTGGCCTCCTCCTGCTTTGCCCAATATACACCTAATAGTCTCTTAACGAGCCATCTTCTCCCTCCAGGGAGCCATTTGTAGCACTGGTGACCCCTGCAAAAAAAAAAAAAAACCGACCATGCAATATTTAGACACAGAGACCACATACAATGCTCACCACTGAGTTGAGTTCAGAAAGAAATGGCCCAAATATCTTTCCAAGTAAGGGAAACTGAGGCACAAAGTAGTGGTCTTCAAGTCTCAAGCCACATGGTTGAGGCAGTACACGAGTCCAAGTCCTATTAATCCCCAGCTGGATAACGTTTTGCTCCATCCACCAAGCACTCTGCAGGTGGAAGGGGCTTTCAGGTACTTCCCAGCCAGATCTGGGACAAATCCCAGTCCCTGGGGCTGAAGATGTAGGTCTGATGGACCTTAGCTGCGTGCACAGTCATTTTTTCCTGGGTTTGTCCCCATTCTTATGGCACTCCATCAATTCCAGTGCCACCTTCAAGCACCTACAAAGCAAATGCTTCTCCTGGGCATGGGGTTGCCCTTTCACAAGGGAAGGGAGGTTAAACACCGCTTTTAATTGATCCAGAGAGGCCAACTTTGGGAGAGAAGCCAGTCAGGACTCAGATCAGTCTCTACGTGACAATTCACCCAGCTCAAAAGAAGAAGGGGGGGGAAAAAAAAATAAAAATCAAACCAAGCTAGGCACACCTTGCTTATTACAAGGAAAACAAGAAATCCAGCACCTTAAAAACCAGTATCACCATCTAGAAGAGGCAGAACACCCCAGGGTGGGATGGCAAAGCCACCCTCCCAGCCCCAGGAGCTGCCTTCTTACGCTCCAGCTGTGTTTGCCTGCGTGCCGCATTCCTCCCTCGCCACCCGCGTCCAGGTTTTGTTTTTTTGGGTTGCGCTGGGAACCAGCTGCTCCATCTCACACGCGCCAGAGCCGACTGGTGCGTCCGGAGAGCCAAGGCGCTGTGGCCTGGCTACGCAACAGCTTCCCGAGAAGTTCACACGCCTTCAGGCGAAGCGGCAGCCTGTGGCCCCACACCACCATCAAGTGACAGGTACAGAAATTCTTGATATGCAACAGCCCTGTTAGCACCTAGAGTATCCCGCCGGCTGGAAAAAAACAGGCAGCCAAACCTGCCAGCACCCGGTGGGCTTGCTTTTATTGGAGGTGACATTCAAGCCCATGCCACACGCTTGTAGCGACGGAGTGCGGGAACTCACGCTAACTCTCGGAGCCCACCCCATCGGGGTGGTCGCAACCCCGGAATATCCCTTCCAGCCCAGTATTCAGATCTTTCCTAGAGTCATTTTAGCAGAATCACACCCTGAATTGTGGGGCTTATAATATTTCCACCCCAGCAGCACCTAAAGCATAGCAGGGTACCTATTCTGCACCTGCCAACGGGGAAAAAAAAATTAATGTATTTCCACTTCTAACACCAGGGAAAAAAAAAAATAAGCCAGCATGCAGTAAGGAACCTGCTCTCCCTAGCGATGTGTTGGTAAATTAGGGCAAGCTATGCTTCCCCTCCCTCCCTCTCCCCCACGCAAGCATTTAAGGGTTCCTGTTGCCTGCGTGCAGTGGCCAGATCAGTTACATTTATGAAGAACATTGCAATCTGTCAATATAAACACTATGTAAGCCTGAGCCACTTGTAACATTACTACTGTCTTGACAAGTGTTTGGGGAGGGAGCAGAGCTGCTGGGAGAAAGCGGAGCAAACTCCAAACTGCAAAAAAACCACTAATTTAAAAAAAAAAAAAAGAGAGGGTGCATCAAAACTGAGTCAGGCTACAAATCAGAACACTCAGAAAGAAATAGAAGGAGTGTGATTTATGGCCGGCACAGGTTGGAACCTTGGAGTCACCGACCAGGAAAGCGGCAAGCTCCCGCAGCCCGGTTTGCTGGTCCCATTAGCACTGGGGCACAGCAGGACTGGAGTTAATCAGCCCTGCCTGTCACCCCAGCGTGGCTAATTTTGTCATCTGCTGCTTCCAAAAGCCCGGTAGTCCAAGACCCAACACAATTCCCAGATGCCCCTATGGCATTTCCACCACCATTTGAGAGAGGGAGGGAAGGTCCCCCCACCCAAAGCTCGTCAGGCTCGAGAAAAGCGGAGAGAGAAGTGAAATGCAATGCTTTCTCAGGGATCCCGGCGATCTGGGGCTGCTCCAAGCTACCCCCCCACCAGCCAGTTGTAATATGGTGCAAATTAGTTTTCAGACAGCCCAGCTGCAGAGGAGACGGCCGAACATAAAAGCAGGCTGGATTTTTAGACCAGCCAGCGCATCTCAACCAGCCAGGCTCGGCTGACACTTATC
Source organism: Xenus cinereus (assembly GCA_025774025.1). NCBI lineage: Eukaryota > Metazoa > Chordata > Aves > Charadriiformes > Scolopacidae > Xenus > Xenus cinereus. The sequence goes on from JAOXJK010000012.1 coordinate 2,333,938, forward strand.
TCAATGCAATGCTCCCCCCTCTGGTACAGACTCAGCCAGTTAACAGTCTCCCGTTTGTATTCCTACCCCAAAATGCACCCATCCTCATCAGGCATCCTGATGGGTGACTTTACCAAAAGCCACAAGGTCCTGCTCTGTTTCGCAGGCATGTTTTCTCCTCTCTAGCGTCCAGAAGTCTCATTTCAGACAAGGCTTGGGAGCTGTAGCATCACTGCATCCCTGAAACCAGCCTCTTTCAGCTGCTTCCCAGTAATTAGGGCTCTCAGACCCCTCCTGAGTAGGTGCCTACAGGGACCCAGCTCTGCTCACTGATGCCCATCAGCATCCCTTCAGGTCCTGCCTTTGCTCCAGATCACAGAACGATACAGGGTTGGAAGGGACCTCTGGAGAACATCTAGTCCAACCCTCCCTGCCAGAGCAGGTCTACCTAGAGCAAGTCACACAGGAACGTGTCCAGGCAGGAGAAGGTCAGCAAGACCCAGGCTGCCAGAGTGACCCCAGGCAAGGGACAAGCCTGTCCCTTCACGCCAGACAGTGAACTGTCACCTCCAGCACGTCCTAACCAGGCAGCTCAGGGATGGGGCGAGCAGTAAGAGCCTCATCTGCACCAACGCTTTATCTTGCATACACCAAGCTCTACTTCCAGAGGGCATTCATCATTTTTGGCTGCTTGTGCATCCCTCTAAGACACAGGAGCCAGAGCTCCAGCCATGGCCTCCCCACCCCAGCATCCCCTCCCACTCGGGAGCAGCCCCAGTGGGGTAGACACAGCCATAACTACACACTGACACAACCTTGTTATCGTGTAACCGTGCCCGATTTCTGTCCCCCAGTGCTAATTCCGCCCCCCCCAACCAGGCCACGCATTTGGAGACGCTGAATTCTTTCCCTGAAATAAGATGTTGGGGATGGGATGGAAGGGATCATCCACAGCTGTCCCCGTCCCCCACCAGACCGCAGAACGGAGCGGTGAAGCTGCAGCAGGACATCTGTTTAACACAGCCGCCTGCTGCGCTCTGCTCCCCACCACCTCCTCCGACAAGGATGTTCACACCCGGAGCAGAAGGTCTAGGCGGCCACCAGGAGATGTCCTGGTGGCTTTGAATGACGCCTTGGACTGGGAAGGAGCGTCCCTTCCCCTGCCCAGAAAGGGTGTCACATTAACTGAGCCCACTTCGGTATTTCAGCTCAGCCCCTGAGCGAAGGGTGATGCACCCAGATTTTTAGGAAAGATTTATCAGAATAAACAGATGTCCTGCCTCACCTGGAGCAGCACCTCCACGGCTACCTTTCAGCAAAAAGGGCTAATACCAGCCTTCACGGGGCACCTGCAGAGGCACCAAGAGCCCTGCGGGAAGGCACAGCTTTTACCAGCTCAGATCGCCTTTCCTTATCAATAGCCAGAAGCCCGCAGCGAGGATTTCTCAGTATTTCCACACACACTTGTTAGATCCCGGATCACCGGGGATTAACGGGGACCCTGGACCTCAGCAGTGACTATCCCCCCCCTCCAAACCGTGTCAGCAAGCTCTGCTTTAGGCCTCTTGGAAGAACAAAGAGGAGATTAGCAGCAGATGCTGCTCCTTCGCTGGGGCTCTAAGCAGAGAGCAGGACGCTTTGCATAAGCAAACTTCACCCGCGCGCCGCAGCAGCCCCGGAGCGCACATCTGGCTGGGCGCACATCTGGCAGCAGCATCTCCTCTCCCCTTCCTTATTGCCGGGGAGGGAGTCTCTCAAATCAGAAACAGCAGCCCTACAGAGACAGAGGGAATAACCCAAAGCGGTCAGGACAGAGGCGGCAGCACGTTCCCCTGTTCACACCAAAGTTAAAAATCTACACCAGCCACACGAGACCGGGAAAGAAATCCCCCAGAAGCCGGCAACTGGAACGAGTTACCTGCTACACGACAGCAGGTCCCGGCACCGCGTGGATTAATAAGAGAGTTACAGCCAAACTCCTTCCAAGCCCCGTCAGTCCCCGAGGCGCAGTACAACCGCGCAGCGCCGGTGGTCCTCGGGCAGCCACACGAGCCAACGGGCTCGGCAAAGCCCTCCGTGGGCCGCTGGGGGAGAAGAGGGCTTTTCCCAAAAAACCCTCCGCGGGCGGGACGGGCTGTTTCCTCACAAAACCAGCCCCAGCAGCAGGAAGTTAAACGGTTCTCGAGTTGGAAACAGAAGATGTAAGTAGCAGCGTTTGGAAAACTTTGCCAGACCACAAGCGATGGACAAGCCTCAACACCAGGATTTGTTTTACTGGAAAGAAGTGGGGAAGGGGGGTGGGG
>JAOXJK010000012.1:2338717-2362531 GCA_025774025.1 Xenus cinereus
GGAGGGGTGTCCCCTGTAGGGGTGTCGCGGGGAGGGGTGTCCCGGGGAGGGGTGTCGAGGGAGGGGTGTCCCTTCCCGGGTGTTCCTTCCCGAGTGTCCCCGGGATGGGTGTCCCCAGCCTGAGTGACCCCCGGATAGGTGTCGTGGGGAGGGGTGTCCCCCCCTGGATGTCCATGGGATGGGTGTTGCGGGGAAGGGTGTCCCCTCCCCGAGTGTCCCCGGGATGGGTGTCCCCAGCCAGGGTGTTCCCGGGATGGGTGTCGCGGGGGGTGGGTGACCCGGCCTGGGTGTCCCGAGAAAGGGTGTCCCAGGGATCAGTGTCCCTAGCCTGGGTGTCCTGGTCAGGGTTCTGCAGAGGATGGGTGTCCCTTTCCCCAGTGTCCCCAGGACGGGTGTGCAGAGGATGGGTGTCCCCAGCCTGGGTGTCCCTGGGAGGGGTGTCCTGGGGATGGGTGTCCCCAGGATGGGTTTCCTGGTGATGATCGTCCCAGGGATGAGTGACCAGGAGATGAGTGTCCCTGGGCTGGGTGTGCAGAGGATGGGTGTCCCTGGTTTGGGTGTCCTGGGCTGGGTGAGCCAGGGGACGGGTGTAACATGGCCAGGCAGGCAAGAGCTGGTTGCACAAGGGCTGGATGTGCCAGGGATGGGCAGTTGTGCAAGAGCCAGGTGCGCCACATCTGGGCAGCTGTGCAAGGGCTGGGTAGTCAGGAAAGGGCTGTGTGTGCCAGGTCTGGATGTGCCAGGGCAGGGAAGTCAGGCAATGGCTGGCTGGATGTGCCAAGGAAGGCCAGTTGTGCAAGGGCCAGACGTGCAAAGGGTGGGTGTACCACATCTGGGCAGCTGTGCAAGGACTGGGCAGTCACAGAAGGGCTGGAAATGCCAGGGCAAGGCACTCATGCCGTGGATGGATGGGTGTGCTAAGGATGGGCGGCTGTGCAAGGGCCAGGCAGTTATAAAAGGGTTGGGTGTGCAAGGTCTGGGTGTGCAAGGACTGGGTATGCCAGGGATGGGCAGTCGTGCAAGGGCCAGATGTGCAAGGGGTGGTCATGCCAGTGCTGGGCATGCAAGGGCTGGACGTGCCAGGGCAGGACAGTCGGGCAAGGGCTGAACGTGCCAGGGATGGACATCTGTGCAAGGGTCAGGCAGTTGTGCAAGGACTGGATGTGCAAGCCTCGGCTGTGCAAGGTCTGGACAGCTATGCTAGGGCCAGGTGCTTGAGTGTGCAAGAGCGGATGTTCCAACAATGGGCAGCCAAGTGAGACCCTGACTTGTGCAAGGGCTGGATGTGCCAAGGCTGGGCCACTGGGCTAAGGGTGAGCGTGCAAGGGCCAGACTTGTGCAAGGGCTGGGTGTGCAAGGTCTGGATATACTACAGCCAGGCATCCGTGCAGAGGGAAGATGGGCAGGGGCTGCTCCAGCAGACGAGAGCTGATCAGGGGTGCAAAGGCTGGACGTGGAAAGGCACAGGCGTGACACACTCCTGCGCACACACTCCCAGCCCCGTGCAAGAGCACAGAGAGCCCGGTGTGTGGAGGGGACGATAAGCACCTGGCTGGGAAGGAGTTAATGCCCTAAATGTCAGCCCTTCAGGCCGGTGCCCGGGTGGCAGCCGTTGTTCCAGCTCGGTCTACGTCACTCTTTGTCACTCTCTCCGTCATCCTGGAGGCAATTCTTGCACCCGCTGCCACCCGAGAACAAAAAGGTTTCCCTCCTGAGCGCGCGTGTGTGTCATGCTGCTCAACCGCCCCGTGTCCCCGCGGGGACAGAGACGGGAGGACACGCAGGTCCTTGGCACGGGACTCTCATCTCGAAAGCCACCGTCCCCCTGAAGACTTGAAGGTGTTCAGCTCCCCAGAGCTGTGCCCGGCAGGTGACAACTGGATGCGTGACAAGACAGCGAGACCCTCGATGACCTCGATGGTGGGGTTTGTCCCTGTTTCTGACCCCGAGAGTTTGGGGACAAACTGATTGAAGAACCACTCGGGGGGTGGGTTGATGGGGATGAACCTTTTGTCCTGGAATAGCCCCTGGAGGGACACTATGAATAAATTCACTCGGTGAATTTATTCTCCGATAATTCACGGAGTGAATTTATTCTCACGACTGACCATGCACTTGGGCATTTCCAGCCTTCTCAGCACTGTGCAAAATATTTGGGTTTTGCTTATTTTCGGAATAAAAGCCGGGGAGGGGGGGAGGGACGAGAGAGCTGCTTTAATTTTTAACATCTAAGACGTCTCAGCCCAGTCTCTTTGCAAAACATCCTTGTGGAAAAGCACCATCCAAAGCTTTGCACACCCCCATGCACGCGCTCGTGCACGGGTCTGGGGGCTCCCAGTGCGGCTCCGCATCACACACCTCGACACCCCTTGGGGTGGGGGCTGAAACATACTGGGGACGCGGGGGGGGGTTTCAAATCCAACCCAGCAAATAAAAGGCTTCCTCAAATCCGCACGATTCACCAGGCTCTGGGAATACCTCCGTTCCCTTATCCCGATGGTTGGGGCAAAGTGACACCGTGCCACGACCCCCCGTGTTCCCATGGGTGCTGGAAGGTGCGGAGCCCCCCGGGGCTCTGCCGGCAACCACAGCCCGGCAGAGCCCAGCAGCAATATTGCATTAAAGCCCCATCTAGAGGCCTTTCATTAAGGAGAATTTGGGAGACGAGGACCAGCTCTGGCATCACGGTGGGTGTCCTCATCCTCCCACCCCAGCAATTCCAGCTTGAGAAAAGGCAGTAAAGGACCACGGATGGAGGGAAGGACAGGCAAGGTTATATATATTTATATATGTCACTTGGAGGCTTTGCCTGAGTGTTTCTCTGCTGGAAAAGACAGTTTAAGGAGTCATTCTTCCTGCGGATCCCCTAGAAGCTGGTGTGCCCAGCACGTGGAAGGAAACTCCGGTTACTCCAGGCGGCCCCGAGGCAGAGCTCCGGGACACGCAGCAGGGTCACGGAAAGGCGGCGCAACCCTCGCCGTTACTCATTTCCTCTGCCCGGAGCAAGGTGCCGGGGTGATGCTCCGGGGAGTGCGCGACTCTTTCCGAAGTGAGACAGCACCGAAAATAGTCACCACTTCTGCTTTCAGCCGGGGGAAAAGGGAAGCCCAAGTGGGCGCTGACTCCTCCAGGGCTTTGCTGCCCATGGATGATGCGTGTCACCCCTGGGGACCGTGCACCGGTCCTGGGCACAGCATCCTCCCAAGGCAGCTTTGTGTCCATCCAGGTCCTTCACCGGTCCCCAGGGTGACACAAAAGCTGAGCCTTTCTGCTCGGTAGTGGTGGTGGCTTTGGCCAGTGTCCCCATAGCCACCGACAGCAGAGGGCAGTGCCACACAGGCGCAGTGCTGTGCTGTCACGGGCGGCGTGGACGCACCGCCGTATGCTTGGCATTTTAAGTGGGCATTTTTCAGCCGGGTGGTTTCTACCCAGGATGGAGGGGATGCACCGTCGCCAGAGCGAAGCAGCCAAGCGGGAGTTTGGCGTTTCGAGTGACAATTTCCAAGGGCCGTAACCTCACCAGGGAGCGGTGCCGCTGCCAGCACCACGCCATCTTCTTTAGGATTGAAAGAAGACGCCAAAACGCAATCCTAATGCTGGGCAAGGAGCCCCGGTGCAGTCGTTGCCAGACCTGCCTCTGCTTTGGCATCAGTGGAAACCCTGCATCCTCCCCCTAACCCCAACCCCACCGTTGTGCTTCCCTAACGGGGCTCCTGTGTGTGAGGAAGTCAAGGGAGTGACCTGCCAGGGTCCCAGCAACGGGTCTGGCACCCTGTGGCACCCTGTGGCACCCTGTGGCACCCTGCCTCCCAGCCCCGTGGGTGACACCGACCCATGACAACCAGTGACCACAGTCAACGGGACACCCTCAGACACCACAAGGCTGTTGCGGCCGCCCCGCCAGGCTCTTCCCCGGCACGTTAGACCACAGGAGGATCTGGAGGGTGACTTCAAGTTTTCCTTCTCCATGACTCAGCTCTCCAGCAGGGCTCAGCCTTCCTGCATCGCTCCAGAGGCTTCCCCACCCCAGAGGAGCCCTCACCACCATCCTCCTTATGCTTTCTGCAGGAAACTCAACACTTCTTTCACTTGGGGTTCCCCTTCCCTCCCTATGGCTTTGCTCCAGGTGCTCTTCTCCACAGCACAGAGCCAGGCTCCATCTGCCCTCCAAGCAACTCCCGTTAGAGAGGCGAGGACTTTGACCATCTCACCGAGGTCTCACTGCATGAACCAAACCTCTCCAGGGCAGCGACTCCAACTCAGCCGGGGCGGTTGAGTCATAGGAGTGCGAGAGGGAAGGAAAATACCCATGAGGTCATCTCGTTCATCCCTCGCTGCCAGTCCTGCATGGGTTCCCCACCAGATACTTGGCACTCGCTCCCAGATCAGAGTAACTCAAGCAAAGCAGCAAGAGGTGGGACCTCACCAGGCTTGGGCTGGGCTGAGGATCCGAGGCTGCGCCCGGGATAGCTGAGAAGCCTTCAGCTGCGTTTCCTCTCGACAAATCGCCTCCGAGACGAGCCACTCACATTTCCCTTCCTCAGTTTCCTTAATTAGAAGTGGGTCTGGCATTTATCTGCCCTCCGGATACAGTCTGAAATAACAGACAAGACCCGGGAATGCCGCCTGCCCGCGGGATGTCATTTATTCCACCTTCTCAGGGATCACACCATGCAAGTCCCCCCTGCTGCCACCACCTTCCTTTCCAGTTACCCTTTTTTCGCCATCACGTGGACTTCCATGGTGTTTCCTCCCTTCCAGTGATCACACGCGGGCTGGAAGCCAGATTCTCGCTTCTTTTCCATCAGACTCGAATGCGTGTTATAACCCTATCCCTTCCCCCCATCACACCCAGTACCCAGCCCTCTGGCCAAGGTCAATGATTTTGGGGGGTAGAGATATGGTCAAAATATTCCTGTTGCTTTCAGCTGGGCTGCTGAGAACCAGGATCAGCGCATCCCTGCTTCCCCAGGGCTCTGGATAGTCCAAATCACAGCAAATAAGGAGCGATATGGTCCCAGTCACTCCATCCCCACTCCTGCCCTGTGTCTCCCCATCTTTCCAAATGAAGAAAAGGCACCGAAGCCAGCTGCAGTGCATTACTTCAGCACTACTGAAGGCAAAAAACAAATGAGGGCTTCTCATGCCATGGTGGTCTTCAAGAAGTTCTCTGTCGTGGAACCCCCCCCCCCAGCTTTCCATCCAGGGCAGAGCTGGATGCAGGGACACGAGGGTGCTATAAAGCTGTGTCCACCCCTGCCACAGAAAGTGGGGTGCCACCAGCTTTGTTCTCTGAGATCCGTTTGCTGTAGAGAACATGCTAGACTCAGAACCACAGCTCATTGGGCTACACATGTTGAGTTTTTTGCTTGTTCCTCTGTAAGTGTACCCCAAAATGAGGCAATATGCTGGAAACAGAATAAGGCCAGGGCACCAAGCTACCATGGGACTGACCCCTAGAAGGGCCCCTCGCACCAAATCTCAACAAGCCATCGGTTTCCCTGAACCTCACTCCCATCAGAGATCCCCTCTCTTAACTGATTACAAGACCCATATTAAAATACCTTGAAAGAGACTTAACCAACAGGTCCCAATAGGCATCTGTTACACAGCAGCTAAATCTTATTAAGCATTAGCAAGCACCTTACTCCTGGCCCACGGTAACAGCCTCATTCAGATCCTTTCTGAGCGTTGCCAGCTCGCGGTATAATCGGGCAATCTCATAAAATATGTTTACAAGGGGCCTCAGGAGGTCATATAGTCCAGCCCCCACTCCACAGCAGGAGCAGTTCCTTTATTTAATTTTTCTTAGGAGCGACCAGTAGGCTTTCTGGTCTCTTGTTATGAAAAGAGGAAACTTTTCAGCTTTTCCTAAGGTCTCTCTAAGAATTGTATCTCGTGCAAGAAGAGCAAGGGGTGATCTTTAGGAGCACCCACATCTTTCCCCCTAATTTAAGAAGCTATTGCTTGCAAGTTAAGCTGAAGGAAGGACCAAGTTCATCACCTGTTTGTATCAAGTGAGCTCAAGGTGGCTGCACAGGCTTTCCCCAAAAGGCATGCAAGCATCCTATGCGGGTGGAGATGCCTAGAGACAGTCTACCCCTGTGCATCTTTTGCAAGAAGTCCTACATGCCAAGGCACGCTGTACAAACCTTGACCCACAGGAGCTACTGAGGCCCTGTTACATTCGCTCTTGGTCTTTGGAGTGATGTGCAATTGTATTGATAACCCAGCATCGCCATAGGCTTGCAATAAATCCAAATTAGGGAAGTCCAACCAAAAGAGGCTCAACAGGCTCTAGCAGCAGACATGTCTCCCATTTAGGGAAGGCTTTCTGGGCTCCTGGACTGCAAAGTCCCCGTGGTGGTGAGGAATGATACCTTTGCACAGCTCTGCACCCACCGATGAGGTGAACCCATGAGCAAACCATGCCCTGCGGCAGCCAGGGATGCTGCCCTTCAGGCAATGGGGCCTTGCAGCAGGGTAAAGAGCAGAGGGTGACCCAGTGGGACTCCCCCAAATGGTTTTGATGGGCCTGAAGCACAGGAAAGCACCATCAGGGTTCCCCAAAGCCTCAGGGGTTACTGATATTGTATGTGTTGTATGTGTGTGAAACGTTTTCAAACTTTTTACTTTTTAATTGCCCTCCATCATTAAAAAATTGAAATTATAAATTATCTCCCACTCATGGAAAACCCAGTAAGTGTTTCTTTTAAGGTCCAATTATTTCTTTCTGACAGCAAAGGACTTCTCTTTTCACCGATGTTCCCAAGAGCTGGCAAAATCATTTTAAAATGACCTAAATATAGAAATTTTGTCTCCTGTTTCCTTCCATATCTTTCCTGACTTGTACTCTGTTCTTGCAAAAGTTTTTCTTCTTAAGTACATGAGTAACATCAAGTAGTTCTCTGAGTAAACCCAGACAGGTTGTCCTTTACACGGACACCTTTATCCTGGTGATTTCATGGAGAATCGGGGACATTATAGTCTGTGCCAGACTGATTTTTTAATGAAATTAGTCCCAGTGCAAAATAAGGTCCTTATTGTCTTTATGACAATCAGGCATGCGAGGAATGAATGTGTTTTTGTTAGACAGAGCTGCAGGAGGTATTTTTCAGGTCTGAAGAAATAGTGCCAAGCAAGCAGGGACTCTTTTCACATTCTGCCTGAGCCCGTGTTGTAAAACAGTGATTTACCGGCCATTATTTAAGGGCTTTTGGTGACACTTGGCTTCCTTGGGAAAATAAGATAGAAGAACTGGTGCACGGTGAAGAGAGAGGCCCCTGCATGAGCTCTGCAGCTCCTCTGAGCTGATTAACGCCTCTAACATGGTGCCAGCCCTGAAGCAGCCCCTGGCCATGCTGCTTATGGGCTTATTGTGGAGATCCTGGGGGTGGCAGTGGAGCAACTGGAGGAGGGCAATTGGGAAATTAGGGTTATGCATGAGTTGAGGTTGGCATTAAGGGAGCTGAAGGTGAAGCAAGGGTTACTGCTAGGGTAGATGTCAGGATGCTGTCTGCAGCTCTACAGGAGACCTCATTAGCTCTGCTCCTGTGGGACCTCTTGTTTACCTCATCCTCAGGGTGACAGGTGACCTGGGATAACCTGTTCCTCTATCTTTAAGGTCACCCACCTTCCCTCTGTATCTTAGGGACTGATGGCAATGACCAGGGATATGCCGAAGTCAGGGGTCTTTGACCTTGAACATATATTAAACCAGTTAACTGAAGGATGTACATGGTCCCTGAGAGGGAAAGGGAGAGAGATGATAATGTGCAAAAAAAAGGAAAGGACAAAAAAAATAAAAAAAAAAAATAGAGAGTGGGGAAGTAGAGTCCAGCTGGCCCCTGTTTCTGTGTCCCTCACTGCAGTCAATCCTGTCCCCTTGGAGAGAAGTACAGAAAAACCTCTTTAGAACCCTGAAAATTGATTTTTGTTTGATGTTTTCTAACAGTCTCTGGCCATCCCAGTGGTCTGTGGATGTTGCCATTCACCATGTTGGTTTTTTTTTTAAGTTCCCCTAATTAATTAACGCTCTGGTAAAATAAATTAAATTAAAAAATCCTTTTATTGATTCCTAGTTTCTGGTCACTGTTTCATTTTCGGTCTCTCCTTGATGGTAAAGGATGTGTCACAGCATCTGGTTTTCTTTATGCACATGGGTTGTAACAACACGGGGCCAGACGTGGCTGAGATGGGCTGGCATGTGTTGAATGTCAACGTGTGGCCACGGGAAGCGAGGGAAAGAGCAGCGCGTGGGTTGGTGGATGGGGCTGGGGATGCTCGTCCTGGATCCAGTTCCCTCCATTGGCTCCACTGAGAAGGGATACAGGATGTTGGATCAGTTTTTAACACGGCAAAGAACAAGAAATCATAATAACATGGATGAAGTGGAGGTCTGGGTAGTGTCTTTTCTCTGTTTTTATATTTCTTTTATGAATAGCGAATTTTTTGGAAATGGAGATTCGGGAGGGACAGAAGATATTCATAAATTCATGTTGAAATTCTGTGGGCTGGAGAAAAAGTGGGAGAAAATTTCTGGGGAAAAAATGAAACATTTCCCTGCAACCTTCTCAAGGCAGGTCCGAAATGTCAACAGATTTCCTTGGATATTTCCAAATATGACCTTTTTGTTCGAAAATTACATGCTCTCTTTAAAAAAAAATCCCTGTGTGCAAAGGAAAGGCAGTAAAGGGAGGAGTGAAATGCCCTCAGAAGGAAACAAAACCAGTAACTGAGCGCAAATGGACTGTTACAAGCTGAGCCAAAGGGACTTTTACTGTTCTCCGATTTCATTTTTTGCTGAAAAGCCTGAAAAAAAAAAAAAATAGCCAAACCCCTTTGGTCTTTCCAATCTACGTGAACTTACTTCTGTCACCGCTTTCCAGCCCCTGTGTTTTTGGGTTTGGCTTCCCTTTGGCTGTCCCTCACAGGAGATCCACCTCTCTCTCTTCCCCCCGGGCTGGGGCCGTGCAGGTTGGCGGAAAGGAGCCAAGAGCGTTGTCCAAAACCACTCGCCGCCAGCTCTTGGATGGCAGGCGTCTCCCCAGGGCCCTGTCCTCCCATGCTCCTCCGTCCTGCGAGCAGCCACATTTATTTAAACAAAAGGGAAAAACCGCTGCTCCTCGCTCCCGCTACACCCTTTTCGAAGTGCCGAAGCAAGAAGAAGTTGTTGGTTGTTTTTTAAGCAGCTCTGGGCAGTTTCTCGGAAACTGTTGACAGTTACAGTGGCTCAAAACGGTGGGATATTTCTAGGAGATTTACTGGGGGGGTCTTTTCCTGAGTCCAGCGGCACCACCGTCTCTTCAAGCTTAGCAAACCCATCTTATTGAATGCCGAAGCAGAAGGGATCCAGCCAAGAGATCTGGCAACCCATCAGCTGCGAAATAGCCAGAAACAAACTGAGCGAAAATATTTTTGTAGTCACAATATCAAGCCCACCCATTGAACGTGTGTCGGGTATTTTCCAGCACTGCTGAAAACTCTCTCTTTGCTTTTATTTTTAGATGAAGGGTGATTTCGGTCATGTTATTTCACTTTTTTGGACATTTCATGGTAATAAAGGGGTTTTATTTTACAGTGTTTAGCCTTCTTGTACAGCAGGACTTATGATTTACTGCAGTAACTGAAATGTCATTGTCTCGAAGGTTGTCATCTGTCTGGTCTTCAGCCAGAGAGTCTAGGAGCCGGGTGTTTTTACCTGTGTTAGCACACGAGTAGGCTGCCAGATTTTGGCTCACGAGCCCCGAGTTGGAAGAAGCTTCCCATAAGCGAGTCCCTGCTCCTGTGAGCAAAATAAGCCTTTTGAAAGAAAACTCCGGCTCAGAAGTCAGCATCGCAGTCATTGAGCTGGGCAGCTGTGATGCTCCCAGGTGGATATGCAGCAAAACAAAGAAACCCTCAGCAGGACCCAGCTCTTTCCATTCAGAGGTCTCCAGCAAAGGTGTCCCATGTTTGCTGGGCTCCTGAGTCCCCGTTACAGGTGGCAGGCAGGGGTCTGTTGTCAACAGGCTGGCCTTGGACACCTTGGACATCCCCACAAGTATGATGCAGGAGACCAGCGTCTTCTGGAGCAGCAGCTGAAGGTCACCAGGACACCTCGGGGTATCTCAAACAGCACTAGGTGACCACGTCTGAACGAACACTCAAATCCCACCCCATTAACAGCTTTGAGTATCTCCATTGGCTGTAAAGGGAGCTTGGACACCCAGGGTGCTTGTAAAGACTTAAATCTTGCTAGGGTTTGAACTGAGCGGAAAGTAAAGGAACATTCTTGCTACGCTACCTGTCTGCTGCCAGTCCTGCTCTCTGCTTGCTTGCTTAATGTTTAATGCCTCCCTGCACAGCCAGACTGATGAAATAATCATTTTGCAATGTGCCAGCTGCTGCTCAGACTCTTGCAAACCTTAGGCCAGCCCACCACATCTCTGAAATCCTTTACTGTTTCTTTCCATCTAAGTAACAGGCAGAATAAAAATGCCAGATCTCAATAGGTAACTCAGTGCTGGGGAAAATCTGAATATCGGTGTTGAGCTAGATGGTGCAGCTGGGGTGGTCTCCAAATATAGCCGTTGCAATGACTCAGGGCTGAACTGTGTGACGCCTTCGTGTTTAGGCATTCAGATACCATCTACAGTGGGACACCATCATGACGATGAAGGATGATGACAGCACATACAGCTTGATCCATGTAAGCCCTTACGAGCACACCATCATTCTGAGCAAAGCCATCTTGCTCTATCCTTCTGTTTTCTTCCCTCTCTGCTTTCTTTCATTTCTTTCTGCCTTCAATTGCAAGCTCAACATCTAATACAGTTTGAGAGACAACCTGAAGCCCTGTTATCTCACAGAAAGCAGCTTTGCATGTCCACAAGGCTCTTGCAGATGGGCTCAATGTGCCCAAATCTTAGGAAGAGTCCACAGCTGTGCTGTCTGGCTGGGGTTTGTGATGTGACATTACTATGTGGGCAGCGTGGGCAGTTGGTAAGCAGAGCACTGAAAATCAGGGTCCATCCATACTGGTAAACTGTGATCTGAGTGCAGTCTACAGGGCAGGATATTCATCCTGGATGTACCAACTGGGTCACTGCAGATCTTGCCCAAAATCCACTGGCTGGCATAAATTTGATTAATCAGTCTTCCATTCAATTCAAAGAGGTGTCTAGTTTTAAAGTTTCCATTCAAATGACGGACTTTTGTTTTTTATTCACTCTTCTTCTTCCCAGTCCCAAAACAGATCTTTTGTATTCTGTTTTCATCTTTAGTACACTAAATACGCTTGAAAATCTGACTCAGATAACTTTGGGGATCCCAGACTTAGCTCTCTCTTTGGGGAACTTCCTAGTTCAGTATTCCTGGGAACCCTGAGATACACCAAGGAACATCCCATATACCAAATGTTGAGCTTGCAAAGATTCCACCCAGTCCATATCCATGTAATAACCTGAAAAAAAAAGTATCTTCCCATCACAGTATCTGGTCTTTGTGTCACATCACAATTTTGATGACATCCAGATGGAAGGGATTCCTTCTTCTTAGTGTCACATCATCAGTTTTCCTTCTCTTTTGAAATTAGAGAGGTGGGAAATTTGTTTTCCTGAATTTCCAGTAGCACCCACCAAGGAAAATGACAGGTAATAAGTACTGGACAGCTGAGCATGCACAGAGCTAAAACACAAGAGGGGTAGTTTGATTGTGAATGCATCTGACAGACAGGGTAAGGATGGTATGCAATGCAGGGATCAATTAGTAACGATAAGCTAGAAAGGAATGATTAATTCTGCCTCATACACTGATAGGTGTTTGGCCAATGCCTCCACATTTGTGTGTTTTAGCGGCTCCTGAATTCAGCCGTAGCATTTCTGCAATGTGTAGACACATCGCATGCAAAAGCGAGGGTGAAAAAAATAAGTGGCAGCTATTAAATCTCCCGGGATTTGATACAAAGCGTGGTTCCTTTCCAAGGTCAACACAGTGCAGGTGAAAACGTGGGGGGCACCGGCCTCCGGCACGCGATTGGTTGCGTGAGAGCCCCAACCGAGTCATTACATCGCAATATCCGCACAGGTCTGTCAGCGGCGGCACTGACGAGATGGACAATTCGGGGTGCTTTCTCTATGGGACCCATTGTTCAGCGAACCAGAGGGCCTTCCTATTCGGTTAATGGGTCAGCAAACTCTGTTGCTTTAATGGTTAATCATCTACTTACATTGTTCAACAAGTAAACCCGGGCAGATAATGCTCCTTGCCTACGGTTCATGTGACAGGCCGACTTCCCAGCTGTGAGCAGGGAAAGTATTTGACATGGGGAGAATAAGAGAGAGGAGAAATGCCAGGCTGCAAGGCTCTGACTTCACATTGGTGGAAACAACGGGAACAATAATATATATTGCATAAATGCATAGATGTGCCCATACACCCAACTATGTCTGCATGCACATGCAAAAATTTGTGTATTAACACACACAGAGATCCACATAAAATGAATATTTCAACCCCAGACCATTTTCCAACAGTTAAATTAGCTGACACTCAGATATCACACAAATGGCTGCAAGCTAACATGCAAAATTCACTCCAAATTCTTTTAAGCAGCATGTCAGACTGAGGGCCATCACCATTCAGGATTTCAGAGTTTCAGTAATATCTCTTATTCTGATTATTGACCATCATACAACTCTAGCTTTCTGGATCCCAAACTTGCACATCCCACCCCTGCACCCTGTGCTGTCTGAGCAGATCCGGCAGAGGTGTTGTGGACCTTGGAGTCAGGTGGCCAAATTCTACCATGTGTCACTTTGGAGGTGTCTCTTGCTTAGACATGTCTAACACAGGGAATGCACCACTACTTTGAGTCTTGGAAGCACCTGGAGTCATCCAGAAGAGAAGTCAGAGCTTGTCAGGGTCAAAGCAGGAGTCACTGGGTGCAATTGTCTGATTTACAGTTTTCAGGTGATCAAACTGCACAATTATGTCTTGACCCAAAAACCTCTGTCTCTACGTGATAGGGATAAATATGCACTTCAGCTGGTTGAGGATGATGGTGATTTCCCTCCAAGCTCCCCTGATTTGACAAGAGTTTAATTCTACATGTGGAATCACATGCAAACTGAGCATCCAGCCCGACTCTATTGAGAAGGTCACTTCCAGAGCATGATATGTCCCTTCCCAAGACAGATGTCTATGAGTTGATGAGAGGAATCACCAGCCACCAATATGCAGGAGAGATGTTCTTTGTAACTACCCTTGACATAACCCTGTCACCTTGAGTAGGATGCAATGATTTTCTGATCTGCTAAAGCCCACAACCAGGCAATTCAACACGGAGAAAAGCTGGCATTTACCACTAGATGAAAAAAGACACATCTCAGACAATACTGTCTAACAGTCCCGACAAAGGAGTCCCCACGGCAGTCTTGAATTGCTTGTGACTCAATATGATCAATAAACTTCAAGTCCACTTAGGAACAATGGTCTTGACTTCTTGTCATCATCTAGAGCGGTAAGAGGTAATAAGAGAATGGTCTACAAACACTTGAAGTGTTTGTTCCTCCCCGGCGGATACTTGACACTTGGGAAGTACTTCCAGCCTTCCAGGGCATGGATGGGAAACCTTTGAAGTAAAGATCCCCTTCCCGTCTGGAGAGGCAGGCCAGTACTGCAACCTCACCAGATTTTTTTGTCGTTAGGCAGTGAACCTTGTGCTGGATGATGGGGAGAGGTCATGGCCGCCAGGTTAGAGAAGAGGATCAGCAGTAGAATTTTGTCCCTGCCTGCAGGAACAAAATGTGCTTAACTTGCATCCTAAAAATGGGGAGAATGGGACAGTCTCTGTGAGAAAGTAGACTGAGATAAACACGGATGGCTTGCACTGGTGTCGACCTTTTTGCCCCAGTTTCAGACATGAGCTCCTCCACTTGCCCTTGTGCCAGAGCTTTCTGCTCTCCTGGAAGAGCTTGTGGGACAATGTCCACAGCCCAGTTACTCCGTATGATCCCATTGCTTTGGACAAAATAGCTGACTCCACTGTGTGCAAAGGGTAACAAAGAGACAGACCTTCTCAGGAGGATGTGGCAGAGCTCTCTCACCCTGTACTCCTGAATTTGACCTGTTTCAGTGTCCTCTCCTCATCCCACCACATGAATCCACATGTCTTTCCCAGCAAAAATAAGCCTTGACCTGTCTCAGGCTTTCCGCTGCTTCAAAAAAGGATGTGTCCCCACTAGAGAGGGTCACAGGACAGCAACCGAAATGAAAAGAGGTCTTGAAAAAGCATCTGTGAAGGGCAATGGAGGAATAGCCTTGTTTGGTGTAGGGGAGACCAAGAAATGATGGGGTCACTGCTGGGATAGGGAGGGAATAAACCGCTCATGTAGAGGGGACGCAACAACAGGCTTCGAATGCAGTGACACAGGCTGGAGTTAAACATTAGTGGGACCCGTCTGCCGGCCCGTCTGGCAGAAACACGGACGGGGCTCAAGTGTGAAGGGGTCACTCAGAAAACACCAGCCTGGGCCTCCAACCCCAGGAATCTGAGGACATGCAGCAAAATTGCTCAGGTGCCCGGTGAGCTAAAACTGCCCCGCTCACCAAGGCAAAAGCATTAGTTCAACAAACAGTATTTCACCCAAGGCAAAGCCAACAAGACAGAAAAGCAAAGTAACACACAAAATCCCTCCCCAGAACAAAAAATTAACCTATGTAAAATAAACACGGTTCACACCTCCCTGTTTGCTCCCCCTATTTTAGGTCTGCTCCTCTCCATCCAGTGCCAACACAACCTCCTGCCTTTGGGATCTTGTCCCCATGAAGGGCACGTGTGATGAATGGGTTGTTTTGTCTTTCAAGCCTTGGCTACCAGGCTTATATTTTCTAACTGGGAATCCAGTAAAAGCCTAGAAACAACCTGCCTGTGGAGGTCCTTAAAGGCAGATTCTTGCCCAGAGTGCTCTGGGTAGATGTGGTGCTGCCTTGGGGCAGAGCAACAAGACCTGTTTCCAGTCTGGCCAGTTACAGCTTTGTGAGAACCACCCCTCTCTTTTCCAAGGGCCCTAACTCATGAAATTCAATTCAAATTCAAATCCCACCTCATTTTTTGCTGAAGACTTCTGCAAGGTACAGAAAAAATATGCAATCAAGCTGTGCATCAGTCATTTTTAATAGCATACCTGCCTGCAGGTCACTCTATTGCTTCTTGTAGCCTGTTTCCAGTTTCCCCATGTCACTCTTTCAAAGCCTGCTCTCTCCTTTTCACTATCAGAAAGAGTGGAAATGAAAATGCATGGCTATGTCAGAGAAGAGAGATGCTCATAGACCCCTCCAAAAATGCCCAATGCAGATCGTTGCAATACAGTGCAAGCAACCGATAGGTCTCTCCTCACCCAAGTTTCTTTTTCCAGTGGATCCAAGGTGTTTGCCACATTAATTGTTAGATTAAAAAAAAAAAAGAAAGAAAAAATATTCAGAGTTTAAACTTCCATTTACAATGTGATTGCTCTTTACAATATGATTATGGTAAAAATAGCCCGGGTAAAGCTATTGACATTGATTCTCGGTGGTTCCCCTTCTGAACGTCCACCACTTTCCTGTAGCAAATGATTTTATTTTATTGCTTCCTAAGTGCTCCACGTGAGTCTGGGGACTGTCAGTTCTATGGCCAAAGGCAAGACTGGCAGCAACCCAGGGCAGCTCGCTCACAGCTAGCCAGGGGACTGCTGGTGACAGAGCTCGTATCCAAGAAAATGATGCAGAGGGTGAAAACCCACCTCCAGGTCCCAGTTGTCAGACATTGACCAGTTTGGCTGTTCCCTTCTCATTCGCCACTGCCTTTAAACCTCTGCTGACCATAAGAAACATTTGGATTAACCTCTACCTTGAAAGAGCTGTAGGACCAGGATTTGGCTGCACATCAAAGCACCTAAATTTTGGTGTCTACATCTGGAGGCACAATTCAGTTGCTTAACCACAGGTACCTACTGCCATCTAAAATGTTCTGTGGGATACCCCACCAGCCACCAGCTGCCACCACATCTGAATGTAGTCCTCAAAAAGGTCCTGTGTCCTGCAGGGAGCATTTGTCCAAGCTTTTTGTTGTTGCATATAACTAGTACATGTGTATATCTGGAGGAAAGGATCAGAGTATGTATATGAGTATGTAGGTTTTTGCTGGGGACTCTTATCTTCCCTATTTCTGGGGAAAATGTAATATTCCCAGGACCCAATTTGGGGTGGCCACCTATTCGTGTACCAGCATGTGCTCTGTGACATGCTGCTTGTCCTCAGATGCAAAGGACATGCCCCAGCTTGTTTTATCTAATGGCACAGATATCACCACAGGGTCCTGGCTCAGATCTCAGGCAGTTGGGCCACCACAGGCAGCGTTGCAGCCAGCACTGGACCAGAGAGGTAGAACCTGTCCCATGCCAGGGCACCCCAAGGGATGGAGGGGAGTGCATAGCAGCCAGCACACAAGGGCATTTTGGCACCTGCGAGAGTGTGTGTGTGTGTGTGGGCATGCAAACCACTCCTGGCCTGTAAATCATTGTCAGCATTCACACATATTAGGCCATAGTTCAGGGACTAACCAATGAAGCATCCACTCTCAAACATACCATCACACCGCTGATTTATGAGCAGCCGCAGCACAACTCTCCCAAAACAGTTCCTCATGCAAGTTCAGAGGGGTATCAGGCTTTGGGGGGCACAAGATACTTTCAGGTGCTCCTGTGGGTGAGAGGAGATGCAACTTTGTCACATGCAGGTGTCTCACACATGGAAAACGTTGGTTTCGCCAGGAAAGAAATGATAGAGTGCACCTACATTGTCTCTCAGGACTGAGCCCAATGGACCACTCGGCCACTACATGACCACGCTCTCATTCTTGTGATTTGTGTGAGGTAAGGCACGGACAAAGTCCAGTACACCATGGTCCATCAGCTGTATGCCACGGGTCTCCTTCAGGTTATCTACTGAGAGATTTTGTGCTTCTTAAGCTGGGCAAACAGCAATGTGGATGGAAAACACAAAGATCATCATGGTCAGCTTGCCTAAGTCTCTCTTAATCCCCTTAACCTTTTTATCAGCCCAGGCCTTCTCTTTTCTCCATTCCCACATTCTTTCTACATCCCACCTCCAAGCCAAACAAGTGTCTCCCATCCCTCTCCCCGCAACATCTGCCCTCACCCTTAACTCAACCAGACACCTCCTGAGGTCCCTACCAAGCTGAATCATTCTGTCTTTCTGCAATTAACCTTAATTGCAGCCCTAACCCCAACCCAGTTAGGACAGGATTTCAGTGCACCATGACGGTGGTAGGAAGATGGTGGCGTAGGTGTCCCGGTAGGTCTGTGTGATCCCATGTTCAGGGAAGGGTGCAGCAGTGAGACTTCCTGCAGAGAGGAGTCTCCGTGCCCTTCGTTCCCTCCACCGTGGCATGTTAGAAAGCTGAAGGCATGTGCAGCTTCCAAGTGCGTGTTTCTGCCGGCCTTTGCTGTGGGGCAGATGAAAGTAATTCTCATCTATTTTACGCACTGGCTTTAAATCCTCAAAAATATGCATGAGTTGGCCAAGGTTTGTTGGCACTTTTAGTACAGGCTGGACTTAGTCCATCCTTCCTGCAGGTCCTGTCTTGAAGCAAAGCCATTCTGAAATTTGTAAGGGCACATGCAACTGCAAGTTGCAACAAAGCCTGGAACTGGCAGGCCAACCTGGAAAGCACTGGAATAGGTCTACAGCAGCAGATGCTTTTATAATGAAGGTTTAGCTGCTGAAGGTGGCCTTGATGCTAAAAGTACGTGTCCTTGTAGTCTTGGTCAGAAGCAACAGTAGGAGCCTAGAGCCTGGGAAGAGGCTTTTGGGTGAACTGGTTCATCTTGAGAGAAGATGAAGTCTATGGGGACTGATGAAAGAGAAAAACTAGGATAATACAGTATTGCTTATGGTGCAAAGTTTGGGTATTTTCCCTCTGGAAAGCCCAAGACTTGAATTACCAGAGAGGAGGAAAACGTTTCTTTTTATTTTTGCCATCCAGGAAGACTCATGTCCAGAAGGTAGAAGGGTCTCTTTGAAACTTCACCTTTACATGCTCTGGAGAAGAAAATGCAATTCCCTCTTCTAGGAAGGGAGTGTTTCCTCAGCTGAACATTGACCTAAAGCTGTGGTGTGCAGAAGTTCACAGAGACTTATGGCTTTGATAGGATGCCTGGTGTAATCACAGAATCACAGAATCATCATGGTTGGAAGGGACCTCTGACATCATCGAGTCCAACCACACCAAAAAAAAAAAAACAACCCAACACACACAACACCCCACCACATCACACCCACCCACAAACCAATAATCTTGGGCACCACAGCATGCCCTGAAGAGCCATGTCTACACGTTTCTTAAATACCTCCAGGGATGGTGACTCCACCACCTCCTTGGGCAGGCTGTTCCAGTGCCTGACCACTCTCTCAGTAAAGTAATTCTTCCTAATATCTAATCTAAACCTCCCCTGCCGCAACTTCAGACCATTTCCTCTGGTCCTGTCATTATTCCCTTGGGAGAAGAGGCCAACACCCACCTCTCTACAACCTCCTTTCAGGTAGTTGTAGAGGGCAATGAGGTCCCCCCTCAGCCTCCTCTTCTCCAAACTAGACATGCCCAGTTCCCTCAGCCTCTCCTCATACGACTTGTTCTCTAGACCCCTCACCATCTTAGGTGCTTACGGTGTATATATAAAGGTTGCATGTCCTGGGCCATATAGTCCTGCTGAAATTTCCTTTCTGATAGACACCAGTGCCGTGTTCCTCTGTCTTGCTGGGATTTCTGAGTGACAGGAGTGATGCTGTGAGAGGACACAAGGATGGAAAGAGAAATACTTCCACAAGTGTGACTGGCAGTAGCCTTGTAAAAATATCGGACTAGCACCCACCTGTGCTGCTGGATTAGGGTTGGGTGACTCAGACATGCCCTGGAATAAAATTGAAGCTGGCTGGCCTATTCCTTGATGCTGGGGTTTTTTTTGTTTGTTTGGGGGGCGCTTTTTTTTCCCACAGAACATGATAATAATTCAAAGGTCCAGACAATTAAGTCCACACACATAACTGTAGCTAGAAAGCCAAAGCAAGTCAGAGCACTACTCTCTTCCACTTGGCCATTGCACCACGTCTAAGGGCAATTAATCAGCAGGAAAATTCAGATGTGGATGCCTTTATTTTTGCTTTTTTACATGTTGAGGTCTTAATGCACAAGGGATTAAAAATGACTCTTGAAACTGGAATAAAAGAGCAGCTTCTACCTCCCCCTCGAACTAGTGTTTCTTCATTTTCTCTGCTTTTCCAGATGTAGGAGAACTGAGATTTTTTGCCATTCTGAGGGACCCACTGCTGATCCTGGAACCCAGTCTGGGAATCCTGTGATTCATCGGGGAGCACCTGACCTCTTCAAAGTGCCTTGAGTCACTAAACTATTAATAGATTAATTTCCTCAAGGCACAGAGAAGTCCCATATCACCACAGGTGGAAAGTTTGGGCACAGACTGGATGCGTTGGCTTTGGCTCTGGTGGGTGTGGAAAGCATTGGGAAAAAGCTCAGTGCTGTTCTCTGCTGGGGTCCTCTGCTTTGGCAGGTCAGGAAAGCCTTGCTTCTCCTCTGAGGAACCAACGCTGCCCTCGGGTTGTTTCTCCAGGCTTTATCAGAAGACTCGACAGGTTTTTATCACGGGAAAGAAGTGGAGCAACAGACTTGCTCCTGTCTCTCTGCTGATCTTTTGCAGAGGGAAGAAGGCTACCCCAAGGACTGACCTTCCTCCTGACAGCATTTCCTAACCACACGCATAGGAAACCTTCATCCCATGGACACGGGAGCTGGGAGAACCTGCTCTGGTGGATCTGAAGGTAGTAGGTGTGGAAATGGCCCCATCTATTGGCCACAAAACTGATCCGGAGCACAGCAGCCTTCAAACCATGTTGAAATCATACAAAATTGCTCATCCGCCACGGGGCAACAGCCCTCAATTTTGCGCTTCTTCTGTGACCTCTGGGGGCTTCTCAAAACATGGGCCCATCATCTGATGGAATGAGCAGACACACATCTCCAGCAGCTGCCAGGTAGCTGCAAGTGTGGAGATAAATAGCAATTAACCCAAAATAGACCCCGTCCTTGTCAAGCTGCATACACTTGTTTCAGGTGCTTTTTCTCCTTAAGAAAGCAAGGGTTTGTGATAAGGGGCTGAAATACTGCAGGAAGGAAAGACAAAAAAAAGGTGGGACTTTTTTCTACGTTCACAAATAAGGAAACCACTCTGCATCATCTGCACTAGTTAAATAGGAAGACATGTGAATCTCCAGGATCTGGGCCCTGTCCAGGTGGGAATAAAGCTCTCCTTGTGTTCCTGATAACCCAGCAACCTGCAGGATCCCCAGGAAGGAGTATCTCGAGGAAGGGCTTTAACCAAAGCTGAGGAGCGTGAGCGGCTGGGATGGGTAAAGATGCACCTGTTCCCACACGCTGCTCCATGGAGAACCAGTGCCATCTTCTGGCAAACGAGACCTTTCCCAGACTAGCACCAGCAGGCAGGCAACACACAGCCTGGAAATCGCTGGCTGGCCAATGTGTAACACCGGATTTTAGGGTTGCTTTGGACAAGAAGGTCTCCAGAAGATACACCAACATTTTTTGTATTAAGACAACTAGCCCTGGATTGCAGCTGTGTTTTTCTAGGCCATGTGCATATGTAGAATAAAAGACTGTCCCTTCCTGGAAGAGCTGGAAGTCCATCTCTTTTCCTTGTCTGTGCTGTATTATGTGATAATACAATGTTGTGCTAGCTCAGTTTTGGATTTCTCAGAAACACTGCAAGGAAATGTAACACAGCCTCACTTCAACATTGACCATGAATGATCCAGGGACTAATTGTAATTCCAGTCCCATTTGGCTAATCCACTGAGAATGAGGCTGAAATTTTAGCTCTGAGACATAGCTTGGGACAATTCTGAAGTAGCTCATCTCATGGGATGCTGAGGAACAGACCTCTTATATCACAGTTCTTCCTAGTAGTGGGTTCTACTTATGATGAAGAAGACAACTCTATCAATTAATTAAATCACTTTAACACTCTATGCAGTGAAACTGTTGGATGCACCATTGTGGCTCAACTCTAGCTTGAGCCTAAGAGACAACAATAGCAGCTGAAAAGGCAACAGGTGCCATGTCACCATCTCCATGGATAGGAAGCTGAGGATATGAGCAACTATTTGAAGTCCTCAATGATGGCAGCTGTTAAGGACACTTCAGTGAAGTGCCTATTCATGCTGGAGGAAAGGGATGCCATCCAGAGGGAACTGGACAGGCTTGAAAGATGGGCCCATGTGAACCTCATGAAGTTCAACTAGGCCAAGTGCAAGGTCCTGCATGTGAGTCAGGGCAATCCCAAGCACAAATACAAGCTGGACGGAGAATGGATTGAGGGCAGCCCTGAGAAGAACTTGGAGGTGCTGGTGGAAGAGAAGCTCAACATGAGCCCGCAATGTGCACTGGCAGCCCAGAAACCCCCCCGCATCCTGGGCTGCATTCCCAGCAGCGTGGCCAGCAGGGCAAGGGAGGTGATTTAGCCGTTCTACTCCACTCTGGTGAGACCCCACTTGCAGAGCTGCATCCATCTCTGGGGCTCCCAACATAAGAAAGATGTGGACCTGTTGGAGCAGGACCAGAGGAGTGCCATAAAAATGATCAGAGGGCTGGAGCACCTCTGCTATGAAGACATGCTCAGAGCATTGGGATTGTTCCGCCCAGAGAAGAGAAGGCTCCAGCAAGACCTTATTGCCCTTTCCAGTACATAAAGGGGCTACCGGAAAGATGAGGAGGGATTCTTTATCAGAGATTGGAGCAATAGGATGAAGGGTAATGGTTTTAAACCGAAAGAGGGAAAACTTCGATTAGATATTAGGAAAAATTCTTTACTGTGATGGTGGTGAAACACTGGCCAAGGTTGCCCAGAGAAGTTGTGGATGCCCCGTCTCTGGAAATGTTCAAGGCCAGGTTGGACAGGGCTTTGAGTAACGTGGTCTAGTGGGAGGCATCCCTGCCCACAGCATGGAGTTGGACCTAGATGATTTTAAGGTCCCTTCAACCTAAATCATTCTATGATTCTACCATATTCCCTTCCCACCTGCTCAAGAAATTGCAAACCAATGGCCAATGAAATGCTGTCTCCAGCTGCAACCCTAGATTAGCTTCACCTGTACCTACAGATAGGCTTAGTGTCTTGGTCTGAGGCCCACTGATCATCTCCTTTCCCACCTCCCCTTGCAACTCCCCCTCAGGAAGCCAGTTTTCCAGGAGCTGCGAGCTCTTTCATGGTCACTAGATGGCAGTGACTGTTTACATTTAGCAGCTCTTGACAGGTGACGGCTATCTAAGGGTGAGAAGAAATCAGTGTCACTTGGAAGAGAACCTCAGCGAGGACATTTTGGTGGGCTTCAGAGACAGATGTTGACTGGTAGCCCACCAGGAGAAGCTACTTAGTGAAACAGTCAAGCTCCTTCAGTGGTTAAGAGCAATTTTGTCACAGCATGTCGGAGCTGGGGGCTGCCCGAAACCCGTGGGAATCCCCGAGTCATTGCCTTACCCTAACAACAAGGGAAGCAGCAGAGTATTTTACTGGCGGCCTCTTGTTCCCTCTGTAAATCCCACATTTGTAGTCTCGTTCAGGACATGCTCGTGGCTAACAGTTTGGGAACCATTGACTAAAAAGTTGCAGTGCTGTTCCCGGCATGGTGTGTGAGATGCTCCTACGCTTCTGAAGCCTGCTGAAGTAAGGGGTAAGTTTTGCTATACATCATTCACCAGTGGAACTCACTGCTGCACGCTATTGAGGCGAAACAACTGCCAATAATCTATTTCAATAGCAAAATGGATTGCACATTTATCCTCATTATAAAAGCATAGGAGATATAATAGCAAAGGGGGGAAAAAAACCCCACATTGTGACAGGGTGAGAAACATTCTTATTCCAAGGCAGAAAGCAACCCATTATTACCGTGTGTGAGTGGTATCCCACAAGATCATTCCCCAGGAGAGCCCTTAATTGGGCACAGTTTGTAGATGGCTATTAAGTGGGGTAGAAAACTAATCTGATCAATTATGGTTGGCCCAATGGTTGCATTCTCACCATGTATATTTATCTCCTGAGGTAGAAAAGCCTCAGGTGATGTAAGGAAACCTTTGAGAATCTGGGCCTCGGGACATGGAGGAACCTATCTTCTCTTGGTTAACCACCACTCTGACATCTTTGAAGACCTGGGTCTGAGATACTGACGGTACATCCAAACACGATGATTTGCCTTTCTGTTTGAACACAAAACATCGGTGGAGCCTAAGCATGTCCTCTCCTGAGTTTGTCCTCAGCTTGGTGTCTGGCACAGGTCTTTCCAGCTCCATGAGGGGTAGGGTTCCTCTGTGACCTCGAGTGGGCATCCCAGTGTCTCTGACAGTGCAAGGGGTTGGGAGTAGAGAATATGTTGTCCACTGTCTTGTCTGAAGCACCCTGGAGTGTGGAGAGGAGATGGCAGAAGGAAGGGTTCCACTCCCCATCTGAGGTGATTGCTCTCTCCTCTGCAAGGGCAGCCCATGAGCACTGCAAGCCCATGGTGGTGGCCAATGCCATAAAGACAAACCTGGGAAAGGAAAGAAAAAACACCTTTAAAATAGGCTTTTTTTAACAGTTATAAAACATACATCCCGTTCTCCAATTTTTCTTGAAGAACCTGAGATGGAGTTTTAAAAAATCAACAGAATTCAAACAGCTATTATTAAAAAAAAATCCCTAATTT
>JAOXJK010000012.1:2362614-2376814 GCA_025774025.1 Xenus cinereus
GCTATTATTAAAAAAAAATCCCTAATTTGTCCCACAGAGTAAATCTGGCATAGTGGTTGGGACTGCAATAACTAATATCAATGAGACAATTTTGTTTTTTCGAAAGATGTCTCAAGGTATGTGATTTTCAAGATGGTGGTGCGTTTTCCTGTCCAAATCTCCCCAAGTAACACAATTCTTAAGAAACCAAACAAAAAAGGAATTAGTTGCTTTGGTCTTGTTTATTTTTTAATGGAAAAAAGGTCTGACTTGGCTGGAGGAATTGTTTTAGTGCAATTTTTGGGGGGTGGTCAGACCCACAAGATTTTAATAGGAGCTGAGACCAGATCTCACCAAGGGTACACGGCAGATAGGCATAGGACATTTGGTGCTCATCTGGGATGAGGATTTTTAATTTTGAACGTAATATCCATTCTATAATTATCCCTTGGAGTCAACAAATGCTCGTGTACCAGTATGGTGAGTGTCGGGAGAAGAAAGAGAAATTTCTTTGCAAGCTCACCTCCATTTAATCTGTGTCTGTGATCAAGGGCCACCACTTTGGGAACCACAAAGCAGCCTCACAGATGCTAGAAACCAGATCCAATGCAAGCTGAGGCTGAACATCCTCAAGAGACCTCTAGAGATGCCCAAAACAGAGGCTCCAAGCCACGCTGGAGGTGTTATTACAACACTTCTCCCAAACATAGTCTAGATCTATTTGATTTATCAGAGCATAAACCTGCTTTTTCATTTCTTCTGGGATTTTACTTTTTATTTAAATCCTGCTGAAAGCCTGTGCTGTCTTGTGGCAGTGAGTTCCTGAGTTAAATCATTAGCCATGTATATAAAAGTGTCTGCTTTTACCGGTTTTAATTTTGTTGCTTTTAATTCCATTGGGCTGGTGTCATGAGTCAGAACAAATTATAGCTTCTTGACTGATTACTATCCTGTTCATTATGTTGTACATCTCTTACTCACTGCCTCTCAGCAATGAAACCCTGATATTTTTAATCTGCTCCTCTTCTCTCTCTGTCTTTTTCTTATTTTTTCTATTTTGACAGAGGGTGACCGGAGCCAAATAGCTTTCATGTGTAGGCAATCTCATGAGATCTTCCCAGCATTATTCCCGCTTTCTTCCTAGATATATCATGATTCCCTTTCTCTTTGGTTCTTGTAGATCCTTCCTGCACAGGGAGCTGTCCGTTGAGGACAACAGGTTTTTTCAGAGTGGAGAAGCCTTGTGTGGTGACCGCTAACCTTGGTTCTTCAAAGGCAACATCACCTGCTACCCGTACTGGATGTTATCAACCACTCTCACTTGCCCAGCGCTAATCAAATCCAAATTGTCCTAAACCACTTTGTTACCACGTCTTTAAGCCATTTTTTAACTAATACACTTGACTTGGATGGTTCCTTACTCCACCTTCTTTAACAGACACTGATATTCTCCCTCCTGTCCACAGGCTTTTACCTTTCCTTTTCCCTGTTCTTCCCATCTCTTCATCTTTCCATTTCCCTCAGCAGAGTTTGGCATTTTCTTTCTGGTTTTGCTATTTTTATCTTCTGGACAGTCGCTGATTTCTCTATGAGCCATGCTCTCCCTGGACCCTGGAAAATTTATTCCATATATAGATAGTCCATGGTGTTGCATTAATCTTCAGTCTAAAGGAGGCCACCAGATAGCCCACCATTTTACAGCCAAGGTGATGCACAAAGTACATCCAAGATGATGCAGAAAGCTGGAAAACGCTTGAGGTGCCTTTTTTATCCTCTGTTGGATGTTGTCCGTGGTCCCAGGGAGGAGATGTGGTGTTGTATCTGTTAGGGATGCAGGTACTGAGCAATGATGGCCCTGCTTCATCATGTTGTCCATGTTCAAATGACGTGCTGTGGTGCTTGATGGTGCAAAGCTCATGAGAGTATATTTCCTCTAATCACACAAGGCAACACTACATTTCTCAACCCACACAGGACCAAGAGACCTCTCATTCCCTCAAACCCTATCCTGGAATAGGAGAAAGATTTAAACCTACTCTTATCGCCTTGAAAAGCTTCTCCCTTGAAAAGTCGCTGCTGCCCTTCTTTATCTGTAACCTTACACTGGGAAATACCCTGGGTAGCTTCAAACAAGGTCATTGGGGCCTTTGCTTTAGGGCATTTTCCAACTGTTTAACTGAGATGAGAACTTCCTTCTGTCAACCTACCTAAAATTCACTGTCCCTTGTAACCAAGAGAGGTCCAGAGTTTACCATGTTCAAAACTGTGCAGGAAGGGTCAGGCAGACTTTGGATGGGGAGGAGTGACAAAAAGAGTTTGGACAACATGGCTTTTTGTCCTCTCCCACCAGCAGCTCCCCTACACTTTCCTTTAATTGGTCACATCGAGCTTGTGGGGAATTTTTCCAATTGCCCCTCCAACTCTTCAGAAGAGCTTCAAGGAGATGTTAGAATTGCAAAGAAATTATGAGAGCTGCACGCAAATAGAATTTTCTTCAAAAATAAAAATGTTTCCAAAAAATTGCATTCTTTATGACCAGTCTCACCTACTCCATCTGAATATACCTGTCACTTTCTCCATTTCATGCATTACTTCCCCAATTGTCTGTACCTCCAAATTGGATTGCCAAGTATCTCAATGTTTGATGGGTATTTTTGATTTTCTTCTCAACACACCAGCTTCTGCAGTCATACTATTTTGTGCGAACATACATCAAGTTTCATTATGTGCAAAATATTTCAGAAACCATCTTCCCCACCTATTTTAAAAGTTCAGAAACTAGGAAGTAACTTGTGACTCCATATATATTTGATTCCTTAAAACCTCCAGAGTTCTGGGAGAAGGAAACAGAGGCAGAAAGAGCTGACATTTGATGTCTGGAGTGCCAATGGTTTATTGCTCGATGTCTTCTGAATCTGCGGGTTCAGACTTGTGCAGCTTTAACTCCGAGGAATCCACTGAGGGAGAGAGAAGGTGAGGAGAGGATGAGGAAGCGTCTCAGGAGAGGACTCAGCAGCCATGAACTATCTGCAGGGCTTTCCTAGCAGGTGCCTGAAGATCTTACTCCTCTCCAGTGCACCAGTATTGATACCATGACCCAGGGATGGGAGCAGATCTGTCCCTTTTCTGGGAAATACAGGGTTGGGGAATGATGGTTGAGATCCTCCCAGGAGAGCCAGGACTTTTGAGCTGACCCGAATACCCCCAACTTTGTGCCATCCCTACCTACCAGTAGGTTCCTGGGAAGTGCTACCTGAAGCCAATAAGTCAGGGCCATGAGGGATCGATCGGAGCTCAACAACTGCCTGAAAAGATAAATAATCTGTGTACTGGGCCCCTCTGCAGGCTCCGAGATTTAACAGTTGCCTTAGTAGCTAAAGGCATTTTCCAGACAGTGGACCAGATCATCCCTGGTGTGCCATCAACAGGGCAATGGCATATGGGTGACCCAGTGCCCTGTGAAGACCTAAGCACTTTTTCTACCTGACAGGGCTGCAGAGAAAGAGTATAACCCCTTTTTCTTGGGGGAAAAAAATATATTAAAAAAATATAATAATAACCGCACAGCTGCTAATGGGGCCAAGCCCAGCAGATTTTACTCCCTTCTTACTCCACAGAGCCAACGGGATTTCTGGGTAGGATAGAAGCCAAGCAGGGCTGTTAGGAGGCAAAGTTCTTCAACCCCTGTGATTTCCTTGCCATTCCCATGAAAAAAACAACTCCAGCAGAGCCCAGCTCTGCTCTCTTGCTGAATCCAGCCAAATACAACCCACATTAAGGGAGTTGCTCTACATTCATATTGAAAAGCGGGTGCTTGCCAACGTTACGTGCCTTAAACTTCTCGTTTTAAACTCCCGAGCACTGGCCTGGGGAAAGGATTGTGTTGAGGAATATGTTCATACAGTGCCTGGCACTGGGGGGTTCTGGCTCACAACTGGGTTTGTAAGCAGCTCCTGCAAGACTTGCAAAGAGCTGTAATGCATTTGAAGTCTGGTTTCCTTGGGAAACTTGGGTTAGCTGATTATGTTGGGTGTCTCTATCTTCTCGTTTCCTCCCCTCCAACTTCTGAACCCCTCGGCCAATCCCAGCCCAATTTGGCAGAAAGATAAAAGTTGCAGAGAGATTAAGCTGTATGAAAATAAGTGTACAGGTAGGGAAGAAAGACCTTATTACTGCGCTTCCCTCCTTTCCCCCTGGGAGAAAAGGGCTGCGATGTGAGCTCAACCTTTATTAGGCACCAGAGAGCCCACATAGGAAGAGGGAAGGTACAGGAGACACTGAGCATCATGAGCATCGTTTCCCACTGAACTATTGGCTGCTTAAGCCACTTTGCTTCACGTCCAGGGGTTGGAAACAACCTTTTAAAGCGATGTGAAGAATGGGAAGATCTCGTCTTAATTTTCGTCCTGCAAATGTGAGATTGATAGCAAACTGGAGTGATGCAGCCCTTGGTTTTGCTCCTGTTCATCACCACTCTCCAAATCCCCTGGCAGAAATCCCTCCCTAGGGTGTCCATGGGGTCTGTACAGCACCCAACACACATCACCCCATATGGGAGCACAAAACGTCCCGCACACTTTGCAGACCCATTCACCATCGCTTACACTGGAGCAAAAATGGGCACAAAGAACCTGACACATGGCATTATGCCCCATTTTGACACGTGGACTTGGATGCTGGGCAAGAAACCATCTGCAGATGTCACTCCTGCACATGAAGTAAGTGCACCAGAAGGAAGTCCGGGACAAGTGGCCACCCGGCAACTACATTAAGACATCATAACTTTGACTAATTTGTAAACAGGCTGAAAGAACATCCACCCTCCCTGGAAGGGGGAGAAGTGTCTCTTTAAACCCTGGGGATATGACCTCTTGTCCTCTCTGTTTATAAGAGGGAGGGGAAGGGGAAAAGGAAAAAAAAAAAAAAAAAAAAAGGAAGGAGAAAGGGAGAGAAAGTCAGACTTGTTGCCGTGTTAAAACCTCCCCCCCACCATCAGCTTTTGTGATGAAAATAGTAAGGGACACTCTCCAGAGCCAGGTTTTCTCTCTTTGTCATTCAGACTTTGCAAGGGAGAGCTCCTTTCTGTTTATTTATCAACTTGGATCCCTTGTCAACACCTCACTTGACTGAGGTTTTAGCACCTTGGTGGGGTTTGGCGATTTTTTTGTGCCCTTTTTTTTTTTTTTTAAACTCTCTCAGCCAATTCTGTCCTTTTTCCTCCCCCTGAGTGCAGGCAGCTCTTTTCTTCCCATTACTTTTCCAAGAATGCATCTTCTCTCAGCACAAGGGTGTCCTACAGCAAAACACCAAACAATTCCCCATCCAGCCCTGTCCAGCCCTTGCTGGTGCGAGTGATTTTTGTTGTGCATGAGATATATTGTTGTTTATTTCATTATTTCCCACTGCATGGCAAAGCTCTGGCCCAGCTCATCACCCCCCAACGCTTTCCTCTCGCATGCCTGGGGGGGGGCTGCTACCCCGTGCAACGCATCGTGACAACTTTGCCGTTGTGATATTTCATATTAAGCTGTTTTAAAATAAACCCAGTGCCAGACAGTCAGATACTCTAAAAAACCCTTGATGTTCTGCACTTTTAAAAAGCATTAAAGAAGGGTTTGGACACCTCGGCCAGGGCACTATTGCAATACCAGCCGGTAACAGGCGTGCCAGCCTAGCAGATGCTCCTGTGCTTTCAAATTGTACCCCAGGTTCCTAGTTACTGGTTTTAATGTATCTTAATTAGCTTGCTGTGTGGCTGAAGAGAAGATACTCCAGTCTGGGCAGTTTTTCAGTCCAGTGCTCGTCAGCAGCATAGAGTAATCCCTGTTTAAAATGCATATTGATTTGCAAGCACAAGACCGAATCCCAACATTCAACTCGAGCGATAGTTATCACTTGGGTTTCAAAGCGGGGTGTTACGAGTGAATTCACAAAGGAATAAAGTTCTGGTTGCAATTTTAATTTTTTTCTTTTGTTTGCACCTGCAGCAGGAGTGTGGCTAGCCCTTTGAAAATGGGTTATTTGAATGGTATGTTAGAACGGGATTAGAAAATTTAAGCACCATTGCATCAATGATTTAATAAACGACTGTTTCTGCTATTGATCTTTCTGTCTCACAAAAACTTAGCTTTCCTCTTTTTTTTTTTCCTTAATCCAATGCATATCGTCCCAAAAAATCACTGCTATAGGGATTGGATGGAGCAGAGGAAAGAAATTACAATTTTTAAAGCCAGTCCTTATTCTGAGTGTGAATTTGGAGAGAATCTTCCCCAGAAGCCTTGTTCTGCTCCTGCAGTTTCCTTCTGAGACCAGCAATATTGCATTTGTTGTGATGCTCATTGCAGTACTGACAATTAATGCTGAGAACTACCTTGCTTGACTTGAGATTTCTTCATCTGGGCACTGTAGGTGAAGGTAGCTCAGGGGCAGAAAAAAAGGACCCCCAAAGGACATTTCCTTCCACCCATCCATGCGCTTCACTTCCAAGGACACAAGCTCCCTTTGGATGCGCACCATTAACAAGTTGTCACCCCCACCTTTCAGATGCTGAGTCTTGACGAGATGGATGTCTCCAGAAAGGGGTGCAAGATTTGCCCTCAAGAGGCAAAATACCAGACCCTAAAATGTTTCTCTCAAAGAAAGCGGGTGTTTGTTATTGCTCTCTTGGAGAGGTTTTATTGTGCTCAATTATTAGCACCTAAGCCTGCATCATCCTATAAATGGCTATTTGTATACATAATAACTGGTTTGGGCCCCTAAAGATTATCAGCTTCCACTGCTGATTAATAGGTTTTTAATCTGAAGCTGGCCTAGAGAAATTCCACATAAGCAAACACACAGTACACACGCAGGGCTTGGGTTGCGTACACATTTATTAAATTAGAGTCCTTAGGGGAAAACTTACACTGATCGGATTCTTCAGTTCCTATTTCAGGTTATTTCCTCGATGAATCTGGAGTTCTCAATGTGCCAGAAAAGCAGGACTGCTCCTTACGTACTCAGGGAGTTGTTTGCCTTCAAATGGTCAGTTTGCCTTTGAAATAAATTGGATTTCCCACGGGGAATATCCTAACTTATCCTTCACAGCACTCATTTGTCAGAGGATGGCCTCCACCAAGTGATTTTTCCACAACCAGGCATCTGCTGGGGGAGACCACGTGGACAAGTCTTCTTCTCCATCAGCAAATGGACCTACCAAGTAGAGCACTGATTCCTCTTGCCCAACCCCAAGTGTCTGCGAGAAGCTCTGGAGAAGATGGATGAAGGTGATCAACTCAGCGGGTTTAGGAGGAAGGGACAATGAAAGGAAATATTTACCTGAAGGTAGACACGGCACTGACTTCTTGGCTGCTTCTGCTGACTGATAACATTGGATGGGCATGTTCGGTTCCCCTCTGTTGTCATTTGGGAGAAGCTCATGCAATTTCTAACTG
Source organism: Xenus cinereus (assembly GCA_025774025.1). Taxonomy (NCBI): domain Eukaryota; kingdom Metazoa; phylum Chordata; class Aves; order Charadriiformes; family Scolopacidae; genus Xenus; species Xenus cinereus. The sequence continues at coordinate 2,370,027 of JAOXJK010000012.1, forward strand.
CCACCACCACCCTCAGAAGTTATTTTGCCTGCCTATGTACCTACTCTTTGCCAGGGCACAAGGCCAGGGCAAGGGGTGCTGGTGTCCCCACCTACCTTGTGCTGTTTAGTGTGGAGGTGACAAAGAAACAGCTGTATGATGGTACTGTCCCAAAGCACTGATCCCTCCTGAGCAATGCATGGAGGAGGCAAGGGAAGAGGTAGCACCCACAATTCATCCTCCCACCTTCTGAGGCAAGACCCTACCATCCTCCTGCCCACCAGCCCTCCCTGATATCCCATCAGGGACACACAGACAAGCCCTTACCCATCTTTGGCTCTGCCAGCTCTTCTGTGGTGGGGAAAGGAAACCAGGACGATGGTTCTGCAGATACTGTGCACTGGCTGCGTTGTTGGGCCGAGTGTTTTTTTCTCTCCAGGTTTGTTCTCCTGCTGTACCACTAGGTGGGCCAAAGCTACACCGCTGAGAGTCCGACCTCTCCTGCAGAAGACAGGCAAGGCAGGTGCCTGCCTGATCCCTGCCGACCAGGAGACAGGCAGCTGAGGGACTGAAGATGGAGAGAAGGGACAAGGAGAGGTGTCAGAGAGCCCCAAGTTTCACCTTGAGCCTTGCTGTCATTCAAGCCCTCACAGGAGAGATGTCCTATCCTAAAGAAGTGACCATCTCAGGGAGAGCAGCCCATCTGGGACATGACATATGCCAGTGAAGTCTCTTGCACAGACACCACAGACTGGTGGCAAAGGCAAGAGCAGAGCCCCCACTATCGGTTCATGGCCTGGCCTTACCACGTACTGCCTTTCTAAAGCAGCTTATTGATGGCCAGGACATGCTCTGGTAGGGAAGAAACAGAGTCAGCACCAGTGCCTGCACATAATAACTGAAAGTATACACAGTATGAGAGGAAAACCCTTCTCAAAATAACATTTTTCTTCACCCAAGATGAAGTGACAGAAACTCCTGTATTTAAAAGCCCGAAGGAAAGGATCATCACCCATGATGGATCCGCTCTACTCTGCAAAAGGTCTGGCACGTTGCAGTCCAGCTCTTTGGGTGCTCTGCCTCGGTTAAACTGAAAGCCATGCTGTGTATCTAATATTTCCTGTCCTCCTGGGGACATACCAACACTGGCAGCCGAAGACAAAGGTATTTTGGGGAGTGTCAAATGGATGCTGTTCCCCTGCAGTTGAGGACATCTCCTTGCAGCCTAAAGAGCTGAGAAACCCACCCCAAATGTACTCCTGATTTGTTCATTGGTATCAGTGCCTCTTAAGAGCCCAGAGAAGAGGCAACAGCCTGTAGGCATCTCACCTAACTTCAACTATCTGAAGATTAGGCACCAAGTCCCAAACAAAGAGAAATGCAACTCCAGAAGCAATGCACCCCACCTACCATAGACTAGTATCTACAGTGGGCTGAGCTGTTGAGGTCTCCACTGACCATGGAGGCAGCCAACATCATGTAGGCAGGCAAGGTGAAACCCATGCTATTAGTATATTTTGCACATTTCTAAAAACCCTCTCTATCTCCAACATTGGACCAACCCCCCCACTTCTGGACCTTTCTACAGTAAAACCAGCTGGTCACATAGAGACCTGTCTTGAAAAGGGGACATGGAATTAGTAGCAAAATCCATCTTTTTCACCATTCTGCCACTGAATGACATCATTACTCAGCCATTACACGCCTTCTGCCTTGTTCTCCACATGTGGTGATACCAATATTAACCTACCTTGTCGCTATTTCTTCTGCTGTGACTTCTGGCCAAGATGTATGGATGACACAGATGACATGGATCTCAGTCTTCGGGGACCTTAAAAGGCACAGAAGCAAACTGAAGGAGGGAAGCAGAATGACGTGCCACAAGTCAACAGGCCCATGCCAAAGCCAGGCCTCCAGCAACCCAGTGCCCTGGCTTCTAAACTCCCAGCTTTTATAAGGTATTTTCCAGGCATCAGTGGAAGGAGGAGGTTTAGTGCTCACAGCATATTTTAGTAACTTGGTCTCCAGATATCTGTAACAACTCCTACAGGTTATTGGGGTTCCTCACCCAGGCAGACTTAAAGGAGAGTGGGTTACAAAGCTGCCTGGTGGAGATTTACTGGTGCTCCCATTATCCCAATATGCCACTGCATGGGCTTCTTGGCATAGAAGGAAAAATAGGCCGTGGCTTTCTCATGCCACCGTGGTGGCTGTACCCAACCATGGAGACCACCGTTCAGAAAGTGACGTGTGTGGCAGACAGTGAGTAAATTGCAAACGGGGAAGATTAACCACCTTTCGGCAAGAACTAGTTCCAGTCGTAATTTGCAAAAGCACATACTGCATCAGAGAGCGAGAGGAGGGACACACAGAGTATTTGAGAAGTGTGATGGTCTGCATTGCACCAGTCTGCCCGCCTTTCTGTCTGCCTGGATCCCTCCAAACCTTCTCCCCTTGCCCCTGATCTCTTTACATAGACATCCATGGGGTGGGAGCACCCTGGATGTGCCTTTATTTGAACACGGGTGAGCGCAGCTGTTCCCTCTTGTGACTAACTGCACGGCGAAGCACTCATGTTTCTAAATCCAGCTCTATTTACACACTCAAGTGGGCCCTGAAGATGCCAGCTGGGCCATCCCCATGAGTAAGACAGGACCAGCTTGCAATGCCTTCATAAGGCATTCCAATGCCATGATGATGAGACCTCTTCCGTGTCCTCCCATCCCCGCTTGAGAACTGAAGTTCCTTTCACAGCAGTCTTATGGGGGCTGAGGAATTGGCCTCACGGCTGCAAGCGTGGTCAAGACTTTCTTCTCTATTTTGACAATCAGGGTGATGGAGCTTCACCTCCCAGGGAAGTCATGAACCGAGACTGGTATTTACTTTGCTTGTGGAAGGCAGGGCACCATGGAAAATCCGTGCAAGGCAGGTTGCAGCTCCACTGGGACTGAGCCTTGGTGTCTACCACTGAGGTTCCACAGTCCTGCAACCTGGACCTCCATCAGAACTTCTTCCTGGCCACCGATGAAGGCAAAGCCAGGCTGCTGCCACCCCGCCGAGTGCCAGACCCTTCCCATCATGAAGCGTGTGTCTGAATGCGTGTCCAAACATTTGAGAGAGGGATGGAAACCAGCATGGTTGAGCTTAGCCGGGTTTTGACATCGGGCCCTAAAATCAACTCTTGGGAGAAAATGCTGCTGATTTGGGCAGCCAAATGCCAGCACTCTCATATCTGTGAAGCCCGTGGCAGCCTTTTTACTGACTCTAATGGACTGCAAAATCTGTCCCTTAAAGGGCTCTGGTTCAAAGGTAATGGATAACTAATCTACAGTAGTCTTCCTAGCGATGGGAATAGCTATTATACACCCGACTACCTTTTTATCAGCGTAATTAAAAGCAGTCAGCGGCGTCAGAGTAAGTAGCAGCGCTGCCGGCTGAAGAAATCAATGCGATCCCGCTTGCCCGCGTGTGTGTGTGTGTGTGTGTGTCTATGACAAAGTGGATTATCTCCATCCTCCCCAAATAGCAGCTGCAAAGCAAAGAGGAAAAGGGAGAGTGGCTGAATTTGTACCTTCAGGTGAAGTTGCCTGGTGCTTCCTGGTGGGAGGGGCAGAAGCTTTGGGGGATGTTTAAAGCTCTCCCCAGGAACAAAAGGAGGGGAGATTAGCTCGACCCCTGGAAGGGATGTGTGTCCTGCCCTTTCCTCCCCCTCCATCCCCGGTTTGCCGGGACCCCACGGCCGGGCGGGCGCGCTGGTGTCTGAGGGTCTCTGTGTGTCTCTGTGTGTGTGTGTGCGCGTGTGTTCCAGTCTGCAGTGTGAGCAATTTCACTTGAAAAGACGGAGAAATCCCCTCCTTTGAAAGTCTCAGCGTTTGGTTCTTTCCAGTAATGCTATAATTGGATGGGATTTTCTCTAATACAGAGGGAAAGTCCTTAAGATGATTTTTCACACACCAGCAACCCTCCTCCTTTCCCTCGTCCTACCTTCTGCAATAAAACTCCCTTCTCCCTCTCCAGCCTCAGCTCCTCTGGGGTGGGGGAGCTCCTGAAGGAGGAGGAGGAGGAGGGGGGGTGGTGGTGGTGGTTGGATTTAATATACTCAATATAATTGCGGCATCGACACCACGGGGATTTGCTGGGAGAGTCGGAGAGAGCATCCGTTCCTCCTCGGGAAGCGATGGAGAAGCGGCTCGGATCGACTCGAGCGTGGCTACGCGGGGCGATTAGATCTCGGAGCACTTGCCAGAGCTCACATTTGCAATCACTTGTCATCCAACCCGAAAGAAAATAATCAGGGCCCGACCCCTGCCAAATTCCCAATGATTTAAATATCCCCGAATGAACTGCATTTCTAGTATAATTTCACTAGAATGAATATATCTCTCCATCTAGCTAAACACAAACATATCTTTATATATATGCATATAAAGCTCTGTGTGTGTAAATAGAAATATTCCCTACTAAGGGAAAATATATATGCAATTCTTAATGAGAAAGAAAATGCATTTTGATTTGAGCTAATGCAAGGTAGCAAGCTTTCCTCCAACAAAGTCATTAAAAATTGTACCTCTCTTTGTTCCGTGTGAGCCACAGAAATTTTCTGATTCACAGATAAAATAAAGTCAAATAAATAAAATCTCATCCCGTTCTCCCTCTCTCTTTAAAAGAAAAATAAAATAATTTAAAAAGGGTGACAAAAACCAGCAAAAAACCCCCAACAGGCAGCAGCCACAACGACAACAAAAAAATGGTGCGAAAGAGAATCGTCGTTGTTATTCCAGGAGAAAATATCTCCTCGCTCATCCAGCGCCTCCATCCCCTCGTTTTCCCCTCTCCATCCCCCTTTCAAATGACCCAGGGAAAGGGGACAGCCTGTCAGCTGGGTGACACTTGCTCACAGATACAGCAAGCTTTAAACAATATGTTCCAGAGGAGCGGCGAATCTAACCGCGCGCCCGGTCTCGAGGAGCTACATCTTTATAATACTACCAATAATGAGATTTTTTTTTTTAAATTTTTTTTTTTTCTTCTCATTTCCTCCCCGCCGAAAACCTGCCGATTTTTGGAACCACGCGATCCACCCCAAGGCACCCCCCACCACCGCCACTGAAAGGAGAGAAATTGTTGCAATATGTAGAGAAAGAAATTAAAAAAGAGATCAATTACTAGTGCCCTGTGGGGTGGATCTGGTGGATGAAGTCGTTTGCAGCAGCGCCTTCGCAAAGTCCGGGGCTGGGACTCCTGCAAATTGTGATGATCTGGATTGAGCCTTATTGAGATTTGCATGGAAGAAGTTGATTTCTTAGCAGATGTCTTCAGTGGAGCTCTTGGATATCTGGCTGGTTGGACTGGTGGGGAAGGGGTGTGCGTGTCTGGGGGGGTGTGCGTGTCTGGGGGTGTGCATGCATGTCTGGGTGTAAATCCTCCTTTTTTTTTTTTTTTTAAATGAAAAAAGGAGGGAAAAAAAAAAAAAAGGAAAGAACCAGCTGAAAGTTTCTAGAAAGTTAGTCCCAAAGCGTCCTGACCGTCACCGTGAGGAAACGGGGATTTGAGAAGAAGACAGAACAGCAAGAAGGAGCAAATCGAGAAAATAATAATTTAAAGGAGAAAAAAAAACTTCACACTTTTTTTCCTTTTTTTTTTTTTTTTTTTTGCATTTTAGTAGCTTCGACCCAGGGAGTGAAATCCGGGCAGGTTGTTATAGCTACCCAAATCCACAGGGGTCCCCCCTGTCTATTTAAACCCCCTAAATCTTCCTTCCCCTTTTTAAAACTACATTTTATCCCTTGGCTTGTGGGCCAACGTGCCCCCTAATGAGTATTAAAACACTATCTCCTTGCAATTAGCTCATTCCTGACTTCGCGCTCCTGATTGACAGAACAAGCCAAAGCATCAGAATTCTCCCTTTGGCAATAAGTGCTGATTGGGTCCTTTTTAAGAGAGCTACTTCAAACTTTTTTTTTTTTTTTTTTTTTTTTTTTTTAATATTTGCCTTCAGTGTCTTGGCTGAGAGAAGAGTTTTTTACCTCTCTGAGATTTTTTTTTTCCTTGAGAGTAGTAGAGGAAGCAAGAGAGGATTTACCTGGTCGGGTTGAGTTCACTTCATTTGACTTTTTTTTTTTAAATTATTGTTATTATTATTATTAAAATAATCATCCTGCCTCAGAAGAAAGGAAGGTTTTTGGCAACTCTGGTTAAAAAAAAAAAAAAAAAAGAAAGACAACTTTTCATCAATGGCCTCTTTTGGATATTTCCTGTTTCTTTGTGGGTTGAGTCAGGCTCTGTCAAGTTACCCAATCTGGTGGTAAGTTTTATTCTTCTTCTTTTTTTTTTTTTTTCTCTCATTTTCATTTATTTTTCCCCTCCTCTGTTTTCTCTGCAACCCCTGCGCTTAAGATGACTTGAAATTCTCCTTTCGTTGCCACTCAGCTAAAGAGGTGGGATTGTTCCAGCGCCAGCATGTTCTTAGAACCTGCATTTCACCTCTTTTATTTATGCATTCACTTTGTTTATTTTGACTGGGTTATACCTGATCTCTCCTTCTCCTACTGTAAAAGAGAGAGAGCGAGCGAGAGCGATCGGAAAGTTATTTTTTTTTTTTTTTAAGTGCTTTGATCCTCTCCTGTGAAGAACAAAAGGCGCTGCCTGAATTAAAGAGATAATGATACAAGTTGACATGAGCATTTCAAGGTGATTTCGAGCTAGTCAGGTGGAAGGAAGGGGGGGAAAGGATGAAAACATATTTTTTCCCTTCGCTTTAAGGGATATTTTAGGGGAAAAGGAAGGTGAGGGGGGGGGAAATAAAAAGG
>JAOXJK010000012.1:2378287-2397210 GCA_025774025.1 Xenus cinereus
GGGGAAGGCAGGGAAGGAGGTGATGGAGAGATGGACAGAAGGTCTTTTTCCAAGCCAGGGCATCAGGTGTGTGCAGGGGGACCGCAGCGGCGAATTTTGGGGGGGTTTTTAGGGTTTTTTTTTTTGGTTGCTTTTTTTTATTATTATTATTATTTTGGCCACCCTTCCCCGCTGCCAAGCGGCGGTTTTTGAGGGTTCTTTCACAAAGAGAGCAAAGCCCCCTCGGGCCGTGGAAACGCAAAGGAGGTTTTGATTGGGGTGGGGGAGTCAGAGGATTTCCCCCTCTCGAACACCCCCCCAACACACACACACACCCCCCTTTCCCTCTTTATCCTCAAGTAAATTATAAACCCGGGGCCACCCCGCTGGCCGGAGGTGGGGGACAACCCCGGGGAATGGGCCAGGCTGGAGGGGGACACAGGGATCCCCCCCGGGAGCATCCCAACATCGGGAATGCAGGTTCTTTTCTCCTCACCAAGGACAACCTGCTCCCAAACCAGCTGATTTAGCCAATCTGCGGCGCTTCTTTATTTTGTTTTAATTTAATGTTGTTCTTTTCTTTCTTTTTTGGTGGTTTGGGTTGGTTTTTTGTGGTGGTTTATGCTTTTTTGAAGGGACTGCAGAGAGGGCCAGGAATTCTTTTTTTTTAGTCTGGTAGTGCAAGCAACAAACATCTCAACTCAAGCACCTCTGTTTAAAGCCCTCCCCTCTATTAGCTCATAGCGGCTCGACTGCTTACAGCAGAAAATCTGTAATTTACCATCCCCAAATTGTGTCCCCCTCTCCCTCCTCCCCCAGTAATAGTTTCTAATTAAAGCGTAAACTCATCCCGAAGCACACAGAGCTGTGGATACTTACGCTGCTTTCAGGCTCCGAGACAATTTGAGCGAAAGCACGGACTGAGAAATTATATTCTCCTGTAGGTTTGGGTTAATTATTCTCCCAAAGGAAAGAAATTAGGGGAAACACGGAGCGCGTATTTATCAAGGGGGAGCGAGCGGGCGTGTGTCTGTTCCTGGAATTTCTCTTTACTTCTAAATAGGGCTTCTTGCTTGGCTGAGCTGTTTAAATTGCTGTTCCCACTGTGGCATAGGGGCACCGGTTTAAAATCAGGCCACGCGGCGCCGGTGGCCCCCGCACAGCCCGGGATGCCTGGTACCTTCCGAAAAAGTTCGGTGGAGCAAAAGGGAAAAGATTTCCCCCGGCGCAGTGATGCTCCCACACTCCATCCACGTCCTTGGAGCGACGATGGGGGAGAAAGCTACGGGAGCTTCTTAAGAATAGAAAATTCCCAAATAACGTATTTAGAGAGGGATGAAATAGGCTTTAAAAATAACCTTTTAAAAATAACGAAAGAAGAGGGAACCGCTTCCCACCGGGACCGACGTAGTGAGTCTTTTGGGACGTGCTGGCGGGATTTATTGTGGCACAGGAACCCCACGGGACCTTCCCCAACGCCACACAGTGTTGCCCTCTTCAACCCAAAGGAGCTACTGGTGGCACCAAGAGGCTCTTCCCCACCCAGGGGGCCAGATTAAGAGCAAAAAAGTGTTGGCTTTGTTTTTTTTTTTCAAATGTTAGTGCTGTTCATTTTTTGGTTTGTTTTTTTTAAAAAAAAAAAAGGGAGAGAGACTGGAGTGAGTGAAAGAAGACTTAGGAAATTCAGAAGCAGAATTCATGGATGGGGGAGGACGAGATGTAACCTGTCCCTTGTCCCATGGAGGTCTGGGGTCCCTGAGGAGTCACAGCAACAGCACAAACAAAATTAAAACTTTTTCCAGCTAACTTGCGCTGCCTTGGCTGACTGCACATGGAATGGAAAAAGCATTTTATTTTATTTTTTGATCAGCGGCGTGAGGCCTGGCTTGGTCTGAGGACAGCCTGACTGCAGAAATGATTCAGAAAGGAGAAGGGTTTGGTTCAGGAGGGAAAAAAAAAAAAATAGTGATAAAAATTAACACAGGGCTTCAGTGCTGGGGATCTTAACCTCCTGTAGCCCAGGAGGCTGGTGCTAAGGGAGATGATCACGGGAGAGGATCTCTGGGCTGAATTAAAAGTACAGGCAGACCTCTTCACCATGGGAGGAACCTGCCAGCTGGCATCTCAAATGTTTTTCTTCCTGGGGTGCGAGGCATCTTGGTGCGTGCTGAGGGATGTGGGTGTTTAAAGCTTGTGCCTGGAGAGGGACTGGAAGAGGACATCTCACAGGAGGTCCCACATGGCTTGGACCTCACGTGATGGCATCTCTTTAGGTGGCGATATCTGTCCCTTCCCCTGTTCTGCTGGTCGTGGTGGAGCTCCTGTCTCCTCTGCTGCTCTCTGTAACACCTGTAACATCCTGAGCGAGGTGGGATGAGATTGGCCCCAAAATAAACTGGGCAAGAAGATGAGCCATAACCAGTAGTGGCAGAGTGGATGCAGTGTTACTGGAGATGTCAGGCTGGGATTTGGAAAGTGGTCTTGAAGGATGTGTGTTAGGAATATTTTCCTGGCTGAGACTTCTGTTCGCTCTTGGCTTCTTATTGCTTATTCCCCAAGACTGGTCACAGAAGCTCTATTGGTTGGCTCATCCGTGTAGGATGAAGGTGGCCAAAGTCTGTGATGTCCTGCAGTAGCCACTTTACAGCCCATGAGGGCTGGAGAAAGTGGTCTAGAAGATCTTTCCAGCTCTATCTTTTGTGATGCAGGAGATGTAAGTGCACGGGAGCAGGGTGGGAGGGAGCCTTGCCAACAGAAAGACAAGTAACCCGGTGGCATTACTCCAGCAATACACAGGTGCAACACCTGAACATGTCCCTGTCAGAGTTTGATGGCATCACCTCAATAAAAGCAAGGCATGCATGAAGTCCTGGCATGAAGACCTGGTTCAGGGCCCTCCTGGGATCTGGTCCCCTCGGGGTGCGCCGAACAGCCCCCAGTTTGCACTGGGGCACGCGAAAGCCAGGCCAGGTTCGGGATCCCATGAAAAACCCGATCCTCCTTTTTCTTGCAAATCCTGGAGAACCAAGCTGAGTCTTGGCAGGCTCCACACTTGAGAAAGCAAAGCTTAGGTTTGGCAGAGAGCAGTTGTGTTAAGTGAGAGATGATCATCCCTCGTTAGCCAGGAGGGAGGCAGAGCCGTGGAAGGTCACCCAAGGGACAGCGTGAGCCATGTGCTTTGGCACCGGAGCTTCTAAAGCAATCTCTAGAGCTTGGAAATATGAATTGCATCTACCCACTTCTCCTCTGCTCGATTAGCTGGGGTTGAGGATTTTGACATTTCCGAAGGCGATGGCATTCGTCTTCATTTCCTCTGCTCCTGCAGCGGGTTGCGGTGCCACGTTCAACAGCTGAAATGCTCCTCATCAGGGGTGGCTGCATTTCAGGTCTCCGTGGTGCAATCCCCGTACATGCAGCCCTCTCCCACCCTTGCCCCAAGGCTTGGGAATTGTCTTTACGTACACGTATCTGTGTTACAACAGTATCTTGCATGGCCCCGTTTTGCCAGGCAGCGCATAATCACGGAATGACGTTTTAACCTATTCTCACCCATCAGCTTGGATTTTCTGAAGCACAGCATGGGGGATTGGCACCCAAGACCACCTGGGTCAAGATGATCTTGCTGTGTAGGTCTAAGTGGGGAGAAATAGCCCCTGCCTGGTCCATGCGTGGGGTACAGTGTGCAGAGGGTAAGGGAAATATTTTCCCATCTCCATTTTTTCATGGTGAGACTGGAGAAACAGACTCTAATGGTATTTATGTTGCACTTGGCATAGTCCAGGCATGGAGGGGCTGTGCTGGTGAGATTAAATGGCTGGACTAAGATCACACAAGAAGTCTTTCTCATGGCAGGAACTGAAAATTTTGGAAGATCTTAGCAAGAAGCCCCTATTTTAAACATGAGGAGGGCTGAGACTTTTTAGCACAATGTGTGCTAAAGAAGAGCCCCCATCTACTCAGATTTTAGACTCGTTTTATTAAATGAGGAAGAAAATTTTTACTGGGAGGGTGGTGAGGCATTGGCCCAGGTTGCCCAGAGAAGTTGTGGCTGCCCCATCCCTGGAGGGGTTCAAGGCCAGGTTGGACGGGGCTTTGATCAACCTGATCTTGTGGGAGGTGTCCCTGCCCATGGCAGGAGAGTTGGAACTTGATGATCTTTAAGGTCCTTTCCAACCTAAATCATTCTATAATTCTATGAATTTGTGTTGTCCTGCTACATTTTCATTGGGTTGTTGGTTTTTTTTTCAATTTTGAGGACATTGTTGGATAAATTAATCTGAAAACCAGCAACTTGATATTCAAAGCACTGAATGAAGACATTACCTCAAACAAGCAAGCTTTTCCTAACTTAGATAAGGAAAAGTGAATCATTTTGCTCCCCAGCCCTTTTCAGGCAGCCCCAGAGGCAAAATGTGCTCTTTACAGACTTTTGAACACCTTTAAGACTTCTCACCTTTGAGCACCTACTAACATTGCTTAAGCTTTGATATGTGCCCAGGAAGGGAGAGGATGTTTTTTATTCCTGGTTTGCAGGTGGGTAAGCAGACGCAGAGGAATTTAAAGGTCCTGCCCAGGACCTTGCAATGATCCTACAGCAGAGCTGGTTGTCCAGTTCACCAAGAGAAGGCTTTTTCTTCTTTCTAAAGACCTTTCTGCACATGCCCATGTCCTTGGGTGCTATTGCAGTGCAAAGCACCAGGGCAGGGTAAGGAAGCGTCTGCTTCAGGGGCAGTAGACATTAATGGAACAAGTGGGTTCTGTTCTCCTCTCTGAGCTCCTGTGCCACCTAAATGAGTCATTTCACTTGTGCACATGGCATTTCTTTTTCCAGACTCAGTTCTACACCTAAGTCTGCCGTAGGTAGAGTAGTTGGAACAAGGGGATGGTCATAGCCCTGCTTTCTGTTGGCCAAAAGAGACTTTTTGACTCTTCCCTCTAAAGGGAGGGGAAGAGGAACCTTGGCTTTGGCTGTGAGGCTGTGGTCTTTCCTAGGAAAGAAAAGTCAAGGATCGCTGATTGTACCAGGGGAAATGAGGCTGACTCACTGGTGTCTCCATCCCAAATCTATGGGATCCCTTTCCTACTCACATCCCGCTTCCTGCAACTGGGATGAGCCAACCCAACTCCGGCCCTGCAGCAATGCTGCTGCCTTTCCAGACAGGGAATGCCAATCTCTGCATCTCTTCCCACGTCACCGGTGCTTAGCAGGGGTGCAAAGCAGCAGGGGAAGGAGGCTGTCCTGTGCTAGACATCGTGACAAGAAGATGGTTTTGCTTTGTGTGTATGGGAGAGCAAGAAAAGCCCAATGGGACAACCATGGGTTGATGTGCCCGCTTCCCCCTTGCTCAGCATCTGTGCTGGAGTTCTTGGAGTTGGTGATTCAAATAGCCCGGCTGCATTTCAAAGGGCTTTATTGGGCATAATGACAGCACTTAACGAGCATTGCACAAGTGTGTCACAGGGGGAATCCTCCGGGCTCTGAGTCACGGATGCTCCCTTTGGACAGCTGAGCTGCGCACAGTATGACAAAGGCTGTGTGATGAGAACAGTCTCATCCCCAGGGCCTCCTGCGAGCAGGGATGGACCAGTCCTACTCTCACCAACACCTGTGTTGAAATTTCCTTCCTGGAGCAGGACTGGACTCGTGATCTTGCTCTGGATTCCCAAAGGAAACCCTGTGGGGCCAAAGAGTGCAGCTGGGAAGAGGGGAAGTGAAGCGTGCAGGAGGTCTGGAGAACATTGCTGCGAGGAAGGGCTTTCTAGGGTCAAAATAGGCACCCACTGTCTTCTGGTGACATGGAGCTTGGTGCTTTCGGCCCAGTCAGGTTGTGGCAGGTGCTGGGGTATGGTACCAGTTAAAACAACTGACATATAGTGGAAAGGAAGGGGAAATAGCAGGGGGAGAAGTATCAACCAGAGCGTGTATGTCTTGTCCATGCTCAGCTAAGGCTGGATGGGGCACAACCCCAAGGCTGCAGGAAGGGCTGTTCGCATCCTGTCTCACTAAACCCATCTCTGCTTTGCTGACACCACCAAGGGCCAAATGAAAACGCAGGGTCTGTAAAATCCAAGACAGTTCAGTGAGGCTTAATACTGAAAGGAGAAGAACACTCAGGAAACTCTGTGGGGAGAGGAGTCCTCCCATGACATATCCACCAGGGTTTTGCTGGATCAGGCACGAGGTTGGTCTTGCAGTGAAGTCACTCTTGAAATTGTCTACACCAACTGTTTCCATCTAGCCTGGACCATTCATAATGCTTTTCTCCCCTTCTGTCCCTTTAAAGCAAGGTTTGCTTTACGTCCTCTTATCACCTTAGCACAACATGCAAAAATTCATCAGTTCATCAGTTCACTCCAAATTCTACTGGTGCCTGCAAAAAACAAGGGAAGGGAAGAAGAACCAACACATTAACTCCCTTGTTCTGAACTCCTAACATAGGGCACTGCTTTTGAAAATGGCCTGTAAACCGGGGGAGAGTGTTATGCATCACAAAGACCTTGTTTTTCTCTTTTCCTTGTTTGTCACCTGCATATTCGCAGTCCCCTTCCCACTTGGATGTTACTGGTACCCAGAGAGCACTTTGCATTTGTAGAGCCTGGGCTGTCAAAGGAGTTCAAGGTGCTTTTGGTCTCCTCATCACAGCTTCTGTTCTGGTATAAATAATAGTCAGTTATGCTTTTTATTGGCATAGTGATAATTCTTAGCAGGGGTGCTGTTACTCTTTTCCAACTCATGTTCCTCCACACTCTATTGGTATGAAATGCTTTTCTGTTGTTGCATCTTTGCAAGCTCTCAAGCTCCATCAAAAAGGTCATGTCGTAGCACGTGGTCTGGTTGCCTTCTCATGTCACAGGCCTCCCTCACAAGGCATCCTGGATGTTTGGAATGGCCATTTCTCCTCTTCCTTGGGGGCTCTATAGGCTCAAAGTGTGTTGGAGTAGGTTTTCCTAGAAGGCTCTGAGAATACCTTGACCTCAGATAGTGGTAGACTCACACATTTCTGGCCTGGCCTCACGCTTATCACAGATTAGGGAAGCTCTCCTGGTCATCATGCATGAATCCTAGTGGTCAGTTTAAGCATGTCTTCCAGGAAAGACATCTAGTCCAAAAAAGAAGATGCCTGGGTTCCAATCAGGTGCCCGCGCATAGGTTCTACTTCCAGTTAAGATGCCCAATGGCATCCTGGTTGTCCTCAGAGGCCCGTCAGAGATTGTATAAATCCACTGACGACAGGCTCCTTTTCAGCAGCAGATGGAGGGCAGCCAAGGAAACCCCAGAACATCTCAGTGATGCTTAATGCCTATCTGCAGGCAACCGAGCAAAGCTTTGGGGTGGAATTCAATTTACCCATTACATGTCTGCAATTTCTATATCTCCATCCAAGGCAGGTGCTTTTGGCTCCTTTCATTGATGGGGAGAAGCGGGCACTTTCTTATGGTGCAATTCATGTCTCAGTCATTCAACTGAGCTTGACTAGTTAAGCTTGACTTATGGAGAAGTCGAGGCAACCAGCTCAGAGACATCTCCACCACTGTCGTCCAGCTTTAGTCAGATTATACCCAAGACAGGGAATCCTCTTTGAGAGTTTGCTCATTTACCTATTTCCTAGCCATTAAAATATGAACTTTATTTCTCATTCCCATTGCCTGGTGTAACTTCATATGGCTAAAATTGTTTTCCTGTATTTTAACAAGTTCTTCAGCGTTTAGTGCTCACTGGTGTATCGGAATGGGTGAAGCCACGGTATGCTATTGCAGGAATGTGTATGCCATCCAAACACTACTAAAAACCTCTGGGCCACCCCTCTCCTCAGCAAATTCACACCAGCTTGTATTTTGTCATGTCTCAGCACAGCTGCTGAAAGCCCAAGCAGTTTGAGTGTTTTGCAGCTTTCTCTGCAATACATTCAATCCTGCCTCCGATCCAGCACACTCCGGAGTACAAATACATCTTCTCCTTATCCTCAAACACATCCTGAGTCTCTCACCATCCTCCAACCACATCCACAGGTCATTGAATCAAGCTTATAGTAGAGGTCCATCTCAAAACTTTTTAAAAAGAGATATAAAATGGCTTCCTTGCTTCCCTATCATGCCAGCTATCTCAGCAGAGGACACGATCACTCTTCTTAATGCAGGAGTTGTATCTGCCTTTCGGAGAATTCCTCCGACTTTGTTTTACTTTCAGCTCTCTGAAATCAGACCCCTTTCTCTTTTCCCAGTCTATATCTCTTAATTTCACTTTCCAGGTTCGTATTTCCTCTACCTCTCTTTTAGAAGAAGCAGTTTAGTGGCAGGGGTTGTGCATATTCAGGTTTCCCAGGAAGAGGCTGTTATTCAAGAGATTTCACGTTGTGGGACAGAGCAGTGAGAAAAGGCAGAGCCCATCCCTGCTACGGCCAGGCCTGTGAAACAAAGCCCATCGGCACCGAGCAGAGCAGGAGTGTCTTCTGCTTCCAAAAGGGTGCACCTTGTCTAATAGAGATATTTACTGAGGGGTGGGAAGGCAGGACTGAAACTCCTTGAACAGTTGCCAAGCCTACTATTCAGTTTGTCCCTCTGCCCCCCAGAAGAACAACAATAGAGCCTGTTGCTAGACAGTGTTGTGTGGCATGACAGAGAGCAACTCTAAATCCTTTTGCAGGCTGAGGGACACACTTAAGGGAGCATTTCCATTTTTTTTATGATCTTACAGTAGCCAGGAAGAAATGGGACAATCTAAGCTCTTGCTGGACAGGTAGGACCCCATCCAAAGCCCAGTGAAGACTGGGAAAACACCACTGGGCATCCGATAAGATTTGTAAAATTTACTGGGAGACCCACAGTTCCTTTCAAAGCATAAAAATCTGGTTAATGCTGTTTTTTGGGAGATTCAGGTTTGTTCCTATTCCTTCTGGAGGGAGAATCCTCTTGCAGCTTTAGCAGTCTCCAGCCAAGTTTCCCTTAGAATTATTGGTGAGAAATAGGATACAACTCATCTGACGTATGTTAGACATTTACTTTCAGATGAGATGAATCACATCCCAGCTGTGCCAGTTTTCTCACCATCGCCTGCAAGAGGATCCTGGATGACTCGACTGGGTCAGACAAAGATATCTCCTTTTAGACAGATGAATCCAGGTTCTATACTTTTTTAATTTTTTTTTTTTTGCTTTGAATACAGTCCTAGAGCTAGAAGCATGTAGCGTTTTATGTTCTATGTAGACATGTAGAGTACTAAAAGGGGATACTTCCATTGGAAGACTATTTTGAAACTCCTGGTGGGCATTTCTTTACATCTTTAGTGACAAAATTACCTTAAAAAAAACATCACTTGACATCTTGGTGTTGCATTCCACATATGTGTAGAAGAGCTGAGCAAAAATCCCGTATCTCAGAAGGGAGTTTGAAGGGAACTGTTATGAAATGCCAATTTCTTGCACATTCTTCCATGGGAAGAGCAGACCTGATGCATTTGTCATGAAATAATTTGTCTTACCGATTCAAAGCAGCAGATCTGGGTACCTCGTTTTATCCTGCATACCACGAGAGAGATGACTTTTCTTGTGGCTTTGTAATGCTGCTGGAAAGCCATCCCAGAGGCTCAGGACCCTTTGAAGACGTGAAGATGTTTTGAAGTGTGTGTTGATATTGTCTTACTATTTTTTAGCAGTGAGGGATCCAGGGACTGGGAGGCTCAGTCCAGCCTAACCCTTTCACCAGCTGGCTTGAACAAGGGGTGCTGATTTTTTTTTTTTTCAAGGCCTTGATAAACTCTCATTTACAAATAGTATAAATATACAGAGAAAAAAAGCCAGCAGCCTGATCTCCAGGGCCTGAAAGCTGCTTTGCTGCAGCATTAGCAGAGATGTGGTTGGGTCACCATCTGGAAAGATTTGCTGGTGGTGCTCAGACAAAACAACAAAAGGCTAAGTGGCAAAGGATGGAAGAAGTGAAGTGCAAGGCTATTTAGACACATAATTCTTATGTGATGCCTTAGACTTATTGACTGCATTGCTGCAACCTGATCAATTAACTGATTTTATTGAGCTGCCCCTTGTCAGTGGATTGCAGTGACTGGCCCGTGAATACCCTTAGCTCATTTTGAATGTGAGGAAAAGTGGATTAGCTCTGTTGCTTTTATTGAAGTGCTTATTTCTCCTCCTCACGTGCCATAGGGAGAAGAGAAGTTAAGCAGGACAAATTTAGCTGTCTAACTATTAGACACCTTAGGTTCGCTGAGCTGCATCTCACTACGTGTTTGCCATAATAGGTACAACACCTTCTACCATCATTAAATCATCTCATCCATCCTCATGTGCCCGAGGCTGGATTAAATATACCTAAATCAGAATTGTGAAGAAGCAATGGATATAAGAGGTAGTTAGCACTGAGTCATTACTAACAAGAATATCAGCCGGATAAGGAAGGAGCGGCTGGATCACAGCCTTTTTCTAACAGGACAGGTCATGGATATTAGTGGATTGATTGCAAAACCCAAAAGTCACTTACAACACAAGACTAAGGGCACAGTGGGAACTAGTTTTTCCCTGAAAGAGTATAAGGTCCAGACAGATGGAGCAAACAACTGAGTTGAAAGAGAATAGATAAGACACATTAGCAGAAGATTGGGGATCAGACAGGGAAATGCTAATTCAGTGGCCACTGAGATCCTCGGTGTAACTTGCCCACAGGCACATGGGAAGTTTGTGATAGAAACGAGCATTGAGTCCATCTGTCCTGCTGACATAATGTGTAGTCTCAGTCTCCTGGAGAATGAAAGGCTCAAGCACAATCATAGTACAAGGCAGTGTGTTGCTGGTACAGCTTTCTAACAGCTCCACTAAAATTAGAAGTAAACTGTCACGTTTACCAGAAGAGTCTCCAAACTGTAGTACAGAAACTGATTCAAGGGTTATATAGTCTAGCATGTATTTGCAGCCACAGACACAGTTGTGGTGTCTGCCACCAACTAGTGATGCTGGTGCTCCTGCTGCCTCTGACACTGGTAACCAGAGAGCATAAATTGAGAAATTCTGTCCTGCACGCAAGCTCCAGAAACAGGGCAATACTATATTAGGAATACTATATTAGGAAGAAATTCTTTGCTGTGAGGGTGGTGAGAGCCTGGCCCAGGTTGCCCAGAGAAGCTGTGGCTGCCCCATCCCTGGAGGGGTTCAAGGCCAGGTTGGACGGGGCTTTGATCAACTTGATCTCGTGGGAGGTGTCCCTGCCCATGGCAGGGGGGTTGGAACAAGATAATCTTTAAGGTTCCTTCCCACCCGAACAATTCTGTGATTCTGTGAACTTACGTTTCTATGAATACAGGCTCTTGTTTGGATTCTTTCATGCAAGAGCCCTGTTTTGTCCATCTGTAGTACGAGAAAGGCAGGGTAATATTCAAGACCTTGGCTATCTAATGATTTGCAAACTCAATAACCAGGGGAAAATAATAAACCAGGGGAAAAAGGTAACCTGGGGGCTAACGCACATTCTACATGAGACCTCTCATCGTATTCCTTCTCTACTTCCACAAGCCTGAACAAATGGCTTGGTGACCCGGACAGAGGAGAATCAGAAAGCTGGAAAACAGGACAGTTTCCTACAGTCTCTGGCAGAGACAGGCTGCACACATCCCGTTTCAGTGTACAGTGTGGGGTCACTGAGCAGAGCTGGAGGTACAGGAGGAAAAACTGTGCTGGAGTTACCTTTGACTCACTGTTTCAAAAAAAAAACCCACACTTGGGTGAGGATAACAGTCAGGGCAGCTGGACACACATAAGTCAGTACGAGAGACCATGAGGGAAGAGTTTAGGGACGCACATAATGCTTACGCACAGCAGCCATGCTGAGCAGGACTCGTCATACTCCATCTCTGAGCTGGACATCTCATCTGAGGTAGTCATCTAAGCTCCCTTTCCAGTCAATGAATGAGGGCTGACACTTCCTCACTGTGATTCATCAGGTCTATCTTTGACGTCAATCTTTGGATGTAATAGCTCTCTCTGTAGCAGCTGATCTCTCTATGTTGGTGGTCAAGAGAAACCAGGTGACTAGTTGGGTGCCTGACTTCTGGATGAAGAAGGTTACGTCAAAAGCCTTAACTCCATCGTGCCCAAATCCTTATGTTCATCCTGCCCACAGCTGTGGGCAAAGAATGGACAAAGAAATTGTATTTCTTCAAAAGTTTATCCTTTTTGGTTTTCTGTGGTGCTAGCTTAGAACGCAAAGCCTGAGTCAAGAAAAGTACTCTTGCAGAAACATTATTTGTCAAAGAAATAGTAATTTGGACTGATTTTTGTAACCGGCAATGAGATGCCAGGTGGAGGTACCGTGACAGAGACCACCCTCAAGGCCAATCACAATTCTGAAATCACTGCAGCAAGAGTCACCAGCTCATATTGTCTTCTCCTGAGCTTGAAATGTTTATGGTCCTGCTGACCTTGCTGATAAGATCTGTACAAATTCATTCACACACTTTCACACACTAGACACTGTCTAGTCCTCAAATTCCCAGACTATTTCTGTTACTGTGAATGAGGAAGGGTTTGGCTTATCTTAAATTTCCTTGATCTTAAAGATGTCAGGAAAGATGCCTGGGTTTTTCTTTGATGCCAGACAAATATGGTGGCATCGATATAGTGGCAGAATGGGAGAAGTGATGTGAACATCCATCTAAACTGCCTACATTTCAGGTGTCTACGTACGTTTTGCTACAGAAACTGTCTGGGTGCTAAGTTAGGCATGAACTTAGCCTTAGGCACTACTGTGCTAAGTTAGACTATTATTAATAATAGGGGAAAATAGATGAAGACACCTCAGGTGTAATTTGTGTAATTTTCAGCCAGAGTTGACCCCCTTCTCTGTGAAATTCAGGCCTTTCCAAAGTGTGTGTAAAAGTGCAAATCTGTAATCGTAAGGGAGAGCTGGTGCAAAGGGACTGATGTCCTTCAGGGCATGTGCTTTGTGGCCCCAAAGGGGCTGGAAGGCTGGGGGCAAGGACGGGCTCATGGAAGGGCTCTCAGATACGTTTCTCCTCTACTCCATCTCTTACAGCTGGTTTCTGCATGAACCAAGGCTTAAGCAATCCTGCTGCCTGTCCATTTGTCCCCCTATTGGCATTTGAACCCGTTGCCCTAATGAGTTTCATTTGGCAGAAGTTCTCAAAGATATTGGATACCCACAAGTCTCACAAAAATTGGGAAGCTAAGTAGAGGAGAATTGTGACCAGTGCCCTCCCAGAGGGAGAGGCTACAATGTGTGTGCAAATATGCGTGTGCACGCATGCGTGTGAGTAAGCCTGCACATGTGTGCATGTGTACGTGTGTGTGTGCAATGTTCCCTGGACATCAGGAATACAGACAGGAGGACAGAGAAGACAGTGCTCACAAGTTTCAGTGCCCACAGAATAATTTCTTGCTCTATTTTTTGTAATCCATTTATCTTCTGTATTTTCCCCCTTCCTTCTCATTTTGACTATGTGATTTGTGGGAGAAAGGAGAACATGGAGGGTGTGGGCCGTGCCGTGAATCTCTTGATAGACATGTTGCATGGTTGAGGAAGAAATGAAGCGAATGAACCTTCTCATTAGGTTCAAGGAGGGCAGAGGGCTCCTGTTCTTGGAAGCCACAGATTGTCTCCTGTATCAGCACAACACATACCACGTGTCCCTCACTTGGGAGGCTCCTGACAGCATGGCTGTGTGTTGCAGGCATTTTGGTAGAGGGTCACAAGACAGAGCAAATGAGAGCGATGAAAGGTTTGTGAGAAAGGCCAGTTTGTGTTTGGTGAGCACCCGAGCAGCGCAGCTGCAGAAATGTACCCCTTTCCCTGGTGGAGTGGTGTTAGCAGCTCCCAGTGACATCTAGAAAAGTCCAGTTAAGGACTACTTTGAGGATTCTTTGGAGAAAAAAAGTACCTGTTATGAAGGAAGGTAGGTATAGACAGATATATAGTACATATGTCTATGTATATGTATGAAGAGGCATAGACAGGTACATGGATTATCCCTCTCCTTAGCTTGCTTCTACTCCAAAGACAGGTCAAACTCAAGGGAAATCTTCCCTTGACTTGAGCAGATTTTGGAGTAATCTCTCAGTAATGTCTCAGACTCTGAGCTCTTTTAGGTCTTGATCCTGCAAGTTGCTTCATACTTTGATTCTGGGCCAGGAAAGTGCTGCTTAGGTCTGTGTTTATCCTTAAATATCTGGGCAGTTCTGTTCATTTTCTATGCACAGGCACCAAGCTGGGTCACACAGGTTGAGATCGAGCCCAAGAGCAGGGAGAATCTTTCCTGTGTTGGGCTGATACATAGCACATTATTATACATGCTATCGGGGACATACGGTAATAATATATGTAAATTACAGGCATATCTCTCAGTCCCATCTCCTATCCCATTGCAGGAGAGAGAAAGAACCCAGTTAAGGCTTGTATATATCTGACAACATGCAGCAAAACTTGGCTAGGAGCTGGATGGGGTTTTGGGGCATGCAAAGGCAGAATTGCAGAACTTCTGTGTGTATCCTAATGGGCTTCAGCATTTGCAAAATCAGTCCATATACTGCCTATCCTGATCTGCACCCAGGTCTCAGATATGAGGAGTGTTAAGTTGAGAGCTTCTGTTCCGAGCTCCAGAGGTTTCTGGCTGAATCCCCAGTGTTGGCCAAGGCTCAATCAATGTGAATAATTGATTTGGTAGTTCTGTGGAACAGCATAATCTGTTGGCTAGGGTGTGCTACTGAGATTTGAGAAACTTGGGCTCAAAATCCTGTTTCAAATCAAGCAGAGGAAACTTATGAAGCTCATTTTCCCATACCATGGGTAAGTGTCCTAACCACTAAGTTGCTGACTATGAGTACAAAGGGGACATTGCATCCTCTAACTTCACTTTGGGAATGGCACCTTAGGGGATGGGCACATGAACAAATTACCACAAGGTAAATTAGGGTGTGAACTAATAAGATGCCAGTTTTTCTGTGGTAACTGCCCGTGTGAATGCTCTTACCCTGCAATAAATCCAAGATGGTTCATATATACCAGGGGGTAAGAACGCTCACATGGCTCACACCCTGGTTTGACTCCCAGTAACTTGGGTCTGTGCCTCTAACCTCAGTCCCCTTGAGAATCCATCCTGAAAAAAATAAATAAAATCAAACTCTTCTGTTTTATAAAACCCCTAAATCTGCCATTTCTACATTTCCAATTATAATTATTTCAGTGCATTTTTGGTGTGCTAGAAATGATTTCCTGAGCTTGACTCCACTGTTTTGGCAGAGAATAGTTCCACTTGAGATCCTTGTGGCCAGCTTTAGCCAACATGGGCAGATAGTCTACTGACGCCTCACAAGCTTTGCCTGCCTCATAGTCAGAGACCTTCTGGGCACTGACTTAATGGTAATATTCCCATTTCTCACAACCAGCCCCTGAGCCCTGAAGAGGTTTAAACATGTGGAGATATGAAGTGAGGTGCATAAAACACAATTTAGCCATTGGAGAAAAGGTGGTGTGGTTGTGAGAAGAGCAGCACTTGCAGGTTGCCTTGAGGTCTCTGGGTGCTCAGTGCTTTTTTGTGCACTCCCCATAGGCCTGGGAAATGGCCACAAAGGAAGGCAGCAGCTCTGAAGAGAAGACCTTGATTTCGTTTCTTGGCATACTGGTCTAGGAGCCTTCCAGAGTTGCAGAGATAGACACCTTTGCCCAGGAGCGGGCTGAGCATAACTGTATGTGATCCCAAGGGATTGAACAAGGGAAAATGCCTTTAAAATGTTCCAGGAACTGGACTCAATGCTCCAGTCAAAAAAAACCTGCTTGCTTATGGGGTGGGACCTCGTCTCATGATGATCCCAAAGGCTTGCTGACTCAAGCTATCTTGAGGCATCTCCTTTCAAGTTGGATTGGGAAGATTCAATTCATGCTTGAGGAAGTATTCCACCAACTTGGGACAACTCAGTTTTGAAAGCAGGGCTTTCTCAAAAAGTTTGAGGGCATCTTGTGTTTCCAAGCATGCAAGGAGTTGTATCTGTACTCCATTGGGTGACAGCACACTCCCCTAACAGACCTCTGGATGGAATTCACTCAATTTTAGCCATGTAACGCTTAACTATCTGAGCTCATCATCTTACCTCCCTCTAGAAAGATGGACATCTTCTGAAGGAGATTCATCCTTCCTGAGATAGATATCTTTTTAGTGGATGTGATGAATCACTGTCTGGAGTTGCCTATCTTTCTCCATCCACTCTAGAAACAGCTTAAACACCTACCTTTTAGACAGCTAAAGTAAAGAGCTATGACTGAGTGCCTGAACACCCAACAAATGTCATTGATGTGATGCCAGTCGGTGTCTGGAAGGTTTTTATCCCTATTTTAAGAGTGGCTGATGAGAAGCCTTAAGTGTTTGTCAGCTCCTTGACCTTCCTTGGTGATTTCGCCTGGAGATAAGAGGTAAAAGACCCAAATCCTCTCTGATGCAAACAGCACAAGTCTTCCAATTTAAGTGCAGAAACACACTGAAGTAGATACTGCTTTGCAGAGTTACTTCAGGAGAAAGAAAAAGCTTGTCCTTAAAAAATGAAAACTGAATGGGAAGGCAAGTCTACTCCAAATACCAAAAAAAGCCTCAGAAAGAAATGAAAATGATCTCACTTCCCAGGGAAAGTGTGTTCTATATTCTGTCCTGAGGTAGAGGCAGAACCTGCCAGTTTTTAGCTTTGAGGTGAGCCACAGAATGTTAATCAGGCCAAAACCCAAAAGATTCAAGAGGATTTTTCAAGGCAATATTACAAATATTCAAGATTGTCATAGTTAGTGGCAACAAGTTTTTGGGGGCTTTTATTTCTGGGTTTAAGGTATCATCTGACTGTTGAAGACCAAGAATGAGATTCATGCAAAGAAACAATGTTCCATAAATATCCTGCGCAGGGCACTTACATTTTCTCCTGGAGCATCTGGTTCTGGCCACTCTAGGAAAGGGTCACTGGCCTCAGGTTTGCTAATTCACATTTGTCTATAGGACTGGAGGATTTTACCAGCCTGGTGTGCAAAGTGCTAATCCATTTATGGATGCAATGTGGACACCAAGATCTTTGTAGTGAAAATCGAAGCAATTTTTCATCACTGTGCCCCTCAGAGGCAGATGATGGTTTGTGGCTGGCCAATGGCTCAGGATCACTTTGATGATATTTTGGAGAAACTTTAAGCTGAGTTGCCAACAGTGTGTGTGTCTAGTGTGTGCTAACCATGCTGAAAGGTGATTTGAAAACCTCTCCCTCTGAACTCGCTGATGAATTTTGTGTGTGTGTGTGTATATGGCTCACAAGAAGGGTAAGAATCATCTTAGGAAGCTTCTGCCACTTAAAAATTAAACATCTAGTTTATGGCTTTCATGTAGGCTCCTTTTGTAGGGACTAAGTCCCCCAGAAGGCAATTCAACCCACCTAGACACCTATCTTAGGACAGGCAACTTGCTCTTCTGAGGCCTTGATCTCTGTTAGGAGGACAGAGGGGGCCTAGGTGATATTAACTGATTCGTAGCTTTTCGGTGGCTACAGAGAGATGAGATGAACTCTATTCCAGGTGATCAGCTTTGGCTTGGGCATCGGTTTCTGCCATGAGCACGTGTGAGGTTTCAGTCCTGGTGAATCAAGAAGTTTTTTTGCAAATCTGTTGAAGTCCTGCAGCCTCGAGAACCTGTTTAAAGCTGAAATGGTGTGAACTGGCAGAGCTCTATAGCCTAGAGGATGAGGACCGCAGCTGACAAATATCACACCAACGGTATTATAGTGCAGAGATGAAATATGAGGTCATTGTGGCTGAGGAAGCTACGGAAGCTGCTTGCACAGTGTTATGCCTTGAGAAGTTTACTAGTACCTACACGTCTTTTCAAAGTCTAATTGTGCTAACGCTGTAGCAACCCTGACTCCAGGGAAGTTTTTTAACCAAGCTATGAATCTCTGGAAGCTTCCTTCTTGCTGTGCTTCAAACCTCTGCAGTGAGAAAGTCTCCAGACTGATTTCATAAGCGTAAACCTCGGCATTTCATTAGGCTTTTGTGGATGTGTGCTCGGATGAGGCAACGTGGAAACGGGGAGATTTCCTCTGAACATCCTGAGCAAATGAGAGACGTCAGTGCAACTAACGCAGCTTTGCAGAGTATGAGTCTGGTCCCCACTGACCTTCAAAGTCTCATGGCAATTTTTTTTATGATGATTATCCCATTCTTACCATTGTGGCAAAAGTGATAATAATGGATTTTCTCAGTCGATGCTAAGTTTTAGCTTTGCAAAATTTTCCCCCAGTTGGAATAGTCATCTACTTTCCTGTAACTCCACAATGTCTGAACATCTTTCACTTCACTTTCCTGCTTTTTGCATCGTGTTTCACCTACGTTTTAAGAAACTCTTTCATTTGTTGGTATGGTGCAATCCACACATACGCATTATTTAGGAAGTCAGAAGGAATGGTGGGAGTAGCAAGCTCAGCTCTTTAGCATAACACTGTTCCAGGTTTCTAGGGCTTTCTTAAAATACTGAGAGCTTGGTCCCAGAGGTGACTGGGGACCCCTGCAGTCCTGGACAGATAAGGTTTAATTGCAAAATACTCTGTGTGCGGTGGATTCAGTAAAGCCAGAATTAGCCCCATTGGACATTTTTATATGAGATATCTACATGTGTGTATCTCAGTCTGTGAACTGGGTCCCACCCTGAGAAACCTGAGCATCAGGTGACTGATATTCTGACCCATTTGGAAGTAGGTCTGAGATGTAAGGCTCTATGGGCTCATTTCTTAAGATGACAATGAGGATTTCACCTCATTTTTCCCTCCTCATCCAAACAACTTGTGTTGGACTGAAACGCATTTTTGGGAAGAGCTTTCATTTGTGACCCTGAAGGTCTCAAGAGGGAGGGAGAATTCATCCTTTCTCTTGACAGGCTTGGCCAGTGGAGGATTCATCAACTTCACTCTGCT
>JAOXJK010000012.1:2397310-2413412 GCA_025774025.1 Xenus cinereus
TGGAAGTAGGTCTGAGATGTAAGGCTCTATGGGCTCATTTCTTAAGATGACAATGAGGATTTCACCACATTTTTCCCTACTCATCCAAACAACTTGTGTTGGACTGAAATGCATTTTTGGGAAGAGCTTTCATTTGTGACCCTGAAGGTCTCAAGAGGGAGGGAGAATTCATCCTTTCTCTTGACGGGCTTGGCCAGTCGGGGATTCATCAACTTCACCCTGCTTCAGGGCTACCTCTGAGCTGAATGTGGCTGGTTTCAGTGAACCAACACTAGTTGCCATTTCATGGCTAGATTGTAAATAAACCCTCATATAATCAAAGTATCTGGTTGGGAGTTTGTTCCCCGCTAAGTTGTTTTGGAAGTGTCCTACGGACCACTGGAGGTCTGGGAAACAAGCGTTTCTGTGTTCTGTTCTGGGCTTGGTGAGGCAAGTAGGTCTCCCCTTATGTTGAGATTGCTGTTGAACATGTCTATCTTCTACCCGGGCAGCAGACAATATAGATGGGATGAGAGGTGAATAAAATGGTCAGTGTGTCTCTTGAAATATGTCTCTTCTAACAGCAAAGAGGTTGTGTTTCTGGCTTAAGCCTAGCTGGAATGTCCCGGTACCTATATGGACCTTTGGTGAACTTTATTTGTTGTTTCCTGGCTCAGAAGTGAGAGTACTATTAAGTTATTTATAAGTTAATTTATTTGAAAGACATAAATGCATTTTATTGGTTTTTTTGAGGCACAGCTCTGTCACAAGGGATGCTGGCTGCCTCTCGTGAAACAGATTTGTTGCTGTTTGATACAAGTAGCTGTTAATGTTACAAGCTGGAAAAAGATTGAGGAAGGTAGAGTTTTTTATTGTTACCGCTGTTAGATACTTCATTTGTGCAAAATGGAAGTTTTTGGAGGAAGATGGACTGACGCCCACCACGTCAGGGCACCTCTCAGCAGAGAGAGGGGCATGGGCATGACCACTCCCTCTCCTTAATACAACTTTTAGTCAACTTTTGTACTGCCTGAGGCTTTAGCAGAAATTAGAATCCAGGTCTAAGGGTTTGCCTGTGTGTGGAAGTTATAGCAAATTAAACTCATGATCGAGTTTCTGCGGTGCAACAAGTTACCACACATCAGCTGACCCTTGGTAACTGTCTGTGTGCTCACTGCTAGCCTGCAGCAAGTGTGGTAATTAGACTTTGCTTACCCACAATAAAAAAGGGTTAATTTAAATCACATTCGCTAGCATTCGCTGTAGGCTAGGAATCCACATACGTAGGATTGCTGTGGGTCAGCTAGCACGTAGTAATTTGAGCTCCACTTGCTTGACCATGAGATTGAGCCCGAAGTGGAGATCTGAATATATTGTGCAATGGTGTCTATGTAATAATTCCTTCAGGACGTACTCCAGGACATCCGCGCTCAGACATCTGCAAGAGACACATCTTTTTCTGTCTCCTTTACAGTCAATAAAGCGGAGAAATGGATGGCTATAGTGAGACATTTTTCTTACCCTAAAGATGTTTTAAAAAAAATTAAATGAAAATACATTGAACTGTACCCCAGAATGGTATATTTCTCTTAAATGCTGAAGAGAAAATCTGGATGACTCGCTCAGATGTAGACCTCTACATTGCAGATGTCAGCAGGTGGACAAATGAACCCCACCTCCCAGTGCACGCTGAGGGATCAGTTTTGTTGCAGGCCATAAGGGTCTAGTGTGGTCTGAGGAGCCTCCACCTGACCCTCCAAAAGGGCTCCGGTGTCCCAAAGGTCTGTCCTGTCTGCCAGTCCCACAGGCATGTCTCAGAAACCATGCCCTAGATGTGAAGTGACTTGCCCCCTTCCAAAGAAGGAGTTATTTTTGAGACATTCCAATGTAGATTATTCAAATGCACGTACTGTTGACTATTTGTATTTCAGGGTTTGTGAGGACTTGGTAGCACTTAATATATTTACAGCCTAGGTTGCTATGCAATGTCTCATGTAGGTAAATCATTAGTGATTTCCATACATGTTCTATAGATGTATACGATGACTCAGAGAACTGGAGATTCTCTGCAGAGTGCAACTCCTGCCTTCACGTGAGCCAAAATAATAGAATTGGTCGAATTCCAAGGGAGCTGCGAACCTGAGCCCACAAAAGATGAACAGAAAGGCTGAAAGTTGTAGAAATAATGACCTAACCAAGCTTTTTAAAATTTTTTTTTTAAGCCAGTATCTTTCAATAGCCTGTACAATGCTGCAAGTTTCCTTTCCCTAACACAGATGGCCCTTTCTGTGACCTCACTGTTGCGATTCCTTATTTCTGATCCAATCTGAACAAATTAAAAAGGGGGAACTTTAGTCCTGAGCCGCACATAGTGAATTTTCAAACTAAACAGTAATAATCCTGGCTGGGAGTTTGATATATTCGGCTAAATGCAGGTGTTGAAAGCCATTTGAGATTTCCCTGGAGTTTGTGTACTACTCCAGAAGGGTACAGGTCTCCCATAGGTCCCATGTCATATCTGCAAACCTTGTGTAGGTATCTCATATAGGGTCCCTCCTGTGGAAATATTTAGGCCATTTAATTGATTCCTGAGCTTCAGACTGAGGTATTTTCATTTGGCTTTCTACAATATAGACATCAATGCTGAGCTAGTTATCTGTGTCCTTCTACAGCCAGTGGAGATTTAAGGTTCAATATATTAAGTATGGAGAAGTGTGTGGGGCCATTTGGGATGCTTTATGTCATCTGAGGTATCTGCATGCTTTAGAAAGGCAGGCTGGAGCCAGGTGGATACCATAAAGCACCTCAGATGGTACTCAACACACCTGTGCTTAAGCAATTGAATTCCACCCTGAGAATTCAACATGTGATAAACTAAGGGAGGAAAAAACCTCAAGATAATTTAAACAGGCATATATAATTTCTCCCAAAAAGCAGCTGTTTGCAGCTTCTTGCTTCAGAATGTGTGCTCCCCAACTAAAAATGGTATGTAAAATATTGTTATCTAAATGATGTGCAGCAATGAACATTTACCTTGGTAATGGGAATGAGAGGTCTGCTATGGAGCCATGGAGCTCATGACTATAACAGGACATATTGGGAGCCATTGATCATGGAGTCAGTGGAATGAAAGATGAAGGAAAAGAATTAACTATCCTCCTGTGTTTTGGTTCAGTTCATTTGGACCAGGTTTAGCTAGTGTTCAGGGAAGTAGAAGTTCATTTTGCCAGTGGATGTGTGGAGATGAAGGAAGACCACAGTTTCCAGAAACTAATGGTCTAGCACTAGTCAGCAATTTTAAATTGACTTTAAATACTTTTTGCTTTCAAGAGTAATCCAGTTTACTGATACAGATCTGTGTCTGATTACCACTGAAGAAGAAAAACTAGATGTTTGTCTTACCTAGAAGGATAGGTTCTGGTGTTGCACAGGATAATCTTGAATTTACTACCACAGCAGCTGCCCTAAAGACAGGTGGGTTATCAAAGCATTTAACTTCCTTTGTGATAAAAAAATGCATCATCTTCAGATGACTGATTACAATATAGTTGCTGTGGCTCAGTGTGTTACTGGCCATAAGCAGCACCACAACACATATGTGTGACCTCAACTTAATCTCATGTCAAGGTGAATCATAGAATCATAGAGTTTTCTGGGTTGGAAGGGACCTTCAGACCATCGAGTCCAACCAATCAACCCAACACTGTCATCACTAAACTATATCTCTAGGCACTATGTCTACCTACCTTTTAAATACCTCCAGGGATGGCAACTCAACCACTTCCCTGGGCAGCCTGTTCCAATGTTTAATAACCCTTTCAGTGTAAAAAATTGTCCTAATATCCATCCTAAACCTCCCCTGCTGCAACTTGAGGCTTTTTCCTCTTGTTCTATTGCCTGTTACTTGGGAGAAAAGACCAGCCCCCACTTCTCTACAACTTCCTTTCAGGCAGTTGTAGTGAGGGAGAAGGTCTCCCCTCAGCCTCCTTTTCTCCAGGCTGAACAACCCCAGCTCCCTCAGCCTGTCCTCATAAGACTTGTTCTCCAGACCCCTCATCAGCTTCATTGTCCTTCTGTGGACATGCTCCAGCACCTCAATGTTGTTTTTTTTTTGTAGCGAGGGGCTCAAAATCAGACACAGTAGTCAAGGGGAAAGGGAGAGACTGAAGCCTGTGTGTCTCCCAGTTGGTGTAGGCTAAGAGCACTCGTGTGGACAGTTGCAGCAGTTCTGCTGGCAGGCAGGAACTTGTGAATTACTTGATCTCATTCATTGTCTGCCAATACCTTGCTTCTCGTCACCTTGGTGAGTAAACAGAGGGAGGTAGAGCCCCTACCTGCGCATTTATGAAAAGCGTTGCCATGTCAACGTGCACAACTTCACGCAGATAGATGTGAGCAGATCAGCTATGCACGGGCATGCATCCTTCAGCCTAAGTGTGAAATGCAAGGTGACAGGAAAGAAGAACCCGCATGATCCAATGCACTGAGCCTTTGAATTGAGTTGATATGATGATATGGCTCCAGAATGAGTGCACCTGGACTACTGTATTTCATCCCATGCTCATGCCAGGAAGATGTTGACAAACTGGAGGATATTCAAAGAGCCAGAGGGCTGGAAGGACTGATGCTGATGAACAAAGATTAGCAAGTACTAATCCGGGCCAAATAATGATATGATAATAGCTCTAAAACATTTGTCAGGTGTATATAGTAAAGGAAAGCAAGGAAGAGTCATTCCGCAGGGCACCAATGGGCATTACTAGGAGAAGGAAAGAAAGGGGGATACCAGTTAGACGTCAGGGCAAGCAACTTGTCTGAAATTCTATAATGTCAGAATGTAGAGGAATGGTTTTTAAATGGTAGATGTATCATCACCAGACTTATTCAACATGATCTCAGGCAAGACCATGGAGAATTTGTGATGGAGGTTTCTATTTTACAAAGAGGCTGGGTGGAACCAAGGTAAAAAAAATAATTTTTTAGGAAATTCAGTGAGGGTTTATCTTCAACTGGTATGAATTACTGTAGTTCCCCCGACTTTGGTGAAGCTGTGACAGATATCCAAACACATAGAAAAGGCTACTGAGGAGCTGGAATTCCAGATATGACTGTATGGACTCCCTAGGCATTAAGCTGTGTACTTGACCTGAGGACTCGAACATTCCCTTATTTAGATATAAAATGATGAAAACGCCAATTTGTGGCTTTGTGTATCAGGTATAACAAAGTGTGTAAACTCATAATTTCCCATTGACTTCAATATCTTGTCTTGATCTGGTTTGTGGTCCTTCAGAATGTTAATCATGAAATATATCTTCTAGCCCAATAAGTAACTGTATTCCACAGAAAGGTTTTTTTCTCGCTCAGGTTACGATAAGCCAGATGTGGTAGGTTGAATTGCCTCCTGAAAGTGCCTTTCTTTCCATCAAATCCAGTAGGAACTGGATGAGTAGGTGAGACTAGAAATCTACATATTAAATGGCTAATGTTAGGTGAGATGGGTCCTGCCTGAGCTGCAAATGAGTGTTTGAGAAGCTCCAGAGTGTATGAGAATAGGTAATTATTTGTCAGAGGCCCTAAGCTAAGGACGATGCTTTATTTTATATTTTCATAAATGAAGATGGAGTGATTTCCTGCTGTTTGCTAGAGTAGGACCTAGATATTCCCCTCCTTTGGATACACCCCCAGTGTGAGATGGTCATTTTCCTAAATTCCCAGTCTTACAGAGTGTGTAAGGGCTATAACCTATAACAGATGTAAAAAGACTCTCATGGTCAATGCTATTTAGGAACCATGCTACTTCTCTCTTCAGAACCCTTCTGAAAAGTTTGGCAATAAGCATGCTCATGCAATCAAAGAGTTGGTGTTAAGGAGGGGGCTCCTCACCGGGCATGTAAAATGGCCAAAGGAATGCATATATATCGGGCACAAAAGTCATTTTAGTGACTGAACTTGACAAGATACAGATAGAAGAAGAGAACATGTAACTTTCAAGCTCATCTTTGCTGAAGTTTCTCTATCTTATTAGTTGTGCAGTTGCCATCAATACTTAGGTCACCATGTAAATGCAAAGGTATGCAGCTGGTAGGAAGGAGGAAGGCTTTTGTTATCACAGCCAAAGTTAGGTAAGTATCTTTAGAGACAGACTAGCTGCTAAATGCCTTTAAGGACCCGAGTCCTAGTTTCTGGAAGTCCAGGAGTGCTGCTGTTTGACACCACCCGAAGATCTGTCTTCCCTCAGAGCTGATAGAGATCACTGGATTTCAGCAGTGTTGTCATGTCACATTATGTACTGCTCCAAAATGCCTTGGGATGAGATTTATACAGAAAGCTGCAGAGGACAGAGTCTGGATGAATTATGTCTGCAGTGAGTTCCTTCCAGCTGAGACAATCTTGGGAGCAGAATCTCACACTTCCCATCCAGCTGGCGGCCAAATGCACCACCAGATCCTCCCCACCCCTTCTCCCAGCATTGGCTGGACTTCATGGCTCATGTGCACATTGCAGAGACCCTCATGGTCCTTAGGCAGTAAATCTATTAGGTGAGTCAAAAAATGGATCCTCCACCCCGTTGGCCGAGCTGTGCTGAACTTGTCTCAGCTGGAAGTCACTGTTTGCATATTTTACCATAGCTACTGAAATACGATTGATTCCAGGCTGAGGCGTGACATGCAGGTTCCTAGCTCATATAAGCAAATTTGCCTAGTGAATTTGGATTGCCTCCCAGTTGCTGAATTATCCAAGAGACATATTTCTATTTTTTTTTTCTTCATCTTTGTGATGTTGTATTCCAGGATCTGGGGTACACCAGGAGCCAGGATCTCAGACACCCAACATTTGGATCTGAAGTAATCCTTTTGCTCAACATTGGCCTATCAATCCAATCAAACGGACCTAATGCCTCCTTTCACAGCCCAAGGTAGAGATTGTGTTAGGCACATGGCAGGAATTCTGCCATGCAACAGCATTCCCCAGATTCCTGGGTCATTAAACAACTCCGAGAAGCTCCAAGGTTATTATCAATTATGCTAGTATCTAGATTAGTCCCTGCTCTGTCACCTTATCAGTAACAGAGTCATAAAGTTGGCCTTTGTGATTCTTATCTCCTCACTTTGATCAAATCCCCGAATCTTGATTGTGCGTTAAGTTGATCTTGTCTGCACTGTGTGGGTACCCAAGAGCAGTTACCTGGCAGAGGCACATCAGACTCAGGGTGTAAAAAGATGACAAAGATCCTGCTTTGTTTTATCCAAAGCCCTGGCAAAGCTCTGAAGTAAACTCTTGCCAGGAAATACTGCTGTCACTCAAAACAGATTGAAGTGATGTGCATGCAATGAAGGGAACATGCAAAATGCCTTCCATGTACCATTCTTCAGGAGCTGAGCTCCTGGGTCAGATGAGGACAGTCTGTTCTGGTCTTGTTTCTCCTGGCACAGTGTGTGTGACAGTCGTGGCCATCTGAATCCAGGCTTTTTTCCAAGGGACATCTTGACCACATGATTTCTTACCTGCCTTTTAGAAAAAGAGAAAAAATAGCAGAAAAAAACCAACCTGAAGTCTGACATTTTAAAAATTAGAGTGCTTGACTTGACTGCCCCAATGCTTTCTTCTCATGTAACCTTTAAAATAAATAGAAACAGAAGCTCCCAACTAGTTTTGAAGGGGAGCTGATACAAGAAGACACTACAAGTATGCAGGCCACATGCAACAGTGGTTGAGCAGAGTTAAAGGGAATATGAGAGTTCAGGACTGTTATCTGTGTTGTACTTGTGCGACTGTCTTGAAGGTCAATGGCTGGTCAGGACTTTTGCCTTCAGCTCTGTGAGTACCACATCTCAAACTACCGTGGGCTGCTTCTTCTGAGGGTTCATCTGAGCTTCCTATCTACTTGTGCTTTTCAGGCTGAATTTGGCCTGTTGGGCATCATTCAAGAAGATGCTGTAATAGAAAGAATAGATGCAAACACATCAGTTAAAATATCCGTTGGGCAAATACACAAACATTCCACCTTGGTATTCTCATTTCCTAACTCAAGCTACTATATTATGCTTCAATTTGGGCTTCCCTTTAAACCAGCTTCAATGAGCTGCAGAGGCATAAGTTTCCTAGAGGTCTTTATTGGGGATCTCTGCTCAGCAGTAGTCTTTGGATTAGGCTATGGATCAAGCCTTCCATCTAAAGTAAGTGCATGATGACTATGACTTCTGAAGTATCCCCATAGATTTTGCTGATTTAGTAACTGATATGAAGAAATAGTTCCCTTGGTAAACAAATTTTTAGTTAAATCTATAAATGGATTATTATCCAAACCAGCCTGGACGCGATCCTGTGCAACCTCCTCTAAGTGAACCTGCTGTAGCAGAAGGTTGGACTAGATGATCTCTAGAGGTCCCTTCCAACCCCTGCCATTCTGTGATTCTGTGATTATGGTTGGTGAAGTAGAGCTGAACACAGATTTACTGGAAGTTTTACCTGAAAGGGGTTTTGTGGTTTATGGTTTTGGTTTATTGGTTAGGGTTTTTTTTAACATTTGAAGATTTTCATGCTTTTAAATTCTGAAAGTCTTTATTTGAAACGTAACAGCAATTTCTTCAGGGCAGGGTTCAATGTTTCAGCATCTAAAAGAGGAAAACCTGGGTCATGTGTGGGATTACTCACCATTAATGCATTAAATCTAATCCTTATGAAAACTTTGGTTCAGCCAAACACTTAACCACATGTTTAAGCACCTGGGACATCCTGTCCTTACGTACTTGCTTATATATTGATCCATAGCTCGGTTGAGGCATTGGGTAAATTGGGAACAAATGTAATTGACCTAGGAATGAGAGAAGGAAATTTCCAGCTTCCCACCATCTGCCCTATCTAGTTAAGTGGGTTGTAAGCTTGAAAACAAAAATCCACCAGTGATCAGACAAGGCTTTCCTGGAACCGCAGAAAACAACTGGGTTTGGTGTTGCTCCAAAGACTGCAAGGAGAAAACTTTATGGATGCGGTGGGGGGATTCCAACATAGAAATACCCTCCCCCACCCAAAATAGTGTTGATAGGTCCTACTGTGACTTGGAAGTCAGGTTTGAGTACTCTGTCATACTTATTGTTAAACCGCTGGTTGTAGGCAGAGACATGATGTGCATCTTTGCAGCCCTTCTAGAAGAAAATACATTCAGTGATCCATCAGATGCCTTCCCTTCCGGTGTTCCTGTGGTTGGTGTGAGACCCAGTTTACCACTGCAGCATGGTTCATTTATTAATAATCTATCATCTAAGTGTTAGTGGCCCTTGTCTTTAATTCCTTAAATACATGGCTATTTTCCTGAATGTGTATGGTAATATTATTCCCACTTCACAGGTGGGAAATTGAGGCAAACCAAAATGCCTGATTTGCCTCAAGTCCACAGGGGATCTTTTGTGCACTGAGGTATTGAACCCGCAGTCCTCTACCCATGCCTTATTAACTACACCATCTTCTCTCCTAATTAAAGTTAGTCACTGATATAATTGATCCATGTGCACACTGGAAGGATTATTATCTCAAATCTAATGTCAGCTCCATTAAGGACAGGTTCATAAATCACCTAATCTTTTGTTGTTGAAGGTTCTCCATCTCAAACAAGAGGACTGTGAGGTTTCGTTAGTCAGTGCTTGTGAAGTTCCTATCTGTGCTCAATCCAGAGTTGTGAGTCTGAAATTATCATTCTTAAGGTAAAAAAAAAACAAAACAAAACAAAACAGAAAAAAACTGGGGAAAATCTGCTGCAGTTCTGATTGGCAGTGTTTGATGATTAAAAACATGATTCATCTAAAAACAACCCACGCCTTTCAGTCTGTTCCCAGAGCTCTGGCGCCAACCAAATTCTGGGTACCGAGGAGACATTTCTGTCCTGTCACAGCAAGCAGCATTGAAATTGCAGCAAGGCAATTCCTTTTCTTCTGCTAGCACAGGGTGTCTTTCACAATGATGACCCAAACTGAGTAGAGTATCACTTACAGGGAGAGTCTGGGGCGAAAAAGCTTTTCTTGAGCAGGATGCTGTGGGACAATGGAATGAAAGGGCCACTACTGAGATGTTTCCAAACAGCGTTTTTAGTTTAGGACCTTTGCTGATAAGTGATTAGATGCTCTAAACAAAAAGCTGGTGCTAAAAGGATCAACAAGGAAAGTCAGTGCTGAGTGAGAGCAATTTGCCAGTGAGAATCAACATCCTTATTCCTGTAAAGCTGAAGAAGGCTGGTAATTTCAAGGCATAAATCCCTTTGAGGCTTGCCACATCCTGGTTTCAGCTAATGCTGGGATGGGTTAAAAGCAGGAGGGGCAGCATTGTAAAGCCATGATCTTATCCAACTCTCATCCAACTAGCTATTTATATGGTTGTAGATATATTACGTCCCATTGTCTAAGGCAGATCTTGCTACTCAGCCCTTTGAGGGCTTGTGGTGAATGCTCCTCTGATCAGAGAATTTTATAGCACTTGGTGATAGGGGACTTTATGGCCTGAAGCTATGGACCATCTTGGGTCTGATCGTGTCAGATTCCTTACCTAAAACAATAAGGTTGAGTCACTACTTGGGTGGGAAACCTTCAAGGAAATCAGAGTATAATTCTGTCTCTTCAGGACCATTATGACCATGAGGTCTGTGAGCTACTCCTGGTCACTCCTTTTCCAGGTCTAATAACTTGTGTTTGAGCTCAAGCATTTAGAAAGCTGTTGAAGGTGGTATGTCCCAAAATTCCTGTAGTTCTCATTCAGACCACTATTCTTAGACATTAGAGGAACTTATCAGTGGCATCGGAGATCAAGAAAGCAAAGAATAACTTGGGTAAAAGCTCTAGCTCTCTCTGAGTCACCAGAAAGAAGCTTTGGTAATATTCAAAGCTTCTCCTGTATGTGACTGGCTTCAATCCTGTGTCCACTTTCCTCATTGTCTGTAAAGGGAGAAATGATGCAGCAGCTACGGACTGCAGATGGTACGAATCTGTTATTCCTCTCAAATTTAGAAGTCTTTCTCCTTCTCTGGGCCTCCTCCAGCGTTTCAGTACGTCTGGAAGTGGTATTTTGGTAGTGTCCTCACCAGAGCTATGTACACAGGTTATACTCCCCTCCTCTCTCTTCAGCCTCCTAGCCAGCCCTGTTGGCCTTAGCAGTTACACCACGGTGGTCGCTCCCCAAATCCCTGTGTCGTCTTGGAGCCTCCACATAGTTTATGTCACTCCTTCAAACCTGACTTGGCATCTGGGGCTTGAAGGTGGCTTTAGGTGATCCTGATCCCTCACTTTGTGCTGCTGCCCTGTTCACGTCCTTCATTCTTGCTCCCCCGGTGCTTCAATATCCTATAGACTTTTTCAATAATGATGTGATGGAGGTTATTTTTGGACCATTGGTAAGAAAGTTAAATAGCACTGAGATGATCTCAGAGAGTTTCAGTCAGAAACAGCCTCATCTGATGATGATTGCCAAGCAGAATGACACTGGAGAGTTGTCAGCTGTGCATCTATTTATTGTATACTATATTAATCCTATATATTACCACTTTGAATTTTTTATTCACCCTTTTTTTTTATATTCTGAAAAGAATGCTATATCAACAGAATTACTTCTATCATCTATGTTTAACAATCTCATTTAAAAATTGCATGAAATTAATTTTCCGTATAACTGTGGTTACTACCGCTAATTATAGTGCAACTCTTTCATTCTCTATGGGTTCAGTCTTGTATCATCCATTTCCCTTTTGGGCCAGATAACAGATTTACAGTTATCCATTTGCTCTTTAGCAGCACAGTAGATTCCTAACCTATTTGGCATTCTCTTGTTTTCCATCATCACTTGGAGATTTATGACAAATGTTAACAGCAGTTATCCAGAAATATCCTAGATTCCCTTCATTCTTTATCTCCTTGTTTATCTACCTATGGTTAATATAGTATTAGGGACTATAAACGTATGTTTGTGTATGAGTGTGTGTGAAAGTATATTCTCTAACAATATGTTAAACAAATAATTTAGTGGTCATTCTCCTGTTCTTAGTACTGCTAGTCATGGATTATTCACTCGTGGCTTGAGCTTCCCTTATCACTTATCTGCCTTCCTTAGCCCTAATTTATATTCACTGTGTTCACAATTTCCCACTCGTCTCTCATTGTTCTTGAGTGAGTCTGAGATTCACGGGCAGTGCTACGAGCTGATGGATGATTTTTAAACTGTCCCATCGGTTTTCACCTACATTGTCATTTTTTGCTAAAAGCAAAGGTGTTAATTTAGGGAATTACATCCACTTTACCTAAATTTCTTGTTCCACCCACCTGGATGAACTTTTCTTTTACTCTCCCTGATCTAGTCTGTAGTTCCATGCTCCTGTGTCACAGTCCAGGTAGAGGCATGAATTCCTTTTTCCTGTATACAGCCAGGAAATGTGTGCCATTTACCAAAAAAAAAGAAAGCTTTCAAAAAATTTTAGACCTCTGCCAGCCCAACTCAGTCACTCTGCTGTCTTTTCACACCTCACCTTTCAAGATGCTTCCAATTATTTATTAATTGCAATACATTAGCCGTTGCCAGTTCCAAGGAAGTCGAAAGGCTCCTTGTCCCGAGCACCGTGTGCGCACATAGCGAGAGACAGTCCCTGCCCTGAAGCGCTTCAAATCTAATCTAAAGAGACAGGAAAAAAGGTGGGTGAAATGAAGAATTATTAGCATGGCACGATGTTAGCAACTCCTTACCTCAGATCCCTGGCAGCTTTCCAGCCCCAAAAAGGGACACAAGTGCAGATATCTCTTCTCAAGGTAAGAGTAATGAAGGGGTTTTTTTGTGGCAGAAAGCCTTCCACCCTGACTTTACCACAGAGGAAGGTTTTTTCCTGGGCATTTGAGATACTTGAAGCAGAGCTCTATGAGTGAAGAGGCAATGGCAGCAATCAGACCTGTGCACAGATACTAAAGGTTCTCCCACTGCTGTGTCAAAAAAAAAATAATCCACTTTTCTGCAGCTGGGAAATTCAAGGGAGCATTCCCCTTCTCCCTGCCGAGATTTGACATGTGTGGACACAGACAAGGAGCGGGGTTTGCTTAGGCAAGGCACCAGTGCTGACTCCTGCTATTCTGCTAACTGCTCTTCATTTTCTACTTACTCCTGCCTCTCATCCTACCTCATTCCTGGCCCCTTTTCTCTGGTTCATTCACCCCTTCATGTCCTGCTTGAACGCAGGCAATGAGCTTTCTACAGCAGGAAACAGGTCCTTGTCATTTCTCCATCAAGCTCTTTAACACAATGGGAGCCCTAATCTTAGACGCAGGTTC
The DNA here is from genome assembly GCA_025774025.1 of Xenus cinereus. Classification (NCBI taxonomy): domain Eukaryota; kingdom Metazoa; phylum Chordata; class Aves; order Charadriiformes; family Scolopacidae; genus Xenus; species Xenus cinereus. The sequence goes on from JAOXJK010000012.1 coordinate 2,410,585, forward strand.
AAGGCATAATAATAATAATTATTGTTATTATCATTATAATAACAATGATGGAAAGATTTAGAGAAAGCAGGGAAAAAAATATATTGCTAACAGCAAGGGAAGATTATCCTGATCCTGGAAAGAGGTGTGTATCAGCAACTTTTATTCATCAAATAGTTGTCTTCTTCCAGTGTGGGACAATACTAGAGTCTGGGAGCTCTGTTTGCACCCTGCGATGGTGCATATACCAGAAGCTTTATGAATGGGTGGGTGAAGTTATGAAGAGGGTGCAAGAAGCCATTTTCCTAAATGCAGGTGCACAGAAAGATGGGGAACAGGAGGCATCCATCCAGTTTCATCAGCAGAGGGTGGCCCAGACCTCATGCAGCGAGAGGTCAATGCTTGGCTACTTCTGGGGTATGTAATACTGGGTTAACAGCCAACATGGGCATGTAGGGCTTTCTCCCTCTCTCTTATTTCTTCTGAGCGCACCAGATAAATAGCTCGAGGTGAAGGCCTGCACATTCTTTATGAAGCAAAACGTGCTGTCGGTGTAAGGAGGCGAATCTGTGGCCCGGGGCACCATGTGCAATGTAATGTGTCTCGAGTCCCTTGCACGGGCTTGTTTGAAATATGTGTCAATAACACCAGCAGCAGCAGCAGCAGCTTGCTGCTCGGAAAGTAAAAGGAGGTTAGCATGGTGGGGAGCTGAGGGGAAAGCAGCAGGGGGTGGAGGGGAGGTAGGTCCCCCGTCCTCCCCCACGAGCCTCCTTAAGCAGTGCAAACCTTCCCCTCCTCCCCACCACCAACTCCCTCTTCAGTTGGTGAGATCACCCTCATTAAAGTGAATATCCAGCAGAAGCACTTCCAGGAGAGACCCAGCATATTTGCTTACAAACTCATTTTTCAGCAGAAGGAATAAATGATCTCTTGTAGGGACTGGGTGAAGCCTCTAATTATTATTTTTAAGGAGGTAAACCAAAACCAGATTAAAAATTATGAGGGACTGACTGTCCTCCCCTTCTTGCTTCCTAATCTAGACAGGATTCAGGTCTCAATGATTTCAGTGGAACCAAAATTAACACCTGCATGACCCACATCTGGAAAGCCACATTCCTTTTGTACAAGTCTCTGCACCATGGTCTATGGTTGCCACAACTGCCACAATCAATTGGCTTCAGCAGTGCTATCAGCCCCTATCCATGAAGGCAATTAGCCATCGGGGGAACTGGTAGATTCCCAATCTCTGGATATCTTTGGATCAAGACTGGGTACCTTTCTGAAGGAGGTGATTCAGCTGAACTAAAGCTGCTGGGGTTCCTCCAAAATGCAATGGCCGGCAGTCTAGAGGAGACGAGATAATGGGTGGCCTAGCTTGGAAAGCGTATACATTGATGAATCAATAAGATTACGGTACTGTTGGAGAGAAAGTCATAAGAAAGAAGGTAATTTTCCTGAAGAATGTCAGCAGAATTCCTACACTTTTGGGATTGTCCTGTATTTGTGACACTTCCCATGGAGGGAGTTCTCACCCCACTGCAACTGCCCTTCCTCTCTCAGCAAGTCTCCTCTGGAACTCCTCCAGAACAAGGTCTTTATTTGACCATAGGGTTTGGTAGAGGTAAATGCAAACCTCTTGTTTACCACCTGACCACATTATCCTGAGTTCAAGGTGGGATTCATCTCACTAAACAACTACTGTGTCAGTAAGTCACACCTGAGGTATAACTCTTTTGTAGCTGGTAGAGTCCAACACATGACTTCACCTTGAAACAGATATCTAAACTAGGCCAAATTACTTGTGTTCAAATTTTGCCCTTTTCTTCCCATTGGACACATAGGAAACATAGGATGCCTAGCTCAGGTCTGTGCTGTAGCCTTCTATAGGGTATTTACCTGAATCCCTCCCAGCTGAGTGGGTCACATCTATTCTGCTGTAGGTTCCTGATGGTACCTGAGACACCCAAGTGGGGCTACCACACAGGTCCTACAGAAAAAGACCTATTCCCTTTTGTAGTGGCAGCTGGGAGCCAAGTAGGATCCCCAAGTGTAGCTGGAAGGGTGTAAGATTCCTGTGTCAGTCAAGCAAGCTGACCCTCCCATGTCTTGAAATATCTCCCCAGGTTTTGAAAATTTGACCCACCTGGTTCTAAGCTTCTTATTTCCAAATATTGTTAAGCAGTATTAGCAGGAAAAAAAGATGTAAGAAAGAGTTCCTTGAGGGCACTCGGTGTTTCTGATCAATGCTTGGGTGCACTAGAGCAGAGAAATTGTAAATCGTGCCTCCACAGACAAGGATGTGTCAATAGGTGTGTCTCTGCGTGGGTAGGAAGGGAACAGAAGGCAGAAAACATCTGATGGTGGCATCAAGGATAAACACGTTCTTGTGTTCCTGGTTTTGCTTCCATTGCCATTTTCGGCATTGCAGTTAAGGAATAGGCTGTTCCTTCCAAAGAAAACTTCCTTTTTGCCCTCCTAGTTGGTTATAAATGGGCTAATGTCCTTTAGATGAAGTGCTTAGAAACCTTTAAAACCCTGGCATTTCTGTTCTGTTGAATCCCCAGGTGTTCCAGCTTTGTATAAAATAGCAGATCCCTTCTTCCTGCTAATCTCTGAATCTCAATGAAAATTTCATAGAATCATAGAATCACAGAATGGTTTGGGTTGGAAGGAACCTTTAAAGGCTAAGTAGTCCAAACCCCTGCAATGAGCTGGGAAGTCTTTAACTAGATCAGGTTGCCCAGAGCCCCGTCCAACCTGACCTTGAGTGTGGACAAATGTCCCCAAAAGGTGGGGGACAAGCAATAGTCCAAAAGAGGCCATAATGTCCAAGAAATAGTCCACAACCA
>JAOXJK010000012.1:2413512-2495691 GCA_025774025.1 Xenus cinereus
CCCGTCCAACCTGACCGTGAGTGTTTCCAGGGATGGGGTAAAAACTGTGACATTTGTGAAACTGAGTTCTGTTAATTAATTAGTTGAGCATTGTAGTAAAATCCAGAATTGTGCAGAACCTTCTAAGAAAGTAGTTGTAGCATGTGAATCCCACTTAATATGTTGTTCCTTGAAATCCTTGAAAATCAAACTTTCTCTTTTCCAGACAGTATGAACAGTTGGAAATGTCTTTCTTTATTAATAAAAAAAAATAATTGGCTTAAATTCTCAGTGATTGGTTCAGTTAAATATTTCTGGCCAGTCAAAACATTTCCTTTAGATTTCTACTTTTCAATGTTCTAATGCATGTAGGACTATAGTGAAAAATTAGAATGCTAAAAGTTGTTTCAACATGAAAAATAGGCTACTTGTACTGCAACAAAATATTTCAGTTTTTTAAAGTAAAAAATAAAACCTTAGCAGGTTAAACCCAACAATGGGACAGGTTTAGTGTACTGTGTACTCCCTGGAAGAAAATAGTGAAAACACACAGAAAACTTTGGGGAGCTTGGGCCTCTGAGGATTTCTGCACAATCGCATCCAGAGCTTAAGGTTTTGATTCAGTACTAAATGTAAGGGAATATTTCTGCAGACTTTCTGTGACTTTCACTGCTACAATAGACACCACTAGGTATTTAGGATCTAGGAGCACAGAGAGTGAGGGGTCTGGTTGATTGCTCCTGCAGCTCTTTGGAGACACAGCTGCTTCTGTTACATGAATGAGAGCAGCTTTCTGGCAAGCAGCGAGCTCCCGCTGCAGAGGACTCCACGGTCCCTGGTCCCTGTGGCTACTCAGGCTCCTTAGACACAAGCAAGGTCCACAGGTTCCACATGAGATCCATGGGTCGATTTGATTTTCTCTGGTGGAGCTTCCTTCCCACAGCCTCCCACTGTCACTGATCAGATCTCCTGTGAAACCTAATTATTAACATTGCATAATCCCCCAGATACATTGGTGCATGGGTTCTGCAGGTAAACGAGGAGAAATCCAAGCTGGAAGGAATCCGAGTGACCCTGCAGCTTTATTATTATTATTATGAAGAGGAGGGCTCGTCTCTGGTTTCTAAAGTAAACACAGGAGGTATCTTGGCAGAGGAACCTGCAGCAGAACGCTGGGATTGCTTTCCCAAATTCTTGGCCGCTTCCCTCGCTGCATGTCAAAGCTGGTATCTTTGCCTAATAGTGATCACCCCTCCGCGAGCTGATCACTATCTGGCAGCCTGTCTGCATTTCCCCAGCCACTTTCAGAAAGAAATCATTAAGGCTCCGATGCTGCGCAGAGAGGTCTGCAGGTGCGGCTCCTGGCTGCTGCCACCCTCCGAGAGTCCTCCTGCGAGAGTCTCCTTGCCCCAAGGGTCGTTTACCCTCACCAGCCAGGGAAAAGAGCCCACTGCAATCATTATTTGCTCTTCACCCAGCATCTTATTTCGTCTTCTAAGTCAGATATTTGGGTTAGTTTCTCCTCTTCCAAGGAAAACTCCCTACCTGCTTTCTTTCCTCCAAATCCTACCCCTCCTACACGCTTCCTCTCCCTCACCCGAGTTTCTTCCCTGTTCATCAGCCTGACCACCACCAGCCTTTTTCCAGCCAGGCACTGAGTCACCAATCACACCAACAAGTTACAAGGCTGGAGAACAGTTATGTTTTTCTGAGGAACATCAAGGCACCGCATCTGCTGAGTCACTTGGAGAAGAAGCGCTTCAACCCACAGCTCCTGGTGTGCAAACACCAAACTCCAGCAAGTTTAGGGAGAGGAGCCTGGAGAAGAAAGCTTGATCCTTCTCTGCGTGGTCTGATGATGCACACATGGTGCCGTAATTCTCCAGTCGTGTGGTAGGAAATCAGACTGGGTCTGTTGCTTGTTTACTCAAAACATGGGAAGAGCCTTCCACCCAAATCCCCCTTTTCTGACCAGGGTCTGAAGACCCTTGGAGTGGGTGGCCTGTTGCTTAAGATTCCACAGAAGTTGGCTAAGAAAAGCAAGCTGGTTGTGTATAGATTCATATTACATATACATAGGACTTCCCATCTCAAAAGCAGATTATAAAAGATTAACTTAATGTTAGGTAATTGCCATAGATGTAAGAAATTGAGAGGTTTTGCTTAGCAGTCCAAGAAAATTAAGCTGCCTTATGGCAGAAACATCCCTGCCTGTTCCATTCACACCAGAATAAATTTTGGGCGGAAGGAGACCCAGTGTAACCATTTCAGTAGCCAGGAGGTATCTGCAAACAATGGGAAAAGTCAGTGCTGTAAAGCAAATTAAATCTTTATCTTCTTTCTCTGCATCAGGTTTTATTGCTGTTGTTAATTCTTTCTGTTGTGAGAGATGATCTTTGAGAGAGAATTTTTCTCTCTCTCACAGCGTATACAAATGCCAGGACATACACTGGCATTTTTCCTGTACCTTTGAGCGACTCATCAGTCTGTGCCTCCTTAATTTTACTGAGATCTAGCTGAAACATGTCAAGGAGCCATGAGGATTTTTTCCCATGCAAAGTAGTTTCTTTGCAAAAAAAAAAAAAAAATCCAGTTGTTCTGTTGCAGCAGAAATTGCCCTTTCATTTTAAAAAATAGTTTTATAAGCAGCAAAAAAAGTCTGAGCTTTTGTCTCATGGCAGCCCTGCAAGAATTGAACTCTAAATAGGTGTTGACTTCCCTTTGGGTTGGGGTGCACCTCATGGCCTTCCTCCATGTGGATTCTCTGTTGTCTAACAACAGGTAACCTTTTGCTGCAGCCCTTCCAAAACAGATGGAAGGAGAAACTAAGGAGGTCTCTGCCCTCTCCTCCTTTCAATTTTCTTCTAAAAAGAAGAATATAAACCTGAAAATCTTCAGTGAGTTTTTGGAGGAAAATTTTTGTTTCCTGACTTTCATGTCTCTTTCCCACACGTTTGGACCAAGATCCATATAAATATTCTCCTTAATCCTAAGGCCATGCTGTGTACAGAAATGGTCCTCAAAGAGGGTGTAAAAAGGATTTATATCTATGTATGACTTTGGAACAGTTGATTCAGTATCGATCAGTCCTTGAGCCTTTCAGAGGGATTGAATGAGATGAGTCTTGTGACATTTCAGACCAAAGGAGGAGCAGATTCTGTGAGGAATGGATGATATGAAAGGAAGCACAACCATAATTTATTGCAAAGTAATTAAATGGGATTTTGATGGATAGTGCAACTAGATGAAAAGCTCTTTCAGGTTTGGGACCTTTTTTTTCTTTTCAGTTCAGTAGTTCAAAATGGAAGCATCTTTTTCATGGTTGGAAAATCAAGCATTTGATCAGAAATTCTTTTTTTCCACAGAAACCAAGATATTACATTACAGTTTTGAGGTTCTGAGCATTTTAAGATAAACATAAAAGATGTTTACACAAAGTAAAATTGTATGCAAAAACAACCCTCTATAAAACTGCATTTTTACAATTGTCAGAAAAATCAAACTTATTCTGAGTGCTTGGCAAACGTGGCAAACTACATAGATATGTGAAAAATACTCAGAAGATTTCGGGGGTGGGGGTATATATCTGTAATTTTATAGGAAATAGATTTATGTAAAAAAAAAATAACATGCCCAGTCCTAACTGGCAGTTTCAGTAGAGTAGATAAAATAGTGTTGGAGTTTGCTCACCCTCAGATGATCAAGGTTTGGACACAGTGACAATAAGAAATGGCAAAATTCCTGATGGAACTGGAGCTGTGCTCTGGGTCTAAAAAAGAAGCAGTCCCTGAGATTGCTCAATCAAATCCTCTAATTTGGTATCGATAATTAAAAAAAAAAAAAAGCACACACAAGTGTAACAGAAATTTCCTTACTGACTGTCTTGGTGCAATAAAAGTCCTTAAACACATGTTTTATTTTAAATATGTGCTTAAGTCCCATTGATTACAGTGTTGACTTCAAGCACAGAATTAAGTGCTTTTCTAAATCCAGGTTTCCTGCATTTTCCTTAACAGTATTTTATGACCAGAACAAAAAGTAGCTGTAGGATTCATTAGAGGGAGAAGGGAAAAGAAAAAAGAGAGAGAGTGCAAAAGGAAGGAAAAACAAAGAGGAGGAAACTTTATGGCTCCGTAAACAGCTGTAAGCAATGTCTCTGGTCGGGTCAGACCGGTCTGAGTTGACAAGGCAGTGTCTCCAATTATATAGCATGCTGTAGCCTGTAAAAATGAAATCAATTTGTTATTTTTCTGGGAGAACATTATAGCGTGAGTTCACACATTTGGTGAGCCTGATGACTCAGTGAAAGCCAAAGAAGGAACTCGCAGTCGTGAGTGTGTGTGCGCACAACTGAGTGAGGGTTATGTGTGTGTGTGTATAGCGTGACCAATTGCATATTCAAAATACGTTCTTGGAGGAAAGGGTGAGAAATGTAAGTAACTTGCTGTATTAGAACAGTGGACAGTGAAAATGGTGGTGTTCTTATTGGGTTACCTGAACACCACAGTGACGGAGCTTTCCATCCATGGTTCTCATTTCAAAATTGGCTTCATCACTAAGGAGTTTCAGGATAAAATTCCCCCAAGCACTTAAGCACTTAAGCAATTTAGAAGTCCAAATCCAATCTTCGCAAGGATCTGAGGTCTTTGAGCCCAGTCCTCCAAGGTATTTAGCACTGACATAGCCCAGAACAGACCTCAATTCAGGGGGATGAGCATTAATGAGAGGTTTGAAACCACAATATGTAATTTATATTGCTGATCATTTAAAAAAGGTTCAAGTTGGGATGCGTTGGGGGTGGGGGGGAACTAGGAGGGTTAAAACAAGCCACACTCCTAATTATTATTGAAATTCATAGTAGGAGTCTAAATATCTTTAAATACTGTAGGCATTTTTCATTGCTTAATATGTTGCCTTCTCTCTTCGCTCCATTCCACTAATTTAGCACACCTGACCCAGAAAATTTGATCTATTTTCATCTAAAACTTGATTCCAATGCCCAAGGTATCTAAGCATTTTGCTGGGTAGGAAGAGGCAGGTTCTCGCGCAGGCCAGCCAGTCGTTGCATGGCAAACACACACATATATGCATACTTTCCATTTGTCATGAAACCCTGATAGGGGTTAGGCTGGGAGAAGTCAGAAGTAAGACAGCAAAGGTGTTTACATGAAACTTTAAATTACTCTTCTTTCATTTGCAAGTAACTGTTGTTCCTCGTCCCAGGTAAATTTATCCATCAGCAATATCATTAGATGAGTTCATTTTAACCACGAGATTTACAGCTCTCATAAACTGCCGTGTAGGTGGCAGATTAAAATGTTAAGACTTATACATCTCTAATACCCTGTACTGCGATCCTGGCAAATCTTATAAGATAAATGGAGCTGGATGGAGGCAGATCTCAGCAGGGAGACCTCCAGGGAGAAGCCCCAGACGTAGGATGTGGTATGGAAAGAATATCAGGGTCACTGCGTCCCAGAGCCAGGCTTGAAAATATGGTTGGAGGGGCCATTATTCTGCTGGATGGGTTGTTTTTCAGATGACACGTCTAACAGAGGTGTTAATTGCCTGGGGTAATTAAAGAGTTCCTGAGACTTTTTGCAAGGAACCAGATTGTTACTACTCATATTCTCTCTTCTTCTGTACTGTTCTGTAGATCCTAAGGGAAGACAAAGTCAAAGAAACATCTCTTGCACTTAGAGTGGAAGGTGCTGAGTGTTGTGGTGTGCCTTAGTTCCTGTGGGAATTCACTGTCCTGGCCAAACCTCAACGCAGATAATTACACTCTACTTTCTTAGCATCCACTCAAAGTTGCCATCAAGTATGTTATTTTCCAAATCCAGACCCAAACTACTATTGGGTGTTATAAATAAACTGCCACGGTCCACATTAGAGATATCTGCCACCTACCTCCCAGCAAAGACTTTCCTTGGTATCCTCTTACCAGCCCTCTGAGATTCAGCTAAAAAGGGTGAGATTCCTGGTCCCTACCTTTAGCTTGCTAAAAACAAGGTGTCTAGTTTATCCTCATAGTTTTTCCACAGCCAGTGCTGCCTCCTAAGCATCTCCAGTGTGATTCAGCCCACCTATCTGAGGCACCTATCTTAGGATGGGCTGAATTGCCCTGTGGAGATGCTGATCTTGCTCCATGGACTCTGGTAGACAGCTAACTTGGCCGAGATGCCTAACTTCTAAATGGTCAAAGTCGGGTGAGATGAGTCCCACGCTTAGAGATCCTCTGATGAAAGGTGCTAGAGAAATACAATGCTGCATCATCATCACCATCATTATTATTAATGCAGGGCAAGGGTAATGGAATTATTCATGGGAGAAAAGCTACCTCCATGCCTGTATGTTTGCAGGATTGGACCCAGCCACAAGATTATGTACATACTTTCTGGGCTGGAAGAGAGAAATAATTTAAATATAGCTCTTGTGCTCTACTTCAGGATGAAAGAAGAGATATCTAACAAGAGGAGTGGAAAGAACAGTTAATCCAGTAGGTTTCAGTCTTCTTTTTTTTTTCTAGACTGCAAGAAACAAAAAATCTGGAAGGACAGATGCTTTCACAGTGAATTTGATCTGTCTAACAGGCTTAGAATTCTTAACTCTCTTTGTGAACCTCTTAGGAGGTGCTGTCAATAGCCAGATGCTCAGAGACTAAAAAGTGAAGCCCCCACTGCCATCAATGCTATGGACACACATAGTTTCTGAATTATTATTAAAATATGTCACTTCTGTAATTAGCGTTAGACTCCTTAGGTTTGATTATTACTGGGCAATACACAACCAAAAAACCCCCTCAAACTGAAAAAATACTTTGCATGATAATCAGTTCCTTAATTCATGTCTTCTAGAGATAAACCTATTGCTTTGTCGATCTTTGTTAATGTGGCTTTCAAATTTTCAACTAAAACATTATTAAAAATTACTTTATTGTCCGTATTTTGCAATTGCGTGGGCTTGGGATACTTTTATGTCATAGAAGAAAAGCACTTCCATCCAGGAGGGACTTAAGCAGAATGATTTCCTTTTCCGTTTAAAATGATGGGGTTTGGCAAGTTCCATTTCCTTTCTTTCCATTCTAAACTTTCTCTGGGTTTTTATTTTCATTTTCTTAGGGAAACAGAAAAATAACCACAACATATGCTAGAATATCAGTGGTTTTCTGTGAAAAATTATGCCATTAGATGAATGTCGATCTATTAATTTTCTCTGCCTCTCTTTCCACCTGGTCTCTGGGCTGGTGGTTCAACTCTACAGAAGACTTTCATGGAGGCTGGGAATTGAGGTATGCTATAGGGGTGTAAGAGAAGACATAGTAGGCTCAATTACGTCTCCTAAGCCTGGTCCTTAGCTCTGAGTGAGATGTTCTGGAGTATCCTTCCCACCTTCTAGTTGTCCATGTTAGGTGGGCACCATAGCTTGGTGTGTGCCAGGCCTGTGTGATGAGGGTTTGTGGGAACTCACTTACAGATCCCATCCCATAAGTCTCTTGAACTTTCAGGTGCCATCGGCCATTTACAGCTGTCTCCATTTTTTTAAAACTTCACAGCCTCCTAGTAGCTCAGTTTTCCCCAAATGTGTCTTCAAGCATCTTCAGATGCATGAAGGTCATGCTGCTCAACCTTAGAAGCCCATGGAGGATTATGGGTAGGGCACTAGAGACGTTCTAATTCTGATGCTGCAGGATGGAGTAAGGGCTGTCTACACATCTCTTGCAAGCAGCTTGCCTGTGAGCCCTTCTGGCCTAGTATGAGGAGATGTGAGACAACTTTTGCTGGATTTTCCTTATAGCCTGAGAGGATGTTCAAAGACTTCTCCAGCCACTCTTCTTCATTTCCATATTTCAGTGTCATAATACCAAGGCTGTGTCCTGAGCATGCATTTTTTTTAGATGCACATCTTTTTCAGGGCATAACTTGTCCCCTTCTCCATAGTATGGCTGAGATTCCTCTTCAAAGAGTTAGATGTGGCACCATCAAGAGGCAGAGAAAATGAGTGAGAAAGGAAAAGGGAATGAGGTGAACCTCTGGAGATCTGCACAGATTATGAGAGAGGATTCTCATCCTCTGTTAGGGGATCCCATGCAAAGGGAGCAGTGTGAAAGAAAACTTGGGATATATGCAAATGAACATAAATCCCCTCTATTATAAACATATGGACATCCTTTGACTTAACTTCTGCAGCAGGACTGGCTGCCACCTTGCATCTGTGTAAGGCAAAGGGAGCAAAGTCACTGCTGTTGCTCAGTTCAATATTCAGTGGCAACTTAAGTGCTCTCTGGGTCTTATCCTGGGTCAATACAGCAAGTTACACTCTTGCTGTACAACCTGAACAAATGCAGTTAGTTTACCTGTGTCGGGGACCCCAGAAGGACATCCGCTGAGGAAGTTCTCAACTGCACTTGGAGCCAGCAAAAGGCCTCTCCAAGATGAATAGCAAAATAGAGCTCCTACAGAGTTCAAGAAGAACAGAATTCAGGAAGAAGCAAGTAGATGTACGCACCTCTACATGCTGCTACTGATGTGTCAAGGACTTTTGACAGCCATACTGAGAAGTCAGGGACCTTGAAAAGTCAGTAGAGTGGTGCTGTACAGCAAGGTCATCCAGAGCTGAAGCTTTCTGTTTTCCTGAAAAAGCTATAAGCATATATTTCCTGCATATTTCTTCCTCATAAACTGGCTGGGTTGTCCATTCCAAGAGGGAGGGTACATGTAATTTATTAAGAAGGTGGCCAGGTACTTATTTACAACGGCTCTGCTGAAGGAGCAGATAGATTGAGATAAGGGAAATGAAGAGCTCTCTAGATGTGTTGGCACAGAAAAATTCTCACTGAAGGTTGAATTAAACACTTCAGGGCATGCAAGGCTTAAAGATAAGCCAAGAACTTTGGCTGTGGACATACAGAACACTGTTTTCATGCGTCCTCCTGAGCTAATGGGAAAGAAAAAGCTCATTGGATTGTAAAAGAACAGCTCTTTGACCCTTTGCCTTGGTTCAAACATGAGCTGTACCTGTTCTGAGGATGAGTGTTTTTGTAAACCTGAGTGCTTCACAAATTCTTCAGTGAAAAAGGAGAGGTTAATGTCAATGCATCCCGGAAGTGTGGGTGCTCAAGAAATTTGAAGATGATGCCTGGTTAGACCACAACAGACAACGCTTGGCCCATTTCTCAACACCACACTTTCCAAATCACCCACATACAGAAGATAGTTTAGAAGCAGATCACAGGAGAGTGGAAAATGCAAAAGACAGGTTTAATCATTGAAAACAGTGAGAAAAATGAATGATCAGAGCTATTAGAGAGTTGAGTAACACTGAAACGAGATTCTGATCTTTATAGACTTTCTCAATGTTTTCTGAAGGCTTTAGTTGTTGGGTTGTTGTTGCTTTTTTAGGGGGAGGGGAAGGTTGGAAGGTTCATAAGGTTCATATCTCATGATCAATAAAAATGACAGGAAGCTGAAAGAACTCGGTTCTCCTAAAGATAAATTGACGAGAGAGAGAGAGAAAGTGTTTACACCTGGAAGCTGGAAGCAAAGACCAAAAGAGGGTGCTCTGATAGGTGTTATCACACTCCAGTGAGCTAGGAGGAGGACTCCGCTTAGCTGTTTAACAGCAGAAGCGCTGTTCATGGAGAGGTGTTTTGAGATTCCACCCTGTATCTTCAGTGGAAAGTCAAGTGACTACACACTCCTCCATGAAATGCCAAATTTGCATTACACCGTCTCAGTGCCTGATGACGCCTTGAGAACAAGACTCTTGCTGGAGATTGTCTTTTGCAGATTAAACTTTCCAGACTGTAACACAGATCAAAGCAAGGTGTGACTGTTTCCTTCTGTATTGAGAAGGGAGCAGTGTGAAAAGCAATTAAAAGTATTTCTACATGTTTTTATTTTTTTTGTTATCTCAGATGATCTTCCCAGCAACGGAAACGAATAGTTGAGGGCACCAACCTATAAACTCCTCTTCCTATGACTGGCATTTTCACTCTACCACTGTAGTAACCACCAAAAAGCATAGAGACAGGCATGAGTTTGCCTGTTTGCATAAATTAAAGTTTGTGAGACTCGAATCCTAAAGCTTCATCCAGGTCCTATTGAAATAGTTCAAGAAAGTCTTCCTGGCTTCACAACATGATGGATGGAGCCTACAGTAGGTTGTTTCTATCTCAGTGGATACTTTGTCTTTGCTGGGAACTGGACAGGGCGCTTTTGAAAGCTTTGGGAAGGTTGACGGTGACTCTTGTTGATGTGGGAACAAGCTCTACAGATGTTTCCACCAAAGTTGGCTTTAGACTCTGGAAAATATCCATGTCCTGAACTCCCTGTATAGTCAATGGCTGAACTATTCTCTGAGGGATGATTCAGAGCAATCAAGTTAGTGCTCTTTTCTGGAGGTTTCCATGAAGGCACCCCATGTACAGAGATAGGACCATGTAGCTCCTGAGCCTAAAGTTGGCATCTGTGAGTACCTCCTAACTCCCAGTCCTCAGGAGGCTGAATGGGTTGAGATTTGGGGATGTGGCACCCTAAGACTCCGCATTCCCAACAACGCCACAGAGGCATCACACTCAAGTCCTCTGAAGCCTGAGACAGCGTTTTACATGGTGCCTTTAGTCCATAAATTGTGATGCAGCGTTTTATAACTTAACAGCGAAACAGAAACATACACAGTGCAGTTAAAGTGCAAACACCTTTTGGCTTGGCATGGGTTCCATTTCACAGGTGCTTTTCTGCCACTAGTTGTTCCTCGAATTTATCTAAAGCTCAATAAAACCCACATCAAGCCACTTTAGATAGGGAAAACAAGTTAACTGGGTCCTTTCCTTGGTCTTCTCCTGTGGGTTCCTGCAGGTTCCTGCAGGAACTTGCCTCCTTCCCAGAGCTGAGCTCTTTGCATGGACTTAGACACAGCACTCAGCTTTCCTGGGTGGGACTTTTTCAAGGAATTTAGCCATTTCAATTGGTAGGCATCATGTCGTGATTCATCTGGAGAATTTTACAGGGCAGACATATCCCACTCAACCAGTCACCCAGGCTGTCTTGATAGTCTAGCCAATACAGTCAATGGTGGCAAGGCCATGATTCACCTCATCCCAAAGCAGACGTCTAAAATAAGGCAGATGAATCGTGCCCTAGAAGTGCCTGTTTCTCTCCACTGACTGATTACAAAAGCAGGCTGGGGTGAGTAGATCAGCTGGAGATGTCTGGGTTGCAGATATCAGAAGGTAGGTGAGATGAACATGGTTCCTAGTTGAAGTGAGCTGCCTTCCACCCTCTTTTAATGCAATGGAAGGGGAGAGGAACTTCTGTAGGGCAGTTGCTACTTGTCTCATATTCCCTCCCTGGGGTAGGATGAATTGTCCTCAAATGTTAGGTGAGATCAATCTTCTCCTAAAAGTGCAGCTGAGGTGGAAAGAGGCATCTAAGGAAATCAGCTGAAAGCCCTTTGCTTTCCCAGGCACCTTCTACCTTGCCCATCTAAAGTTCATTTACTGGGTAATGTCTTGGATGGCACTGTCTTGGCTGAGCTGATTATCCTGGTGTTAGACTCCTACCTAGAACCGTTTGGGATCCAGAAATGGATGTTCCTATATCTCATCTGCCTGGAAAGGACTGATTTGCAAAGCCAAGTCTATGCATGTTTAGCAAAGACACTTTCAGCCTAAAATCCCCTGGTATCTGATCTCCCGAATGTCCACCTCCTTTTTATTCCTGTCTTATCTTGACCAGCTACCCACCAGGAAGGGAGCAAACTGACTGCAAGTACCCTTCTCCCATAAAAAGGACAGACATATTAAAATGTTTTTTATCTTAGCGCAGAGAAGTGCTGAATTCAAGCTAATTTTCTTGTGAACTCCAGCAATGATAGAATTCTTGTACTTTTTTTTTTATTGTAAGAGCAAGTGTGAAGGCTTATTCCCTGACTGCCCTGCTGATAATTCTAAGACACCAGGCTGTTCCCAAATGAAAACCACATAGAAAAATGAATGTAAACAGAAATACACACTGCCCAGGCAGGTTTCTGTTTGTCATTAATTCTGAGAAGAAAAGCCAATCAAGAGATTTAATTAGAAGAAAAGGAAATTATACTCTAAAAGTCCCTTCAGTTTTAGTAATCAAGGTTATTATTAGAAGCACCAGTAAAATCACTTTAAAAATCTATCTAATTAGCTACATATCTGCTGATCTCTCTGCATAGCTGACTTGTTTGTCTCTAAGGCTTCAACCAACCTAATGGTTCATGGACACTCCTTTCAACAGACTTCCATTTGGCTGAGCACAGGATTTACACTCAAGTTTTGTTGGTGTTTTGGTTTTTTTTAAATTTCCTTCTCCTCCCTTTAACCAAAGCAATTTGTAGATTGATGGGCAAAGTAGGCTTTCCACGTCCTTGTGACAGTACAGAAAACATTGCATTGTTTTGAGAAAATATAACCTCACATCTGAAAATTCCCAAATTCACACTGATGTGAATTTAAAGAGAAAATGTGCTAAACTAATATCCAGAAGGATGCCGACAGCCATTTTAATAATTTATTTTTTAGAACATTTCATCCAGGTTAGAACGTCCCAGTATGAAGCTTTGCAAAGCACATGCTTGGATTAAGCAGGTGTGGAAATGCTTTGGCAAACAGTAGAAAATCTTTTCTAGACTGTACTTTCAAGGAGGTTACCAATATGCCAGCCATGGTTCCAAACTCACATGTACCGATGCGTGAATGTTTCCGGGAACGAGTTCACATGGGAGTAGCATTGATATTGGACCCATATTAAGCCATAGGAGAGTTTTTCCCCCAGATTCTTTCTTATCCAGCAGGGATATACCTCCATCCCCTTTCCTCCATAGCACAGGAAATGTAAGCACTTATGAAAGCATCATGGAGTAGTGAGTTTATGCAGCGTTCCTGCAGCGTTTAGCGCAGACTTGTTTTTTTTAAGTTCTTGAGGTCCAAACTGCTTGAGTCTTTAGGGTCAGTTTCAGTGCCCAGAAGTTACCTGGTAAGGTTCAAAAACATAAGGCACGTTGCTGAATTGTATGATGGTTGTCCATTTTTGTTGTCCCCCTTCCTAAGACTTGGAGCATGGTTTCTTCAATGTTGGTGTTATTACTTTGTGTAGCTCTAAAGTGCTTGTGACTTTCTAATCCCTGGATTTCCTCAGCTACCAAAATTTCCTACAAAACCTACCTGCTCTTGTACAGTTGTGCTTGGCTTTCAAATAAAGAAACATGGTTTTGACCCTCTGGTTGCCAAGTAAACTACTTGTGTGAGCTGAGCATCTTTGGTAAGAAGCAGTACAATGATGGACTAAGGCTTTGAGAGGATGAAGAAAAGGGAAGGAAGTTACTAAAGGCAAAGTTGGTGGTCTTGTTGGGTCTGTAGGGAACTTCAGGAGAGAGGTGAGATCATTTTGCGGGGAGGATGACAGTGGAAAGAACATTTTCTGGAGAGGAGAATGCAGAGGAACTGAAGATGCTGATTTTCCATCTCCATTCTTATGAAGCAAGAACAAATATGAAAGCCAGCCTGACAGCATCTCTTTTTCCTTGTGTTTTTTTATTCCAGGTCCTTGGCAATTGGTCACCAGTATTCCTCCCTGGGGACTCAGCCTATTCTCTGCGGGAGCATCCCGGGACTGGTACCCAAGCAGCTACGTTTCTGTCGGAACTATGTGGAGATCATGCCCAGTGTAGCAGAAGGGGTAAAGATTGGGATCCAGGAATGCCAACACCAATTTCGAGGGAGGAGGTGGAACTGCACGACCGTCAATGACAGCTTAGCCATCTTTGGCCCCGTGCTAGATAAAGGTGAGTTCATTGCTACGGGCTTGGCAACAGCAACATCCATGGTGGAGTAGTGGCAGACATCTTAAGAAACCTACTGTGAATTAATTTGTTTGTGACAAAGCGCCACATAAAATGGACTGCCAGAGATAGTACTTGAGCTTGATAAAGGAGGCGTGACATAGGCAGGGAAAAATTTGGTGGCCCAGGACCTCATCCAAGCAGTTCCAACCTGACCCAGAAGGTCTTTTGTAGAAACAAGAGGCTAATTAAGCCTTGTCATAGGGATAGCAAGCAAACCTGTGCCTCCCCAAAGGAAGGGGAGTGGTTACCCACCATCTCCATTGCACAGCCGACATCCAGTCACATCTAACCACTATTTCTACCTCAAACCACTGCTGGGATTGCATAGGTCCAGAGAACTTGGAAGTGCCCCATTTGGGAGTGTGCAGAGAGTGGGGTCACCTCTGACCCTGCTTGGAGCAGGAGGTTGGACTAGAGACCTCCCAGGGTCCCTTTCAACATGAATTATCCTATGATCCTAAGTGCCTTGGAAGGACCATTGTGTTTTCAGTGGTCAAGCTGGATGTCTAGCTCCTATTCTGATCCCATGGCACCTCATGACACATTTTCAGTTCTCTCAACAATTGCAGAGAGGAAATGAGGGGCTGTTGGGTGTGGCTCCTAGGGGTTGGATTTATGAGATAACATCAATTTTGGTACCATAACAGGGTACAATGAAGATCAAAGGCCTGAGGAAATCACCATCAGTTAATGGTTCTGCTTTCATTGGTTATGAACATGTCAAATTAAGACAGGGTGCTAATTCAGGCAACTAATTCTGACACAGCACCTATTGATATAAGTGGGAGATATTGAAAATGTTTTTCTCTAGGTTGGTGGAAGCAGTGGGATTTAAGTACTTGGCCAACTCTGAGTATCTGCTCTTTTTCCCTACAAGTTGGCAGGAGCCTATTTTAGCCTGTAAGAACTGTTTTAACCTTCTTTGCCCTCGTAGCATGTCTTTTAAAGTCTGGCCGGCTCCTGCTGGTCTCAGCAAGTCTGGGTCAAGATCTGCCTTTCCCTTTAGCACAAAGGAGTTTGTCCAAGAGGCAGACTCATGTTGCATTTGATTCCTGCCCAGATGGTAGGTCCAGGTGCCCTGTGCAGACCTGTGCAGGAATATACCTGCTTTCTCTGAGGACACCACCAACAGAAGAGGCTCGGAATTCCTCTTTTCTTTCTTTCTTTCTTTATGATTTTGCAAAAGAGTAACATTTACAGGTTCCTAACAGTGTGAGAGTTGGAATTATTTTGTCTGGAATAGCAGAGTAGCACGGTTTGACCTCTTATGAGAGAGGAGGGAGCACCTGGGATAGTTTGAGGGAATGTTCTGAGTTGGTGTATGTAGCTGAACTACACCCACCCTGGGTCACGCTCTCCCAGTGCTTGCCATCTGGAGGTCAGGGTTTTGTTTGGTTTTCCCCTGCTGCATTATTCAGAAGAGACTTGGGTATTTCCTCTTGAAGGAATTTTGAAAAATAGGGCAGCCAAGAAAGAGCAAAGCCTTGATTTGTATCGTGGCAGGGCCTCCACCAGCCACAACAGGCATTTTACATGCCCCCAGCAGGAGAACAGGTGGTTTCAGCTGGTGGGGTTCTCCCTTTAGAGCTGGAGAGCGGGGCCACAATATTAATGCTGGTGTCACTATTTGGGTTTAATAACGAGAAATCATCCCAGAATAATTACACCTGTAAAATCTGCTCTGTGGTGTACTTAAGCCCATATCAAAGTGTCATACCACCATATTTTGCATGCAATTAAAACACTCGTTCTGGGTACATCACCCTTGGGTTGAATTAGGCCAGTACAGCTAAACTGGATATTTTTCCCATACACACAAGCCCAGTGTGACTTATCGAAGATCA
The DNA here is from genome assembly GCA_025774025.1 of Xenus cinereus. Taxonomy (NCBI): domain Eukaryota; kingdom Metazoa; phylum Chordata; class Aves; order Charadriiformes; family Scolopacidae; genus Xenus; species Xenus cinereus. The sequence continues at coordinate 2,429,211 of JAOXJK010000012.1, forward strand.
TTCACTGGGCGCAGGCAGTTGGTGAGCCAGATAACCCAATGCCTTTGCCTTGTCACAAGGCTGGATGTCCTCAAGGACACACAGAGCACGTCGTGCTCCCAGGTGATCTCGGATTAGACGCTCCACACCTCCTGTAGCAATTAAACCCTTTGCCTGAGGAAAGCGATCCTCACCTCCTTGTTGACCGAAGGAACCCCGATCCCACAAGCTGCCAAACGCTCTTATCTCACAACGGTGTCGACACGAAGGGTCTGTCCCTGCTTGAGAGTGCAGGCTTTTGGTAGCCAGGCTCAGGGAGGGAAAGAAGGCTGGGACGATTTCATAACTGAAGAATGTTGTTCCTTGAGGGAGAATCAAACCACCCTTCAGTTTTGCTTCACCTACAGCAGGAGGGGGGAGAAAAAAAACAGCTCAGTCGCATTCTTGTGCGGCAGATCCCCCAGGGTAGGAACATATTTGAGCTCCTACCCCAAAAGAGAGAAGGAGAAAAGGAAGGAAAGAAAGCAAGCAAAACTCTCCTTTGCAGCCTGGATTTTAAGTCACCCAAGATCTAACTTCAGCTTCTCATTTGAGTCAATAAGGACCCCATCCTCCCTCAACGTAGTCGCTAAAGCAACTCCTTTTGCCTTACACGACTATCTTCAATTCTTTCATTGAAAAGGACTGATTTTAATGCCTTCAGGAAATACTTTCTAGGCCCAAAGCTCACTGAGGCTGCCTCACTGTCTGGGCTGCCCTTGCTGCTTTGGTCTCTCATTGCTAATTCAGGGCTAGGCTTGAGCTTTGATTCAGCGGTGCCAAACTGTCACCAGACTCTGGTCCTGCTAAGAGCCATATTCTGATATCTCGTCTGAAACTAGACTCTTTTTCCCCATCAGCCTGTTTATGGAAGGAAATCCCACCTGTTTTAGCTACAACTATATTTACATATACTTCTTTTTTAACATTTCCGCAGCCAGGCAAAATGAATCACGTATTAAACAGCGATGGTATTCATGAGCCCAGCCACAAAGGAATGGTGATGTTCAGGGAATCCAGACCTGTTGCTATTTGGAGGCGATACTTGACAGGCTTGGCCATAAATTGCTCTAGCTCTTCATATGTCATTCGGGACATATGAAGAGCAGAAGTCCCCAATCACACCCAGCTATTCAGTTACTCAGTTTTGCCTGTTCTTGGCCATGGAATAAATATTCTCTCTTCAAAGAGAAAAGAGTCACCTTCCTCACTGTGCTGTGCTACCTGCATAGAGAACGATTCAGGCATTAGCACGAGATGAAATTGCTATGGGGCGATTGAAAGGGGGTTTTTCTCCTCCTCTGTGGTCTTGGGGACATATGAGCAGCTGTGCGGCTCCGTGGGGAAACATTCAGACAGCTGTTGGGTCTTTCTTGCAAAGCACTAGGAAATAGGTGAACTTGGGGATCCTAAACTTTTGGGAATGCAAAGAACAGGATGCCAATATAGGAAAAGAGGTGAGCCTGATCTCTTTTCCTCTACCTGAACCTATCTGTCTATCAGTCATATACAAGTGGATACAGTTCATATGATTTCTAGTCTCCTAGAAATTCAAATCTCAACTACTGGACAGCAGGAAGAACCCCTCACTTGAATTTTTCTTATAGAGTAATTTCTAGAGGAAAAAAAATAGTTTTCATTTGTTTCTTGACCTGTATTTTGTGAAGCTGTGGAGCGGAACATGGCCTTAGCCACACGACTTTAAGTGATCATCTTAGCCACAGCTTGTGCCCAGCCACTTACCTGAGAGGTTTGGCAGTTTGTAAGGCAGTTGCTATGTCTTTCAGTTTCCCAAAGACAAGGGAAGATCTTTGAGTTGCCTTTGGAGGGTGTAGTAGAGGGAGATGCCATCACTGGCAACAGAAAGTGAACTGTGCAACCTAACAGGTGTTTTCTATCCAAAATTTAAGTGGTATTTACTGGGAATTGTGTCTTTCACCCTGTTTTTAACATTTATGGACTGAAGACACTGTTGATGTTTAAGTTGTGGTGCATTTTCTAGTCTCTCAATGCCGTGTGAACCCTCTTTGAAACTCCTGTGGGCAGAAATATGAACTGATCTCAAGAGAAGTAATACAATAAAAGTTTATCATGGCCCTGTCTCTTTAACGGACCTCAGCACATAATTAAGTCAAAATAAAAGTTTCCTCCCTCTCCTTCCCCCATTCAATAAAAGTAAATTACCTCAAACTATTTAAGCCCCCAGTTCTTTTAAATTTAAAAAGGGAGCCCTTGTCTATCTATTTCTTTCACTCACTCCCACCTCCTTCTGCTAAAGACTGACTGGGGCTTTAAACCTGCCAGCTGGACTGAGAAATGGTTAATAGTTATTGTGGAGGAGCAGCTTTTAATGAACTATTGAAGAATGATACATTGATGGAGTAATGGGAGTTTAAGTTGCTCTGTAATGAAACAGGTTCTCAGCGCGGACCCATTGTGGTGTAAATACGGCACGTCTCTCCCACTGTTTGGTCAGGACTAAATAGCAGAGGCCAGAGGGGGGTCAGCTTATGGGGTCTCCGCTTTAGTTAATCAATCTGATTGGATTAGGGTCACTGCGATCCCTAATAATGTCAAAGGTTACGCCAAACTGGATTAAATGCTTTGTTGGGGAGGGCTCAGATTCTTTCAGCTTTCACCGACGGGGCTTGTTTATTAGAGTTTAACACTCGTGCAACCTTGGGAAGCCACACCGTCCCTTTTTGTACGTCGGGGCGTTTGCCGGCGTGCGAGGGGGTTTGAACGAGCCGGGGCGGGTGCGCGCGCGTCCCGTTGCTTTGTCAAGTGTCTGCGCCCGTCGGATGTGTCCTCTGAGGACATATATCAAATTCCCCATTGGACAAATGAGAACCTAATGGGTGATGCAGAGGCTCCGAGGCATAAATTCATTCCGGAAATAATTGTTGGCCGTCACCCCTGCTAGAAGGTAAATGACAAGAGCCACAAAAGTGGCAGAGTGACCCACTGTTCCTGTCTCCCTGGGTTAACCCTGTTCCTGTCCAGCAAAGAAATGTTCTTTCTGATGCAGCTCCTGTCTGTGCAGTTACCAGGATGAGCATAGAACGAAATAAGGAGTATTCAAGACCACTTTATTGCTTCATTATTAAACTGGGTAGGTCTTGCCTTCTAGCACTTTTAACTCAAATCAAGGTGGGATAAGATGGGATGAGATCCCCTTGTCATCTTGCCGAGGGAGACCATAAAGAATTACTACTATCTTCACTCTTGATGTTTCTGAAGATGATGTTGTCCTATAGACAAGGCAAAGTGTCCTTCAGAAAATGATACCAAGTAATCTCTTGAAGGCCATCTGGCAATGGAAAGGGTCAGCAGTAATAGTGTATTATTGGAAGAGATATGAGATCTCTGGATCTCAAATGCCTCTTTCTTTCCTGAGGTAGAGAGCACACTGCATGTTCATAGCTTGCCAGGACTGTCAGATTATCCTTACGTGATGCAGACTGGAGAATTTCACCTCAAGACTTCTGGAATGAACCCAAAATCTGGATTTGACTATGACATCTCTTCCCAAAGGACATGTTGCTTTGACATACCACCAAGAGATAGACAATCTATCTGCCTCCTCTTTTACAAGTCTCCTCATTTCTAATGCAACACTGCTCTGGTGTTGACAACTAGCTACTATATTTTCTTTTGCTACATTCAGAATAACTTTTCTAGAACAGAGCACTTTCTTTGCTACTTACATTTTATAAAAAGTTAAAAATGAGGTCTGCAGAAGAGCAGTGGGTCAGCAAAAGTTTGGGTCCATTATGTCAGACAGGTCAAGGGAGTTCCATCTGATGCTTGGGTCCTCTGGGGCATGATTCATCTGATGCATTGTAGACAGTTAGGATTAAATTATTCACACCCTGAAGTTTCTACATTTCTCCATCAATCACTGAGGGAATCCAGGGAGACCGGCTCTTGATGAGAAGACTCCTGCTCCCAGGCACCACATGAAGGGCAGAGCAGGCATTTGTCTGGCTCATGAGAGAGGTGGGATTCAAGTCACACCCAGCTTCATATGGGATGTTTGGCACTGTTACCTTTGCAGGTAGGCTTATTTTGGGCTCTACATCTTTGGGGATAAGTCCCATATCTCATCTCTCTCAAGAAAGCCAAAACATATCTGTGTTCATGGATTGACTCTTTTGTCCCTGCTACTGCTGTGGATGGGAAAGCTCATCTTGTGCAAAATCCACGTGAGTCTTCCCCCAGGTTTAGCAAGATTGGAACAAGGCTTTTAAATTCAGTTATAATACCTGGGAGACACAAGTCTCCTTGGTAATTTTTTCTTGCTGTGTTGTAACAATATCGCTCCACAGGCTCTCTGATAGGGCTGATCTCATCTCCCAGAGTTAGATGTCAAAGTCTGAGCTAGTCACCCCAGGCTCCCTTTGTAGTCAGTGGAGAGCAATCGGCATCTCCGGAGAGCAATTCATCTGACCTATCTTAGACACCTATCTCAGGATAACATGAATCATACCAAGATGTTTATTTCTCTCCATTGACTATAGAGGGAGCCTAGGGCTACAGGCTCAGACTTCCATGTGCATTTCTTAGAGGCCCAGTCTGGGGGCAAATAGCTCCCACCCCCCATCTTTCTTCTCTTAGAAAGCAGCCCTGACATCCAGCCTCTGTTGGAAAGGCCATTTTACTAATGCAAGAACATGGCACCGAAAAGGATCTCCTGGACCACTGAATACAGGCTGTCCCTTCCTATTTCAGGCCTAATCCCACCTCATGATGTCTTGCATGATTTAAAATTAATACGTTTAGCAGACCTCGTAATATCTTCCTGATGGCATTCTGGCATCTCAGTTGTCTCTGTGCCAAATGCTTCCCCCCCTTTCCCTGTTCTGGATCAGACTTCTCCACTTCTGCAATAAAGTAAGGCATGAGCAGAAAGCCACAAGATACTGATCCATCCAGGAGGTTAGTTACATGTAGGAGGTACTCTCTGCTCTCTCATGAAACTCTTCCCAAGAGGATCTGATTTCCAACCACACCCCGTCTACCTCTCCGCTAATGGCAATTTGGGCAGCTGCCCTGGTATCAACAACGGAGATCTACAAACTCTACCCTGTAACTATGGGGAAGGAAACTGGAAGGATCAGGATTGAAAATGTGACTATGCAAGCTCCACTCAGCCGTCGAGATGCATAATACTGCAGGCCAGAGATTTGCCAAGGCTGCTGAGAAAAAGACTGGCAGGTCCTGGCTCAAGAGAGAAGCATCAGTTGTGTTTAGTGTCAGTGTGAATCGAGCTTGGAGCTGGGGATTACTGCAGGGGATGAGACAGGCATAAGTGCCAGCATATTCCTGCATTGCCTGAGTCCACGTTCCAGCCCACAGGTACAGAACAGTCCATATTCATGGTTACAGCATTTCTGAGCTGGCTGTTACCTAGTTAGTTCAGTACAGGCAGCAGAAGCAGGGAGGAAATGCAGTTTAGGGACATCTAGAGGAGCTGCAGCCACATATCTGGTTTGTAGCCCACATCAGTACTCCCAGTACTGGGAGATTAGCAGCTTCTCCTGAGCCTTGGCAAGAGCTGCAAGTTGCAACGGCAGCAAACAGAGATGCTGAGGAAGCTTGCCAACGTGTTAGTCCTTCAGCCTTTGGGAGCAGGATACCAATGAGGTAGTAGAGGAGCTCCTTCTCTTACTGCTGGAGCTGCTGTACGGCCAGGTCACTATCAGAAGGGGTGACTTCAGGCTCTTGTGACTTCAGGGGTGTTCAAGGGCAGCCCTCTGGTACAGTAGCACCCAGAAGACTATGGTGACCATCACATCTGGCTGCATTTGCCTTTCCATCCCCAACACAATCAGGTGGATCAACTGGAGACTGGGCATGGCTTGGGTTGGGTGGGCTCAGGTGTCACCTGGCCTTCTTAGCGAGAGGCCCTGACCTCATCGCCTCTTCACCTGCAAAATGATGCCGGGATAAAGATCTGGTTCTTGTGCATCTCTACAGTTGTCTGGAGATGAGACAGCCCATGTAAACAGCTGTAAACAGCCAACACCCAGGCACAGGCTGCAAACGGGGGAGAGCGGTGACGGTGAAAAGGAAATGGCAGCACTGCCAGGAGCTGATCCTCTCTGCTTTCCGTGCTCCCTCTACCTCCCACTGCACCAACCCTCATCTGTCAACCCTGACATGGAGATTTTTCTGGCGACTAAAACATTAGACGGGGGATCAGGGAGGGGAGAAGGAACAAGACAGCCCGTGGCTACAAAACCGGTGGTGGCGTCTCTCCCGGCAGCGGGAGGCACTGGAAACTTCTGCCTCGGGCGGCGCGCACAATGCAACGGGCTGGCAGGGAGCGGGCTGCGCAGAGTTATAGATTTATTTCCTTCCCCCTCCCCTCCCCTTCCTCCCCTTTCCCTGCTGGGTACATTGCATTCCCCAACTGGGCTCAGGCTGGTTGCAACAAGGAGCTCCCTCTGCCGCATCCCAGAGTGCCAAGTCCAAGCGTGGGAGCTAGTCCTAGACAAAAGGGAACAGTAGAGGGAGCTGATTAGCATCCCTTTGTCCCGGGAGAATCCTGGCCCCAAATGGGCCCTCGGCGCTGGACAGGAGCCAGGGAGGGAAATGGGGAAGGCGGAGGCTTGGTCGCCTTCACCCAGGCGCCTGGGGGAAGGGGACGTGGTGGTTTTCACCCTTAAGCGCCGCTATGGGATGGGTGCTGAACCGGGAAGCACCATCCTCTGGTCCGCAAGGGTGGAGGAGCTAGACATGCGTCTGCCCACGCTCCTATCTACCAAACTGCCAAAGCAAACAAAGTCTTCTGACAAAGAGGGGGGATCCAAGTCCGTGAATGTGGCTTTTCTTCCCTGTGAGATGTGTTATGAGCTGGCAGCGCTGAATAGATGCAGGGATTTTAAGGCCAGAAGGGGCTGTGGAATCATCTGATTGGATTCCCATATAACAAGCAGAGAATTTCTTCCCGTTCCTCCCCGAGCAGACATGACATGGCAGCAAGAGGAAAAAAAGGGAGAATAAAGATGCCCTCCATGCTTCTTTCCGTGCTATGGGCTTGCAAGGCAGGAGAACGGGGCTGTCTCCTTCAGGGCAGGCAGGGCAGACAACCAAGACACTTATGGGCAGGAAATGGGTTAGCATGTTCCCTGCCAAGATCTGCTGCAGAAGGAAGCGTGCACCTTGATGGATCGACTTCTCTCATTCCTTGCTCCCTCAGCCCCATCTTTCAGGGTGGACCTCTTTCAATGAAAGAACTCATCACCCAAGAAGATCCGTAGGATTAACAAAGAGGAAGGGGTCAGCCACCAGGAGAGGGAATGGTTCCAAAGGATTGTTCTGACTGTGTTTGGATTTCTGTTGTGCATGAGAGCGATGTGCTCATAGGAATGACTAGGGAACAGTTGACTTAATACTGAGCCACGAGGACAAAGCAGGAGTAAGAGGAATGCAGACTTCTGAGGGCTTCAAAGTCTTGGCAGCTGGAAGGACACAGAATCAGAGAGTTTCATGGGAGGCAAAACCCAGATGAAGTAGGTAGGGACTTCCATCACTCCAGGGTAGGCAGGAGTGCTGCACATTGACATTTTTTGGAAAAAAACAGCATAAGATGGGTGAAGCCAAGGTATCTGGGGACTGTGTGATGTAGACCCCAAGACATTCAGCAGGGAAGTGTATGGTGTACTGTCTCCTGCTCACCTTCAACATGCTCTCATGGGTCACTGAAATGGTTCTGTAGTGTTGAGAACAGCAGATCACTGTCGAACGGGCCCATAAAGAGGGTTATAGATATATCACAATATGGATATGCTTTAGGGAAGGACTTTAAGGAAACTGTCATGGCTTTGTTTTGGTTTGGGCAGGCAGTTTTAGGAAGCAGAAGGTGACATGGTGAACCTCAGGGAGGCTCTGGAACTTTGGCTGTGGGTGACCGTAAAACCTGATGGCAAAGCACAGACAGAAAGCCAGAGAGCCCAGCAGACCCTGGGAAACACAGAGCTGTCCACATGGCTTGAGGTGGAACTCAGGAGTGGGTACAGATGGAGTAATCAAGAGTTTCTTTCACTTTTTATTTCATCTTTACTCATCTCACCATTCCTAGAAAAGAAAAGCAGTTTACAAAGCATATGTGTTATTTGGCTGGCTTCTCCAGACCCAGCCTGGACCAGTGATGGGGAGCAAGGCAGAAAAGAGAGGTTCTGGTTGTGGCTCTGCTTCTGGCTGTGATGGAGACAGTGGAGCAGGTCCTCCTTCCTCGGCATCTCTACTTCCCACAGAGTGCACCACAGCAACAACTGGATACTTCAAAGAGAATGATACCAAAGTAGGTCGTATGTAGGACCCTGCAGCTCTTGCAACATAATTTAAGTAGTTTTATTAGCCTGCTTATGACTGTTGCTCTCAAGTTTGATCGACAGGGCAGTAATGCTTCATGGAACGCTTCCTGGTAGGCTGCAGTTTGTTGACTAAGCATCTGGCACGATTTCCTCTCCATTATTTCCAGGTGCTAAATCACATTAAATGATAGCTAATAATTATGGTTTATCCTTTCCTAATAATGCTGCTTTCCCAGGGAAGCTGTTGCCACAGGGAGGTTGTGGGAGTGTGAATGGGTGGGGAGGGCACAAGGAGATATTTCTGTTCACCCGGAGCCATAAAAAAGTTGGAGACCCCTTAGGCTAGGCACGCAGGATCCAACCTAGGAGATATTATATCTTGTCAAAAACGTATTTATTTATTTTCTGGGCCAGTTTTCCATCAGAAAAGGCAGCTGTGTCAAAATGGAGAGGTTCTGCAGGACCTTCTTAATTTCAAGGCAAAAATGCACAGCTTTGGTTTTCTTGTTTTGTTTCACATATTTCAGATAGTTTCATCTGAATTTTTGAAAAGAAGCCATTTTATTTCTTTTTATTTTGAAGTGATCTTATGTCAAAATAGAAAGTCATTAAACCATCAAAGCAGCACACTGCTGTACCTTTAATATTTTATAGAATGTTCAAGTGCTTTGATATTACTGATGCAGAAGGATTTTATCTTGTCAAACAAAAAATTGTGATGTCTTTCCACCCGATTTTCAACTCTTAAAATTAAAACAAAACAGAAATTCCCATAATACGCTCATTTGATTTTCTGGCCCTTCTGACTTGCCTTAGGCATGATGTACTCTCCAAACTCCTTCATTCTGACAGGCTGCCTAAATCCAGATTAACTGAGAGCAAAGTATTAGCAGTGCTCTCCTAAGGACCCCTCTAAATGCATAAAGCAGCCTTACAGCTCTATAAAATGAGAGCTGCAACAGATAAGCTCCAAATCCATGACTCATTCTCCCCCATTATAAACACTGAGTCCTGTCATGAAGATGGTCCAACAGGAAATTGCATGGATTCTTCTAAGAGAAGAAACAAAAGGTGGAAAAGTGTTTTAGTGCTGTTGGTTTTGGTGGAAAAAGATGTTTCCATTCAGACAATATTTTCACTTTGCTTTCCTAACTGCATTTTGGATACAGATACCTTGACAGATGAATTTGAAGGCATAGATGTACTTTGGGAGACATAGATGGGAGCTCTGTGGAGCATCTGCACATCACTTGCACCTGGATACATCAGAGGTGACTTAGTGAACTTCTGAAGCCAAGACCCTGGCAAATAACAAGTTTTGTAAAGTTCTGGGTATGACTTTATTAATTATAACCCTGGTCCAAACACATGCCCATATCACTGATCCCTGTGCACCAGGAAAGAGTTGAAGAAAATAGAAATGTCTTATCATAAAATACTTTATATTTCCATTGAGCAAGACGATGGAGTCTTGCCTTCTTGTGTTGGTTCTCAGAGGCCAGGTAGAGGCTTTTGAACTTCTTACGTAGCATCTTGGTTTTCAGTTCCATATTTCCAATGTTTGTTCCAAGGCTTCAAATCATCAATAATCAATATATAAGAACAATCAAATGTAAGAATTAAAAACTCTTCCTAAATCCTCCTCACTTCAACCAAAGCCAACCACTAACCTTCAGACTATTCCTGTCCCATCAGTCATTAATACTTTTGTTGATTATTCATGTTAAGGTTACTGTGACTTCCCTGAAATCTTTAAATCAACGCGACATAAAGCCAGTGTTTTTTCAAAAAGAACAGACAAGGAAACTGAAAAAGGTGTTTGTTTTCCATGTTTTTGGTGGGTTTTTTTTACGGTATCCAAACATATCTCCATGTTTAACCTGACTTTTCCTGTAAATATTTTATAAATGGATGATACTCTGCTCAAATGGCCGTACTCACAATTACAACTCTGGTACAAGCCTCACACGTTAGCGCTGGCTACAAAATAATAGTTATTCAGAGTCTGCAGAGTAGGATAGATGCAATTTAAAAACACATGTATCAGCATTACAGCTCTACTGGAAAAGAAGCTGTAGTCACCAGTGTTGCAACGCAATGAGGTCACTGCGTCAAGCACTCTGAACTATTAACTACACGTATTTGCCTATTTTATGGGGTTGACCACTAATGGGGTTGACCAGAAGCTGGAAGTATATTAGGCTTTTCTCTCTAGGGCTGGGTCTTCTGATATTTGAGAGGCTGTGGGGCTGACTGCTAGTTTGGTAACCTGGTCTTATGTCTGGTAATGTTTTAGACTTTTCTTTGGTTCTATCAACCCTGCCAGAAGGAGGACGTTCTTAATTCAGACTGGGCAACTGAGATAGGTAGTCTGACTTAAAATAACAGAAGAGCTAAGCTTGACACTGATTAGAATCAGACATCGTGGGATAAACCCCACTGCAGGATGGTGGATTTTCTTTACGAGCCACACGTGACGTACATCAGGAAGTCCGGGGTAACGGTGTAGCCAGGACTACCTCAGAAAACAATGGTGGCTTCTCTGGTGCTGACCTGGGCAAGCAAGCCCATATCCCAGAGTAATACAGCCCAGTGATACTGGGCTTCTAGCCCCCATGCAACATAGCCCTACTGCTCACCCGTCACACGCCATAGCCGGGGCAAAGAACCACATGCAAAATGTTGGAGAGCCACATGTGATTCAGGAACTTCTGGGGAGCCACTCCTGCCCTAACAGCTTCAACTCAAGCTGCTCACCTGAACTAATACACAAACTGCCTTGTCTTAAAAAACTCTTTTAACCTGACATAGCCAACTGAGGTTAACCAGTCTGGGTGAAGTATGAGTCTTCTTTGTGTTGGGACTCTTTGGGCCGGGAGCTCTTCATTTCTGTACTTGATCTCTAAGCAGCTCTGTGAGACTGTGGGAATCTGCAGATCACGGACATTTTGCTTCTTAAGTTAAATGTATTTACTCAACAGGACTTTGAGCTTCAGAGACTGGAGCATTGCACTTGGCATAAAAATAAGGCCAAAGACAGGCCCTCTCTGCTCCAAACAAGACCACATCTCCAGGGTGAAGCGGAGACCCACTCTCAGCTCTGTTTTGCTCAGCTCTGCTCTCAGTTCCTGAGCTCTCTGCAGGTTTCCACCAATCCCCCACATTAGCACCAAAGTTAATGGTGATTCCCGTAGCACCCAAACTTATCCAGAGTAGAAGACCAACCATGCAGCTTAGAAGAAAACCATACCAATATCTCCACCATAGCCAAGAAACAAAGCAGAAACACGACACATATTCAAGAAAGATGGCGAGGCCCAGGAGTGATTTACAGGTGGGACACAACATTTCTTACCAGCATTGGCATTGCTCCACTGCAGGACAGGATTGGGCAGTGCATGGGTGACCCAACTTCAGCAGCTCCAACTGGCTGACTGCCTTCCACACCAGGAGGTCCAGGAGTGTCCACAATACCTGAGCCCTGTTGCTGGTCACTGGTGACGTACCCAGCGTGGGAGCCATGGCTGAATTTCTGAAGAGTAGAGCTCAGCTCAAGAGCTCCAGGAATGTGATCTCCAGGAATAAGCCAGGAACTAAACCTGATTTCCTGTAACCCACTGACAGCTTTCTACCCTCCCCAGTTTATATCCATTGTCAGCACATGCAAAGGCTCCATATCCTATTGCCAGTTGCTTAATCCATTCCTTCCCGCCCCACCATTGATACAATAATACCCCACTGAGGAGACCCACCCACCAGGAAATCCCCCTTTAACACCCTGCAAAGGAGCAGCCAGATTTATCTCTGCTGCTCTTCTGGAAAACTAAATGAGGACTCATCTGCTCTAATCCCCTTTGAAGATCTCAAGATGAGGCCTGTGTTCACATATTAGCATATCTAACAGCTCCTACGTGTGCGCTGCAAGGCTACTGCTCCATGGAGGCCAATCACATACCAACACATAGTTCAGGTACCCTACTATCTCCCTCTGAAGACATAAACGACTGAGCCTTTGCAATGACCTCATAAAAATACCTGAAATGAAGATTTGGGTTAAATGGGCTTGGAGATCTCCAAGAAGAACAAATCTCATGACTCAGCCACAGTCTCCTGCTGTTTTGGGAACCACTCCTTTCATGTGATGTTTCCATTGCGCTCGTTTTTGGCATGGCAGCTGTGACTTCCTTGGTGTGCATAAGAAACAGGAGCTCCAGTTTGAGGAAAATTCTGAAATTTCTACAGCTCCTTTGGGCTTGCACTGGAATGACAGGGAGGCCTTTCAAGATTTTCACAAGTCTTGAAAAGGTCTCAAAAACCTGTTGGATAGATGTCAGCTATGAAGTAGCTAAAGGTTTGGGGTGAAGGTGTCTGCTTGGGATGTGGGTGACCAAAACTGGTCATTGCTGTTCTTGAGGCTTTGCTGTTTTATGCTGAAAGTCTTAAGTTTGTTAGGAAGCACTGACAATGTTAGGGAGCACCAGTTTTTGTGGTTTGTAGTGGGCAGCAGGAGGCTGGGAAGGGGTAGGGAGGCCAAGGGCCGCCATCAGCACTGACTGGTGTGGCACACGGTTGTAAGTCATGCAAGACTTTTGTGTCCTCACTGCGCACAACACACCCAGCCAAGTTCTGGGAAGTTGTCCTGGGCAAAATTTTGAACTGAACCACTAGTACACAGTTACCTGAAATTGCTGGAGACTGGACTTTCTGACCAAGGTTGTACATCAGGCCTGGTTGACGCTAAACTGAAGAGTGGGCGATTTGATCTCGGCCTTTTCCCAAGACCCAAACCAGGTTGGTCCTTTTAGGACATACAAATTCAGATGTTGGCTGTGGGTTTTTTTGGGCCATGGTTTCTGTTTAACTCCTTCATTTTGGTAGTCCCTGCCTATCTGGAAGCAGGAAATATTAATATATCCACTAAGCTCCTGAATGACGTTGTCCATTAAGAGACTTGTTGGGCCATGTATTATGCAAGCCTAAGAGTTTTTACTCCTCCCAGCTAACCTGGGAGAAGCATCTGTTTGGAGAGAAGCTTTTTCAGGGCCATAACCGTCAGAAACTTTGTTGTGCCAGCACAAATGCCAATTCCCCTTTCCATACTCAGTCCTGCAAGCCTAGCGCTGGCAAGTCTGGAACTGCACTGAAGACCTGAGCCATTTGCATGATTAAAGGTTGCAGGACCGATTAGAAAGATTCAGCAAATTCTCCAATCAGAGCATTAGCGCAGATCCACTAGGCGAGGAGCTGGCGCTGAGTACGTAATTGGCTTCTCCTCAGAGTAACTTCCACTGTTTCCACCGAGAGCTGGAAATTCTCAGCTTCTCTCAGGATTGATCTCTGCACCTGCAGAGCGAATGCCTGTAAATATTGTTGTGGGTTTGGTGGCTTTTTCTTTATAATATCAAAACCTGCTGCTTTGATTAGAGATGGGTGGAAAAAAATCTGACAGTGTTTTCTGGCATTTAGTCCCTAATTGGAATATTCCCTTTGGGTATTTAAAAAAAAAATTAAATTGGCCTAGATATTTTTTTATGAATAACGCTTTAATTAAATTTTTACATATTACATGTTCATCAATCGAAATAGTTAGACAAATAGCATGAGTGTTAGTCACGTATAAGCAAAGGGATGAATCAGCCGAAGACCGCATGTGTTACAACAGCCTCTCCCTCTGAGGGTACATGTGAGATGCTGAAAGGAAGGTTAATTAACATGAGAGATGGAAGAAAGTGAGAAAAGGGAGCATAGGAAAAAAAAGGCCAAGAGAAAGGGGAGGTACCCAGTGGGATTAATAAGGTAAAGGGTTCCCTCGCTTACGCAGGCGTAAGTTACGGAGTCAAGGGACCTGAGCTCTGTTCCCAGCTCTGCCACTGATCTGCTCTGCAACTTCACAGCATTACATCCTTTTCCCCTCTTCCTTGCACTTCCAGCTCCTCCTTTGGTTTGCCCAGGTTAATTTGACAAGTTCTCCTCCACGTCAACTTCAATCAGAGCTGGGGGACTGGGGCTAGGCTTTAGGAAGAGCGGTCTAACGGTAAGGGTAGTGAAGCATGAGGATAGATTGCCTGGGGAAGGGGTGGGAGCTCCGACCTGGGAGGTTTTCGAGAACAGGTTAGACAAACATCTGTCAGGGGTAGTTAAGGCAGAGTGGATCCTGCCTTTGGGCAGAAGGGTGCGAGGTCCAAGTCTGATATCTGTGATTTTAAGGTTTTCTGGAGCAGGGGCTGAGCCTGCCAGTGCACCTAGATATCAGTTTCGTGCAAAATAACATATGTCTCATTAGAAAAAGTAAGTTTTTGTAGGAAAAAAATACTCTTATACCAAGACACACCCTTAATTACACTGGCCTAACTTTTTGGCGCTTCCAATGAATTAAATAAAGGTTACTCTGATTTACACCATGCTAAGAGAAGAATCAGGCCCCATGTTCCGCTGTTGGCCAAAATATATTTTTTACTTTACTCAATTTATTCAGTAACTGATTTTCAAAGATATTTCCTAAGGGTTCTTGGTGGTTCTTTTTTTTTTTTTCCCCTGCACTTCACATATCATCTACCCCCGCTCATTACATAGGGCAGCAGCAGCGTTGCCACCGAGGGAGCTTACATTTAACAGCAAGAGAGGAAGCTTTAGCAGCTCCCGTCCCAAGAGACTCCAGGATGCGTAGCTTTGATTTTGTTGCTGTAAGATAGGCAGGGATGAAAGCGATGTGCACTGTCAGTAAACCCTTGAGGTACTGGGCTCCTCCAGCAGTTTGCTGAATGCCTTCTGCTCCCACTAAAGTCACCGAAGACCATGTAGCCAGAACAGGTCATCACCCTTCCCTATCCCCCTCCACCAAGTTAATACGCTAGATAAGGAGCCACGTGTGGTTCCCATCAACTCTGGAGTGCCTACACCCATAGCCATGGGGTATGGTTGCTCTTTAACAACCTGTAGCAGAACTACAGGAGCGTTTAGGATGCAAAATCAGGAATTACATCGTGTCCACCAAATACAAAGGCAGGGGCGACACAAGAGCAAACGGGCATTTGGTGAATTAAAAGCAGCAAGAATGAGAAATATAAGCTGGAATTGCAAGTTTTCTTGTGATCAGGCTGGTGAAGCTCTGGAAAAGCCTCATGACATGAAAGAGAAGAAGCGAAAATACCGTAATGAGGTATAGCCTGAGGAAAGGAGTGCTTCATCAAAGCAAAGGTTATCATTTGGCTTAAAATGGGTTAACATAGACAAACCCAGAGACAGAGATCGAACCTGGATCAAAATCCGCAGCCCCTGTCTCTCTTCAGAGAGACTCCAAACCCCATCTGGAGGTAATTCACATTCTGTGTGCCCATCATTTTCCTTGCCTGGGAGGGTAAAACCCATGCGCAGTTCAGAGTGGAAGAGATCATCTCTGTAGGAGAAAGCATCTTTGCACAATTCCAGCTCTCCTCGCTGCGAGAGCTGACGAGCGCATGGCACGGGGCTGGGCGAGAAAACTGCATCTCTGTAATTAGGTAGGTGGGTGTTATTCGAGCTTAAGAAACCTGGGCAGAATAAGGTAATCATAAGATTAATGAAATTGGCTCGTTTTATGAATACAAATAATGACTGGTTGAGAAAGTTGTTTGGAGGTGTTTGGTATTCTTCGCTTCTACAGCAGGTTGGGGTTTTTTTTGGAGGTCAAGTAGCTATCTCACGCTGCAGCAACTGTGCTGTAGTTCTGATTATGGGAGGGATGATGTAGCAGCAGGGGAAATGAGTATTGACAACATCTATCCACAATTTTGAAATTGTTTTGGGGTGACCAGTTCAAAAATCCACGTGGCTGAGTGAGAGAAATGATCACGTCTGAGAGCTGCTTGGTGGGCACCAAAAAACCCAGACCATTCTCCTAACCCAGGCTGGGTGTTCCAGTTGAGGACAGCTCAGTCCTTGAGCTGGCTCCTCATCCCTATGGTAAGAGCTTGTGACACTTGCCCACAGCACAGCATGAGAACCGCATGTCACCAGTGTGGGCACAGGTGCATGGGTGGACAGTTGTCCATGATAAGTAGCTCCAAGCCCATAGCAAAGTAGACACTGTGTGTGAGAGCTTCACCATTTTAAATCACAAGTAGATACAAGTTATGACTATTTTATTGTTGGTACTGTTATTGAAATCCTGCCAATCGTTTGACAGTGAAGCTGACAGAAAACTTCAATTTATCTCATTTCTGTGGTCTTATATTCACCAAGAGCTCCAGCTCTTTGTCTTATTCTGGGTGTGACCAATTGCCAGGTGGTCTCCTAGCCAAAGATTCAACTTGCATGTTTTTTCTTGGCTTCCCAAATCAAACTGATGACACAGTCCAGCAGAATGACAGGCTAACTCTTTGAGGTAGCTAAACCAAACCATTATTAGGACATATGCGCAGCAGAGGGTGAGCTCTAGTTTAAAAGCCCTGTGGTGCAGATGCTTTTCTTCAGTTTTTAAGTACTAGGACTCATTTCTCCATGTTTGGGACCAACACCAGGCTGATCACCAGTTCATAAAGTTGTTTTAGCCAATGCACAATGGTGTATGGATAGATTATTTTTTTTTTCACTTTTGCCCTTGTGATTAGTCTGATTGTGTCTTCCTAGGACTGAAAGATTTACAGCAATGCCTCTTAGAACATGACTTAGTTGTAAGAGTTTCTGCAAAGGCTTGGCCATAAAAGATCTATGCATGACAGAGTTCGAGGTCTGCACCCACTTGTCTAGCCGATGTGTTTATGGAGGGTATAGCTATTTCCTTCAGAAAAGGGTGATGTAGTTCAGTTCTTGAGCTTACTGTTTTGGTTGGCTGAGCCAATAGATTTCTTAGTTTGCCCACACTTAGGAGATGCTCTCTTTGCTGTAGCGTCCTCACGTGCACTCCCTCTATGATGGACAAGTACAGAACTGACTACAACTTTAGACAAGTGTTCAATATATTTAGCTCCCTTTTCCGCTTGCAAATTATACACGAGCTTCAACTATAATCAGAATATCTGTCATCCAAAGCTTATCTGCTGCCTTATAATTGCTTGTAAATCATCCAGTCTGTGTCCGGGGCTTTGCAGTTTTCTTATTCCTCTCTGGCTAAATGGGGACCTGCAATCCCCATTGCTTCAGCAGGTAGTTGCGTCCTCAAGTGCTTGGGATTAGAAAGCAGGAAAGTAATGATTACTCTCCACTTCACAGGTGGGCAGCTGGGGCAGAGGCAGGGCAGATGAGCTGCTCAAAAATCATGCTGTTTTGGGTCGAGCCCTTTCCCTCTTCAGGAACCACAGATCCAGCCTCCAAACCATGCTTCCTCTCACCAACCCTTTATAAAAAGTGGCTTTTGCTCTTTGGGAGCTGCAAAAAATTTTTCCATCTCCCCAACGGGGTGAAACTGAAACCCATAAAAAATAAAATAAATAATTAAAAAAAAGGTTGCCAAAGCATGCTGCAGGGGGGTGAGCAGTTCCCTGCAGTTCCCCCGGCACCCAAAACCCCCTCCCTTCTCCAAATTGAGCCTGCAAAGCAAAAAACTTCTGCAAGCTTAAAAATCGCTTAATTGCCTCAAATTGATTCCAGGGTTTTATTAAGATATTTGCCCAGCTCTATTATGGTTAATTATTTGTATTACGGTAGACTCTGAGGCCCCAAGCAGAGATCAGGGCCCCATTGTGCTAAATACTGTACAAGCACATAATAACAAAAATCACTCCTTGCCCCAGATAGCTTAGAATTACGTGGAGAGCTGCAGCCGAAGGTCGTGTGAACACCTTCTAGGAGAGGCTACCGTGGATTTCGAAAGCCAAAAGGGTCCTTCGTGAGAGCCAGGGCTGCTTTCACTGTGCATGTTCCCTGCAGCCCTGCTCTTCTTCCCGGTGGGAAAAAAACGAAGGAGAATATTAGACCCACAGCCAACGGAGGAACCCCCCCACCTGGCCAAGGCTTCATGGTGGGAAAAGGGCTGGCGGGGGGGGGAATAGAGTAGAGGAAAGAAAAGTGGAGAAAACAAAACAGGTTCCCGTGCTGCTTTCTCCTTCCCCTTTGGTTTGTGCTCGGAAGCTTGGCTGCGGGAGGTTCGTGAGGGAGCTTGTTTCCCCGGGGATTTCCAGCCTCATTTTTGCAGACACAGAGCGTTCCTCAGTTGAGTTAAACGTTCAGATGAGCACCTGGCTTTCAGTTAGCCTTGTGGAGACACTGCACCTGCTGCCTCTGCCTTCCTCCGCTTCCCGGGCGAGGAAGAGGAGTGTCCAAAATGCAGAAGGGGAACCTTACGCTTCTCCCACCCCACTCCACAGCCAAATCTCTGTGGTTGCATGTTGCCCATGCACAGGAGATCTTGCTTGTTGAGGGGTCAGCACTGGAGGAGCTTTCCCACACCTGTGAGCGAGCGGGAAGAGTTTTGAGACCCTGAAGCCTTGCTAAAGGAGGTGATGCTTGGGGCTGGGAGAGTGGCAGTTTTGGGGTGAAGGGCCAACTGCTGAGTCAACCGAGGGTCTTGCTTCTGCCCTGGGTGCTGCTGAGCTCTGGGTGATCCTCTGGA
Source organism: Xenus cinereus (assembly GCA_025774025.1). Taxonomy (NCBI): domain Eukaryota; kingdom Metazoa; phylum Chordata; class Aves; order Charadriiformes; family Scolopacidae; genus Xenus; species Xenus cinereus. The sequence goes on from JAOXJK010000012.1 coordinate 2,448,078, forward strand.
GATGCTCCGGAGGTGCCTCTCAGAGAGATCACGCATCTCTGCGTTGCCCACCCCTTTCTTGTGCTTTTACCCGTGTCCTAACCCAGGGTGGAGAGGACATGAAAGGCAGCAAACTGTAGCCCAAAACCAGGGGGAAATCCAGTTGTTTTCAAGAACTAAATTCAGGCCTCAAGCAGAGCAGGAGGCTCCGGAGATAACGCGGTGTCTGTGTGTGTGTGTGTGTCTCTGTGTGTAAAACGGCCTTGCAGAATCCCTCAGCTTTAGCAGGGCTTTGAAAAAGATCTGGGTGGTGATTCAAAATCCAGGTTATGACCTGTGACCTTTGGATGAGAAATTGTTGCCATTTAGGATGTGTTAGGAGGTCCATCCTTTTCATCAAATGCGTGTTTCTTCTTGCTGCGGGAGGCAATCACACCGGTATATCATTAACTCGCAGAAAAGGAGGCTGTAAAAGAAGTTGATGGGGGACCTTAGCCCACACCCTGCTGGGGTCTGCTCAGAGCACAATATCCCAGCGACCATGAGATTAAGCTAAAGAGAAAAGTGAAAATGCTTTTCACGATTCACACGCCCTTTAGATTGTTTTATTAAACCATTTGAATAGGGATTTCCCTTTCGGCCGACAACGGGGCCCGGCCAATGCATAGTTCTAGGTTGCTATGACTTAGTTGGTGCTGGCTAATCACAAGTGAGGGCAAATTTCATATAAAATATCTCGGGCCATTGTCAACCTAATGCAGCGTGACAGTGCCAGCACAAAGGGGGATTCATTCACCCCAGCAGGTAATAAGGACGATTTGCCATACCAACCAGGCAGTCTCGAGGGGGGCTGTCAAATACGATCAGAGCAGCGAAATGGAGCCTCACATTCCATTCTCAGGTGGGCGAAGGCGATCCTTTTGTTTGACCGTGTTGCTTCTGATAACAGAATACAATTTATTTTTTTTTTCTTCCCCATATCCTATTGACCAGCGGGGCTGTTTTGCATAGCGGGCTTTGGGGTTTGCCTTTTTTTTTTTCTTGCCTTTTTTTTTTTTTTTTTTGGAAGCCAGAAGGGACCCCGGTGATCCTTTAACCTGGAACGCACCCCGGAGAATTTCACCCCAGTCCTTCCCCACTCCCTTTCCGCCTTCCCCTTTCATTAAGGACTCCGTCCTGCCACAATGAACGCGCTGTATCTCTGCTAATAACCCCCAATTGGCGCACAGCTTCCTTTTGTCTAGAGCCTCCCAGGGACATCGGGTGGTTGGGAAGACGAGGGGTCGAGGTGATTTGGGGCGGTTCGACGGGCCGAGAGGACCGTGCTGTTGCAGGACTCAAGACGGCGATGAAATATTCAGCAGGCGGCGTTTACGGGACGGTGGGGAGAGGAAGGGGGGGGAATCAGAGGCTGGGTGTTTCACACATGACCAAGCCAACAGAAAGACAGATAAAACGTGCTTGCATTAAGCAGGGTAGGTAGGGAGACATACATGGTAATGATTAGATCGACAGAGAGATAGGGTGATAGAGAGGGAGATAGGGGGATGTTTGCTTTGCAGGTATCAGACCTGGGTTACTGATACCAGACCGTCCTGCTGATTTGCCTATCTTGGGGGTCCGCTTACCTGCCATCACCCGGGGTTATTTTGACAGTAGCTAATTAGCGAGAGCATTCCAGCCCTCAACCCACCCTGGGCTCAGAGGAGGGCTGGGAGGGCAGCAGGGAGCACCGGCCCCGTTCTTGGAGCCGCGCACGGAGCTCCTGGGCTGCTCCGGCGTCTGACAATCTGGCTCTACCTGTTTCGGGTAGAGCCCAAAAGGTTTGGAAGCGCCCAGCATCGCGCTGGAGGTTGCTGTTCTGTTGTGCTGGGTGCAACGATAACCATAAGCAGCCAGCAGAAAGAAAGTACAACACAGACACACAAAAAAAAAAAAGAAAAAAGAAAAAAAAAAGCAGCACCATTCAGATGTTTTAGGGGAACTTGGCCTTCAGGATTTTACAAGCTGTGTTAATCCAACCTCCTTCAATCCAACCTTCCCTCTTATCTGTATCGCCTTCATGTTCCCTGGCAGGAATTGCCCATTTAATAATTTCCCTCCAATGATCTGAATCACAGCTAATCTGATCAAATGTCTTTTTAGGGCCTTTCATCTTCCCAGGGATGTGTTGACACTAGCACACTGGTTCAGAGGAAACAAGAACTCAATCAGAACTTCGTTCAAAACACAGATGGGACCCAAACCTAACCTTTCCTTTAAGATATGCAAAAGTGTGGTTGGCTTCTTGTTATTATGCTTTGCATTTGCATAAGTCTTTGCATTTAGGGGCCTGATTTTTAAAAGGATAAAAAAGGCAAACAAACCCCGGAGCTGGATTTTGATGAGAAACAGTGCAGAATCAGCTGGCCGTGGAGTTGGCTTGGCTCTCTGTGAAGAAGGGCATAGGCTGTGGCATCACGCAGAGCCCGGCATGGATCTGCGGGGCAGCTCCTGGCTGGCATCACATGCTACTGCAGCGTGGGTGCTCCAAAGCTGCATTTCTCCCAATGCTACATCTGCTCTTGGAGCTGCCCCCACCCCATTTCAGGGTTGGACCTCAAAGCTTCGATTAACTGCATCTCCCAAGGACTGGTGTTTTTGCAAAGCAAGATCTGGAGATAAACCCATTTGGAAAATGCTTCTAAAGAGCAGGGGACCTGAGAGAAGCCTACACACCAGGCAACAGCAGCAGGTGATTGGGTTTCACAGGTGTATGGCTCCAAATCGTTCAGGTCAGTCTGTAAACCTACACTGAGGCTATAGTCCTAAAAATGGATCTTTAGGGAATGGATTTATTGATCCTTCTGCATCCAGGAGATTCCAGGCAATCATTTAGGCTCTGCTCTTGACCAAGGGATCCCATGCAACCATGCTTTTCTGGAAAAAAAATAATAGGGTTTTATATAGCTCTTGGACACATCTTCTCTGTGCAATGCAGAGCTGCTCTGGAAGGTCCTGGAGCTACTTCCAAGACCTACAATGACTATAAGCCCAGATGAGGTGCTGATAAGAAAGCAGCCAACTCAAGGTACTGATGTTCTCATGGAAGGGCCTATGGAAAAAGAGTGATCCAAGCGTAAACATCCCTCCTAGGAGAATAAGGCATCATGCAGTCCTGGGTGAGGAGAAAAGTCCTCACTTTTGCTTTCTGTCTCTATCCTGTAGGGACAGTACGCCAGATGTGATCTGTGGTGTCAGTCAACAGGGATCACCATTTGAATGAATTTATGAGTGTTTTTATGTGCCATGATATATTAATTTTATCCATTTTTGCAAAGGGGGAAACTGAGGCAGACTTTCGGACTCACTCATGTCCAGAGAGGGCCTTTGTGCAGTATTTGTAGCTCACTGGGTGAGGCAGTCACCAGGCTCTGATCTTCCTAAAGCCTCCAGAGTCTTCTCAGAGTAACGACAAGGACCTCCTGACTGATGCTGCAGTGCAGCAGAAAATCGGGGTCAGGGCACTTGGCTTCTTGGTCTTTGGACTTGGAAGTGACACCAAGTAAAGAAACAAAAGTTTTAAAGAAGCTCAGGATCTCTTCCTAAAGTTTTGACATTGGAAAGCATTTTCCAATACACCCGGTGTGAATACAGCACCTGCTGTAGTGTTTGGGAACGTTCTCTGAGGAATGATTCACTCTCCCACCAGGAAACCTGACTTGTCCCTTTCCTTTATAGTCATTCTGTTGAGCACATCCAAGGCCACAAAGTGCTTCTCTCCACCTTCTCTAATGGGTAGAAGATGAATCTTTGAAAGCAAACAGCAAGTGTGCTACAAAGATCCCCTTTAGGGGTAAGGAGGTCATTGAGAAGCCTTTGATGCCAGCCCAGGAGAGGCTGTTGCAGGAGACCAACATGTTGAGGTTGATGAGGATGGGTCAGGGGAAAATATGAACATTGGAGACAGGGGCCTCTCCAGAGAGGAGCTGAAGGAAGCTTGAGGCTGAGCCAGGCAGCTTATGTAAAACCCTCTCAGCTGGTTTATCTGAGATGGGATCCTCTATTGCTACAATCAAGAGGAATGCAGTGAAACTGAAGCTCGCCTGCCTCCGAGGCCGCAAGAGCCAATATTTTGTTTCCAACGTTCCCAGTATTTTCCCCACAAGCAATGTCAGACTCGCAGCAGCCGTGACACCTCTGTGATCATCCTCCTCCTCCTCTATGATGGGAACAACACTTGTTCCCCTCCAGCGCTTGGGCACTGTCTCCACAGCGTGGATGGATCTGTCAGCCGGCGTGTGCCAAAGGGTTCCCTGTTCTCCATTTTCACCTGGTGCTGTGCCAATATTTAATAGTTCTGATTGGCAAACAATTTGCTTCCTTATTATCATAAAAAAAAAAAAAAAAGCAGCTATTAACATTTTTTTCCCACCTTCCCTCCTCCTTACCCTCGGGAGAAATACGTCCTGTGCTCTGAGACATGACCCTTCACTTCTTACAATCATAGAAGCATGAAATCATAGAATAGTTTGGGTTGGAAGAGATCTTTATAGGTCATCTAGACCAACTCCCCTGCAATGAGCAGCGACACCTTCAACTACATCAGGTTGCTCAGAGCCCCGTCCAGCCTGACCTCGAGTGTTCTCAGGGATGGTGCACCTACCACCTCTCTGGGCAACCTGGGTCGGTGTCTCACCACCCATATCATAAAAAGTTTCTTCTTTATATCTAGCCTAAATCTTGCCTTTTTTAATTTAAACCCATTACCCCTTGTCCTGTTGCAACAGGCCGTACTAAAAAGTCTGTCACCATCTTTCTTATAAACTCCCTTTAGTGTGAAGAGCATCATAAGAGGGGAAACATCATCCCCATGTCCTGAACACTTGGTTCTTGGCTCTGAGGGATCTGCTGGTGGACAAGTTTGGCAGAGAGGCCGGCAGGGCTGAGGGGACTGGAGAATCTTCTCCTGGTATCCGGGACAAGCAAGGCTGCGTTGCTGCAGGTGGTCCTTGCTTATCCTGCACACGGACTTCAGGGCCAGCAGGCAATGCCATTCATGTTAGTATAAGCCAACAGTGATCTCTGAGGATGTTTTGGCAGCTCCTGTGAGCTCTGACTCACCAGGCCTGTTGGATTTCACTTCTGCTATTCACTGTGCCTGCAAGGCTGTCGGTGTGAGCCTAAAGAAGCCCCCTTGCTCTGGGGGTCACCATCTACTTAACATGTGATGAGGCTCTGGCTGAAGATAGTTCTGACCCTTCAGAGCTGAAGCCTTCCTCCAGCCTTGGCTTCAGTGTCGTTGCAAACAACAAACAGGCACTGACTTTCAGCCTCTGCATCCATGGTGAGGAGCATTTGGCATTAATCTTTTCTGGCATCCTTTTTTTCCATCCAAAGTGGTGCAACGTGAGCTTTCATTCCAGCCCTTCCTTCTGGTTTAGCTTTCACCATGAAGGTGTTTATGGGTGACCCTCCCCAGGAGAATGGCACAGCTCTCCTCCCATATCTGGGTAAAGTGGCTCTCTTGATGGATTCAAGGAGGAAATCACAGTGTGCTGATAGCAGCTGGGTAGTCCTCTTTACACTACACTCGAAAACAAAATTCACCTCACCTTGAGTCAAAAACTGAGCTTCCGAAACTCTCACAGCTCACTTCACAAATTCCTCATCATCTTCCTCTATTGGACAATGCCTTTCTCCCCTGCAATCCCCATGATTCAAGAAGGACCTGCAAGGGGGACCCCGACCACAGTAAATCAAGGGGCAAATGAGCTGTCAGGACAGGTCCCAGTAGAAGAGACAGGGCTGTGCTGGCTCCAAATACCAGAAGCACTAGTCTGCCCCCAGTTTTATTTCTAGTTTCTTCTTTCTTGGGGTTTATTTAGATTATTTTTTTTTTTAAACCCAGAGTCAATGTAGTGTCAACTGTTGTGCAAATCCTAGCATGAGAGCTGTGGGTTTGTATCCCCTCGGGCCAAGGAGGGAATTGAAACCCTTTCTCACACTCCCTGGGTACATGCCCTACCAGACAATATTGGAGAGACTTTACACTTTCCACCCCTCAGAGATGGGTGTCAGGGTGTCTGAAATAGCTGACACAACAGGTAGCTTTCTCTTGTCTTTTAGCTTTGAAAAACGAATCTGAGAGAAAACAACATGTCTCCTCCCTGCAGTCCTGCTAAGCAGATATGATGTTTTCTCTATTTTACCCCGTATGCTAAGTGACTTTCCCAAGAGCACTCAAGAAGTCTGCGGTGTCAGAAATCCAAGGCTTGCAGCCACACCATTGCAACGTCTTTCCTAGTGTGGGATGGAGAGTAGGATCCTCTGTTCAAGAGTAGACATGCTAATGATGGCTGGGAGGAGTGGCTAAGATGTGGGAACTGTTTCCTTCACTGTCATACGTGTCCCAGAGCAGTCTGGGACAAGTCTATTCTTTTCTATGTTATTTATACATTATCCAACCCAAAAAGGAACTAAGTAAATGTTTCATTCCAAGGACTATGTTTCAAAAATGATGGTGACAAGGTCCTGGCCAGTAAAGGATTGTTGTCATGGCAGGTTTGACTCCACAGAGCAGATTCAGTAGCTGTCCTGGAGCCATGAAGGTTCCTTTTGCAAAGGAGCTTCCACACCTTCAGGAGGACTATCTAGAAAAGTGAGATGCTGAGTGGTAAACCCTTAGAGCAGTGTCCATCCCTACTGCTTGGCTGTCTGTTCTCCAGCCACTGAGGTTTGCTTCCTTCCTCGCAAGATGTACAACCCTGAACTACCTCAAGCAAGACATCTTCCTCCCTCCCTTTCTTTCTTTCTTTCTTTCTTGACTGCACAGATCTCACTGATTCCCTTTAAAGAGCAGTCAGTGGAAACAGTGGTGTCTCTTTTCTAAAATGCCACCTAGCTCTTCAAGCTGTGGTCCAAGACACGGGACTTCCAACTTCAGCTCCCAACACATCTGAATGAGGGTTGTGTTGCCCTGCCACAGGAACCTGCTGTTACCACCAGGCCACTGTGCAAGGAGGAAGGAAAGTTTTAGGGTGTCAAAAGTGTACTCAGTATTCTGGTACAAAGGTGGTAAAAAGGGACTGTAGCTTTTAAAGACCAAAATAAACCATTATGTCCACCCTTCTACTTTGCTGTAGTCATTCATCCCTCATATCTGGAATCTACCTGACCCCATATCTACCTGACCTGGGGTCATTTAGTCATTCAGAGAAAGATTCAGGGAAAATAAGTCACTGTCTGGGCGACAGAACCCATGAGACTGGATTTCATATATTAGACAGTCAAGATATTTATGCAGTTATTCATTTGCCTTTCTCATCCCACATCTTGAACCTTTCTTGAGCTCCAACACATTCTGCCCATGATTCTGAAGACATCACTGAATTTAACATTGTAGGCTCCTGCGGAGATAAGCAGGATTGTCCTCAAATGTATGGATAAGGAATCAGAAGCACAGACTGACTAAAGGATTTGCCCAAAGTCATGTAAAAAAAAGCTCTGTGAAAGCAGGAAATCAAATCTCAGGTCACCTTGTCCTCAGGCCTCTGAATTCTCATATTGGTATTGGTGGTTTTGCATACCAACATGTTTCTGGTGCTGAGGCAGGGTGCATGTTCTGCACAGGACTTTCAGGCTCACAGCTTCACAGACTGGGCTCTTTAGGAAATGATTTCCAGAAGGGACCAGTGGCTTGGAGAGCTCTGCATGAGGGGGCAGCTGCAAAGCTTCCCTAAAGGCCCTCCATAAGTCTCAGCACCTTTATCACTGATAACCAACCCCCCACAAAAGGGTTCAAAATGGGGTACCTTGAAGCACCAGCCACCCAAGTCTCCAAGCCCTGCAGGGAAACTCAGGAGCAGGCAGGAATTAAACAAGCTGAAGCCAGAGCTTTGGTGACCTTGTGCTGCACTGAAAACAAAGTGGTTAAAATGCTCGTAAGTCAACATCCCCATGAGGTATTAGTCCCTATTAACCTTCTCTTGCCAGATGACTTTCCAGAAGCTCTCTTCAAGTCATAACGAGCTGCTTGTCTCCTGCTACCAGAACCACCCAGAGAGGAATGAGGCGACCTGACAAATATACTGCACTTTCCTGTTATCTTTGCTAAGTCTCTTGCATTTTTATATGGCACCTTAATAACCCCTCATTTCCATTACAAGTGCATGCTTTCCTTCTGCTTATCTGTATCTCTCTACACTCCTTCTCCATTCCTGCAGCCACACCGCCTCTGGCTACAACCTGGGGAGCTCTTCAGAGCTCAGCAGGGTCAGGTCTGCTTAGCAAGCAGAGGACAGTCCTATAACTTAGGAGGTGGCAGGACGTGATTCACGCGATGGCGCTCTTCCATCTGCGTCAATATTGAACCCGGTGCCTTAAGTTAGGGGTAGGAGATGTAAACCCAGTGCTCTAATTTCATGGAGTCATTAAGAGATTGGCTGCAACTTTCTCAAGAGACAAACTCCTAACCTCAGTGCCCGGGGCCAGATTTCAGCTTCTTCGCTCTGCCTGCCTACATTCCCCAGGTAGTTACCATCAGATACAATGCTATTTGCTTCCTGTTGTGTGCTGTTAAGTGGTGGCTGCACTCCACCCCAAGGGGTGGCTGCATTTCAAAAGCAGGAGAGTGATTACTGCGTATTCTGGCTGTAAAAGACACTGGGCTCTTTCTGGGAAGAGGAGAGCAGAGTATAATCGCTGCTTCTTAAGGCAAATCCTATCAATACCCTCCTGGAGCTGTGGGCTTTCAGGAAGGGCTAGCACCAGTGGAGAGTTTAGGTAACAGACCTGGGTTTTAGGCAGAATTGGGTATCTACAACCAAAGCAGTGCTCCTGTAACCCCTTGTAAAGCTGCAACCAAGTCTTGGAAAATGCAGAAATTCTGCAGACCTTTCCAGCTGCATTGCCCGAAGCTTCTTGGGCTCTCTGTAGCTGAATGCACAGAGAGAAACACATCTGTGCTGAGCTAATGGCTCCTGCTGAATCCCAGGCGGGATCCACGACCTGTGGACTTCTGAGCCAAGGCCACCCTTCTCATCCTCATGCGGGAGAAGGTTTTCTGCACAAACACCGTGGCAGCTTGTTAGTCCCAGTATGGCAAGGCATAGGGGCTCTCCATGGCATTCGCAAACGTCAGTTCAGCACCTACAGCACCTTCCCCAAGTAGTCAAAGCCTGCAACAGTTCTCCTCCTGAGCAGAGGAAGGGGTGACTTCCAAGAGATGAGAGCAAACCTATCCAAGCAACATGCTTTAGCCACTACAGCTGTCAGATAGAAGGGAGCAGAATAAGAATTATCTTCTCCTGTCCATGGCATAGCAGCATATCAGGAGGTTTCAAGATTAGTTACACCAAAGTGGGAGGAGGTGGAAGGGGTGTCAGCTATTCCCTGGTCAAGCACTGTGCCCTCTACCTACCCCTACCAGAGGGTAATGACATTCATCCCACCAGCTTAACTGACTGGCTTCTATGAGAAGCCTTTGCCTTTTACAGACCCCAGGGCTGGTCATTAATGTCCTTGGACACACCATACCAAGCCTCCCACCCCCATGATTTTGTTTCTGGATTCTGTCTGGGCTTGGGCAAGTGCAAGATGCTAAGTTCCCAGTCCTGTTAGAACTGGACTCATCTGTCTATGCTCAAAAGCTGAGCATTTACCCAGCTCAGGAACTGTATGGTCATCAGTTGCAGGAAGCTGGGATCCTCCAGGCTGGACAGATGCTGAACAAGGGGTTTTCAAAATCACATTGTGGAACTGAGTGTTCCTGCATTTTCCTTTTTCGGTTCTAGCCCTCAGTGACTTACTAACCTCACAATGCGCATTGACATCATGTTCCAGGACATTGCTCATACCTTTGGCTTGTAAGTTCATGCACATTATGTGATTTGCATAGTGTTGTATTTGGTAGTCTTCCCAAAGCGAAGCGGTGCTGCACAAGTTCTTGCTTAAGCCTTCAATCCAGCCAGGACTTCTCTGCAAGCATGCAGTTTTGAGTTCTCCCTGAGAACATGTAGGCTTTTTGGCTTGGCATATTAAAATCTCCTCACGTTAGTAAAGCCTGGAAGCATCTAGAAGGTAAAGGTTAAGCCAAAATACCCAGGGAAAGCTCAGATCAGCAAAATATGGTGCAGAGAAGGTTTGAGTGGTTTTGAGGAGGCACCTCGTCAGGTGGTGCAAAGCTCAGTAGAAGGTGGTGAAGCTGCATCAACTGAAAAGCCAACATTCTGCCTTTATGGATCCATTGATATTTCAAGGCTGTCTTGGCCTAACCATCTAAAAGGTGTCTGAGACAACATGCTTTCTTAGTTAGCTGGTCTATAGGCATGAGGTGAGCTCGTGTGGTTAAAGGAGACCAGTTATCAGAATTGTTGTGTCTTCTCAGAATTACCTCAAGGGTTTTGAGAATAGCCCTGTTCATGATAAAAATGCCATTTTCCTGAAGCCCCAAACTGATATTTTCATTGAATCATAGAATTGTCCATGTTGGAAGGGACCTTTAAGACCATCTAGTCCAACCATCAACTAACTCTGATAAAAAAAAACACCCCATCACTAAACCATGTCGCTAAGTACTAAATATTTTGGTATATTCCCTATTTGCAAAGCAATTTGAACAGTTTGGTTTTCATTTTGTCACAGTGTAGAAAAAACACTGGCATCCAGGAAATCCAGGCTAATGCTAAGCTGCCCTTCCCCACCCAGCTCCTGCTAGGATGAAAGGCCATGAAGGAAGGTCTCCACACAGACTAAAGGTCCTCGGTCTCTAACCATGAAATCTTTTGGCTGATCCCACCCACCATCCTGAGGCAATAGGCAGAAAAAGAAAGCTCATTTCCAGTCCCCTTGGCAGAAGCCTGAACTAGACAAATGAGCAAAACTCCGATGCCAGATGCCAATATATTGATCACTGTCTCTGAGTGAGCTAGACTGCCTAGGAAAAAGAAGGTGGCCTCAGGATGGAGGGTGGGGACAATGTTTAGTTTACATCGTGAGGATCAGGGAGTATCTGGCCATGCTGGCACTTTCCTACCTCCCAGCCACCAGCAGCTCTCCCAGTCAAGGAGGAGAAGGTCCTTTACCTGGTGCTGGTCCCACCACTAAGGGTGGGAGACTGTCATTAAGTGTAGACCTGTATTTTCCATGTTGTGGAAACATAGCCCAAATTCTGTGCAAAGTACCATGTAGTATATTCTATATGCCCCCTGAAACTCAGGTTTGCACTGCTTTTTGTTTTGCCATGGCCCTATCCTAAGACCTTAGGATGACCTTAGTCAAAAGTTCTTGGCTGACCTCAGAGGCCTTGAGTCAAGCCTGGTCCTGTCTGCACAGGAGCTTATTTCCCAGTATAAGAAAACGTCTTTGGAGTAGGTCCAAGCCGGACCACAGGGAAGAGGAGAGTTTCCTGGCCTTCTGCCATGCCCTCGAGAGAAGGCGTTCACAGGGCTGATCATAGCCACGTGTGGTCCCTTCACTGGCCACTATTCATTGATTTCTCTCTTTCACAGCTACCAGGGAATCAGCCTTTGTCCATGCCATTGCCTCTGCTGGAGTGGCTTTTGCAGTGACCAGATCCTGCGCCGAGGGCTCGGCCACCATCTGCGGCTGTGACACCCGCCACAAGGGCTCTCCCGGGGAAGGCTGGAAATGGGGGGGCTGCAGCGAGGACGTGGAGTTTGGCAGCATGGTGTCTCGGGAGTTTGCAGATGCCCGAGAGAACAGACCAGATGCTCGGTCTGCCATGAACAGGCACAACAACGAAGCTGGAAGGACCGTAAGGACATTTAGTTTCACCTTTCTCAATCTCCTTTTAATCTTCCCTTAGCTGCCACAATGAACAGTGGGAGGGAGTAACTAAAGCTAAATCTGGGCTGTTTTACATCATGAAACAATGCTACCTGCCCTATCATAGGTCTTGTCAGGGGGTTGATTGATGTACTTGACCTATGAAAGCTGTAAGTAAATTGACCCACCCAGATGTAAATGTCTACCTTGGAGCCAGTGTTCCAGGTGTCTTTATAGAGAATGGATCAAGACAGACAGGTCTAGGATGGGATTTCATCCCAGCTTGAAGGAGTCATTTGAAATAGCTCGGTTAATGATGCCCTGTGTCTGTCTGCCTGGGCTGGCTGTAGGAAGAAGGTACAGCCAGAGATGTCTGTACTGTAGATAGCTGAAGTTGAGAGATGAACCAGGGTTTATGGGGAGGGTTCAGCCGCTTAAACAAAGGCATTTTAGTATAAACTGATATATCCTGAAGTATCTAGCCTGTTCTTGAGCTGCTACTGGGAAAGACTAGGACTCCTACAGGTCCTCTGCCAAATTTAACTGATGCCTTAGACACCTCTGGAGCTCACAAATGGCATTGGATGCATGTGTTTAGACAACTGAATCCTAGTTTAAGTGCAACTGTCCATTTCCCTGGGACCACCACCCTGGTCTGTAAGTTTGAGGGTGGGAAAGATCAGGAGAGCATTTTCCACCACCCCTCTTCTCAACACTGTTCCATTTCCCAGGGAATATTTAAAGAAAATGAGAGGCAATGTGACTCTGGTGCCTCTTGATTAGACCTGGACCATGCCCCAGATCCAGCTAGTGTGTTTTCACTTCAAACAGTTGCAGAGCGAAATGTATAAGGGAACTGAAAACACAAAGTCTTGCCCTAATCACAGTGACTCCCTCACACACAGTGAATCTTTTCCATAAGGTGGAACTATCCCAGCAAGAGGACAATCTCTTTTTCATCTCAAGAATAGCCCATAAATGCCAGAAGAATTTAATCTAAGGGAAACAATTTGTGAAATTAAATTACAAAGCTCTTACTAATGGACACCAAGCCGCAGCTCCTGTGAGATAACAGCATTTTTCTCACATAGTAAACTTGAGATAGTTTATCCGTCAGTGAAAGAAAGATACCTCACAATAATCAAAAGAGATTAATATGGTCTTGTTCCCTCAGCAGAAGGTCTTACACATGCCTAGGAAGATGCACAGTGAGCTATAACAAAGCCACTGCAGTTGCACTACAGTAGGAAACATCTGTCCTCAGGCAGCCTAGGACCTCGGTCTGAGCTCCTCAGGTGGTCACCATCAAACCCTGGTGGACTTATCCCTCCTTACACCACAGGAGATCTATTGTGAAATAGGGACTACAACACTTCAAAATGAAAGACCACCATAAACAAAAATTATCCGCAGTGAAGACAAATACAAGCAATAATGCGGTCTCCTCCTGCACTGGCCCAAATTATCCCAGGTGCCGTAAGGTATCGTGCATTACTGGTGGCAGTTGCTGGGATAGATAAGGAGATATATAGGACTGTGGAGAAGCTGGATAGAGTGGAGAGATTTGCCTTACAGTGTGAATCCTTGGAAAAATTGAACTTTGAGCAAACATCCTTATGGTCACAGGCCTTTTTACTGTAATTCTCTTTACTTGACCCTGAGTTATTTTCAGATACTTTATAGATGTCAAAGATTAGAGACCAGATGTCACACCATTATCTGAAATCCTACTGTTTCACAAAGCACTAGTTTTTCCCATTCTCACCGTGCCAGCACTCATGGGGTAGCTCTTCCAGACCTCCATGCTCAAATGTTTTCAGCTAAACCTGAGCCATGGGCAATGTTTTATATTAGTTTCCATACGAACTCAAAACCTACTACCAGGCCAGAAGCTTTGATTAAGTTCAGCATGATTATGTGAACCAAACATTTTGTGGTTCTCTTTCATTGCTAATTACAACCTCCTTTGCGGCGGGTGATACTCCGTAAATAACCCAGGAAAGCACCTGGTGAACACCAAGGTGCTGATTCATGGCAAATCTTTTGGACTCAGGCTGGCACTAGTCTGTTCATGTACCCGGAAATTTGCTGATCAGTCTGAAAATGCAGATTATCAAGTAAAGTTGCATAAAGCCATCTCCCACCTCAGAATACTGGAGGGCAACACCGCTAGAAACCTCTAGACTAATTTCGTAGGAGGTAAAAACGAATAACAAACTACTAGGATCAATAATCACCTTTACATTTATGTCAGGACAGTGTTGTACGTTGAAGTCTGAGCTTTTCAAAATCAAAAATAGGGCTTCTATTATTTTTTTTAATGCTTTTTTGAAAAATCATAAGCCTGGCTTAAAAATGCATTACTTTTCAAGTATCTGAACATAGTTCCAGCAAGGCTAGAACTTTGTTTGCTTAAGTAAAAGTGAAACATACATAAAAGACGGAATTCTGTGCTAGATGGTTAGGATGTTTCATATTTCTTTAATTCCCAATGGAATAGCTGTATATTTCATTTACAAAAGCATAGTTTTAGAAGGTTTCTGTGTTCTTCACTTCTCTGCATAGATGTGTCTGAATTGTATTCCTGGGTGACAGTACTGCAATATTCTCACATTGGTAAGATAGAAGTTAGTATGCAGACAAATCACTTCAACCCTTAGTGAGAGCACTTGGTAGATGCTTAAAGTTGGAGTGAGAATTGGAGATAGTCACTGAAAAGTATAAAGTTGCAGAGGTTTTAGCTGCCTCAGATCCAGCATCTGTGCAGGGCACAGATTGGAGAATAAGGTGATTTTTGTCTGCAAGTATGTGAATATATCTATGACAACACTGCAATTCTTTAGGAAATCCTTGCTAAATAGCAGAATGCAATATGTGTTTTGATTCCATGCTAATGCCTTCCTTCTTCTTTGCCTTTCCTCTCCTCTTTTTCAGTCTATTATTGAACTCATGCATCTTAAGTGCAAATGTCACGGCCTCTCAGGCAGCTGTGAAGTGAAGACCTGCTGGTGGTCTCAGCCAGACTTCAGGGTCATCGGTGACTACCTCAAGGACAAGTACGACAGCGCTTCTGAAATGGTGGTGGAAAAACACCGAGAATCCCGTGGCTGGGTCGAGACCCTCAGGCCCAAATACAACTTCTTCAAGGCTCCAACTGAGAAGGACCTGGTTTACTATGAGAACTCACCAAACTTTTGTGAGCCCAACCCTGAGACGGGTTCCTTTGGGACCCGTGACAGGATCTGTAATGTCACTTCCCATGGGATTGATGGTTGCGACCTTTTGTGCTGCGGCCGCGGGCACAACACAAGGACTGAGAAACGGAAAGAGAAGTGTCACTGTATCTTCCACTGGTGCTGCTACGTCCGCTGCCAGGAGTGCATACGAGTCTACGATGTCCACACGTGCAAATAAAGCAGGCAAAACCCTTCGCTGGGCTCCAAGTGGAGAGATGGATTTGAGCCTACTTCCTCTGAGGTTGCAGACACGGGAGAAGTCTACTTTTTTGATATTAAAAGAATAAAAACTTTTAAAAAGGCTAAAACTGGTTGGATAGAATAGGTCTAATGACTTCTGGGCTATCCTGAGGTACGTCTGGCAGTCACACAAGTTACACCCCACCAATGCCTCCTGTAGGAGACAGCGGTTTTTCAACCAGCTGACAACATGGAGCTGGAAAGAAGAGCATCAGCAAAAGCATGGATTTGCTCTGCTCTCTCCCACCTGAGTGACTCGTGTGATTAGGTGTCTTTTGAAAGACTTGCATCTTCCTAAATATCTCCTTTTTCCTCAGCCAGGCAGAGGCTGTGTTGGACAGCAGCACTAAGCTTTCTGAGATCTATCCACACCCAAATGAACAGATTCTGTGTATAATATGAGCAACAACAACAGCAGCAGAAGAAATAAAAGCAGATAAATTAACAATTAAAAAAAAATAATGCAAATACTCTTTTTCTTTTGCCCTGAAACCAGAGAAGTCTACAAATATATAATAGAGTTCTAGAGTGGGCAGGCTCTTCATGTGAACTTTTTAGCATAGTAGTTTCTGCCGGATGTGACATAGGATTCAGTGACACCTCTAGAGAGGGAGGGAGGCAGAAGGAGAGGGAGAGAAAGAGGAAGAACTTCTGGTGGTTTCCTACAAATGCCCTGTTGACACAGAGGTGATGTTCACAGTACGGAAAAGTTCAGTGCCTGATATGTGAAGTGAAGAGGACTCGGTGTGTGCATTGAGGAGACAATTCCACAAACGGAGATGTTGCTCCAGCTGTGGCCTGGTACATGGATCAGCCAACGAGTCTTCCTTGGAAACGTGCAGTGTGGAGTGAGTCTCTTGGGGATGGACACTTACTGCTGGGCATAGGACATCCAGCTCCTCAGCATCCCAGCTTGTAGAGGAGGAAAGGGAAAGTGTTTATCCCTCCCACCTCATTAGAGAATGCTGTCACCCACAGTGGAAAGTGCACTTAGTCCATCCGCTCTCTGCACCTCATGCTGGCTTCCCCCTGGGCACTTAGCAAAAGCCTTAGACCGCAAGTCTGTGGGGAACATGGCTCTGAAGGACTGCTTGTCACCCATTAATTTACATGATGGTGAACCAACCCACCACCACCACCCCCCACAAGCTGGAAGAGTTTCAGACTCGAGCCAAATTTTGTTCCACACCTAATTTCTACAGCTCTTCCCAACTCTCTAAGTGGCACAGATTAAAATGCACAAAACCCAGACTCAGAACCAGCCCAAGGTTGGGCAAGTTTGGATGCAGAGCCAAATCCCAACTTTGCAGCGCTGGCCCATCTCTGCCGTTCACCTCTGACTCCTCATCTTTGCATGCTGCTCTACTTCTGATTTTAGATCAGGATCGCCGGTTTACAGAAACAGCTCTCACCTCCTCCGTGGGCATCAGGGCTTCCTTCAGCCACATGGGTATCAGGCATGAATCTCAGCCCATCACCTTGGTATTACAGCACTGTAACTCTTCTTGAGTTATTCCTGGTGGATACTCGCATGGAGTCGTAGCCTGTTTAGCCTCGGATGCACTTGTCCTGTGTCCTCTTTATTTTACCCATACCTTTGGGTTCCTATCCCAGGAAAAGGATAATGGTTTGGCATTTCTTTCTTCCTCTTCAGTACAGGAAGGGAATTGGGGCATGATCTATCTCCCAGTGACCAATAAGAGTCACGGCATGTTGGCTAGTTCACACCTAGACATCTATGTAGAGAAATCAGAGCGCTCTTCTCTCCCTGCACGTCAGCTTATTCCCAGGAACCAAAGGAGTATGCAGAAGAAGCAGGGAACAAACAGAGCTTAATCCCATCAGAGAGAAAACAGGAGGAAATGATGCCTCCAAGGATTGACTCTGAGTCATGGCGTCTCCTGGGACTACTCCTAGGCTGGTGCAGTTTATGCATCACCCATTTGCCTCAGGGCTGTGCCCAAGGGCACAATCTAGCTTTGCTTATTGATGGAGGCACTTCTATCAACGCTCTGCAAAAAAAACCCTACGATGAAATGAGAGCAGAGACACAGAAGTGGGGGGGGGAAGGAGAGAGGAAGAGATCAAGAGAGACAAAGGAAAAAATGGGGAGAAAACCATGCAATCATATCTGTACAGGTAAACTCTGCACCCAATGGATGGCCACACACCGGCTGGTAGAAAGCAATAGATCACTGAAAACTGAGAGAAAGATGGACGCATGACTGTTTTTTTATAATACAGTCTGGGAGAAAAGGAAATCTGATCACTATGGCAAATGCAGAAGGAAGCCACTGTCAGGGGAAATTGCCGCAACAACCAATATTGAAATATAAGCTGTCAGGAAAGCTGAAGAAAACCACATATGCGGTGGAGACATTGATGAAGTGGAAAACATGGGACAAGGGAAGATACATCTGATTTACTTAATATGATGCAGTCACAGCGAGAGATGTTAGACATGTCCCACCAGCTACTTCTGTCAGCGAATGGTGCCCCAACAGCGAGGATGCAAATCATGGCAATTATCAATCCATTGACTCCAGCAGGATCACACCCACAACTGATTTTACCCTAGTATTTTTAAGCAAGGTGGCTTCAGACTCCTCCTTTTCTACCATACTACTGAAGAAATGGGTTGAAGGATTTGGCTTCCATACATGGAAGCTGGACTCGGACCCCAGCCCATCCACAGCATGTGAACATCCACCGTTTCTGCTTTTGTACCAGCATCAAGCCCAACATCACTAGCAGACAAAGCTCTTCAGGAAACATGAGAGGGGAAAAAACCCCAAACTAGGCATTTGCTGAGCAATTGCCTCTTAAGGTGAACAAACAGGTTTTGACTGCAGCAGTGGAACTTATTTCATCTGGCCATGTCATCTGGTCTAAGCTATTTATCTAGTTTTCTGCTAGGATCAATGGCAAGAAACAAACAAGTCCAGAAGGTGATTCATCATGGCCTAGGATGATATCTAAGCTATGTTTGGTAAATTGCCCTCTGGATGTACCTCTGTCTTTCCTCTGACTTTAGCTGATGAGCTCAGACTAGATGATGAGCTCATAGATGGGTATACAGTCTGATGCTGTGAAGTCCACCATGAGTCAAGGAGGTGAAGCTACAATCTGATCATCAGCTGAGATGGGCTGGAAGTTGTAGTGCTTTGTTCACAGCTGGGGTCAGGCTTGAAGCACCTCAGTGGTCTACCCCATTCATGGGATTTTTAACAAAGCCTATGCATACTTGTTTGGTTTTATTATGTAATTAGTTATCCACCATGATGATATAATGTAAGGGGTTGAGCAGCTGCTACTAAAGTCAATTAAAAAAGCCTGCGTGAATTCTGTTAATCGCCCCAATGCATCTAAGGGTCCTAGTCCTGGGTCTGACTCTGCCCACCCATGAGGAGGGAAGAGGGACAGCCTGCCGGGGTTCTGGGAGCATGCTGAGTGCTATCTCCCATGGCTTTGGAGAAGGGACTTGGGCCATCGCCCCCTAATACACATGAATTCAGGAAGTGTCTTTGGAAAACTAAGATCCCACTCCACTGCCTACACTAAGTGTCTCAAGTCAGGGTTGCTACTGTACTGGTATGAAAGACCATGACTGGTATAAGTCAATGATGAAGAAGGTGACGTTGCTCCCTATATATCTTCATGCCTACTTTGGGCCTCATTTAGGAGATGGTTTAAATACAATCCAGAGCCGCTTTCTGTTTCAGGTTCTCCCATTCTGTGAAAACAATAGGGCTTTCCTTACAGAGGGGACTGAGGGTTTCAATCAATTATATAAGCATCTGGTGACATTTTAGGTGCCCTACAATATCCTGTTGGGACCCAGATGTTGCTTCAATGACATAGGACTCTCACAAGTCTTGAATCTGGTCAGATATGTCACAGACTGTAGGGTGTCCAAAATGACATGAGGTGCCTATGTGTAGAGGATTGAATTGTGCGCTTGCCTGGAAATGTGGGGGTTTTTGTCAAAACTTCCCCTCCACCTCAGTTGAGTGGGGAAATTCACCAGTCTATAGTCAAAAAAAGGAGATCATTCATTTCCCAGAAATGGGAGCTGGCTAACTCAACCTCCATGATCCACAGTGCCCTTCCCTTTAGTCTTCACTTCTACAAGGTTTGTCCTCGGGCAGGCGGTTTGTATCAGGGATGTGTCTGGCAGTACCAGGGAAAAGGGAGAAGTTATCATCTAATCAAGTAACACAGATGTCAAAAATAAAATAAAAATAAAAAAGGAACATAATTCCATCCTCTTACATGCTGCTATCCAACCTTTCCTTTAGCTGAACAGATGGGTTTGACGGCCCCATCAGTTCCACATCCACCCTCATTAAAGACAGTGGAGTTACCTGCGAGGGGTGAATTTGGCCTCATCTCTTTTCTTTCTATGAAAGAAATGGAAGTTTAGGAGTGGGTTTTTTCTTGTTTTGGTTTAGTTTTAGAATTTGGGGGTTTCTCTTTCTCAGAGAAAACAAAAACATGGGGAGGGAAATGCATGACATTTTCTGCTCCTTAACCCCTCATGTGTCTCTTTTGGCTAAGTGTCATGCTCAGCACTGACAGTCTTCTCCAAAGCATTTTGAAGTCTCCAGAATTGTTTCCGCTCCTTACAAGGGGTTTCATATGCAGAATTAAAGCAGTCAGGATTTAATCTTGGGATGGGACTGCAGAGACAACCAGGCCACAAAATGCAATATGGCACAGAAATCTCTTGAGTTAGCACCAGCCACATCAACCCTGAAGACAGAAGTGCTGTAGTCTTAGCTGAGCACTGCAGGACTTCTGTTTTAGCAAACCTCAGAGAGCAATATCTTCTGCCACTCAATCTAAAATATTGTTAGTGTTTTCAGTGCATTCAGATAAATTGCCACAGAGATGTCCATGAATTATAATACATTCCTCATATGTGTTCATATGCTTGTCATGCTCCCATCCTTAAATTCCAATACAGAAGAAACGCTATGAGCTTTGGGTCACTTTTTTAGCTTCAAAGACAGGTTGAAATTCTGGGGTTTGATGTTGCTGGGGATATTCAGGGTTACAGCATGAGCACTCTGCAAGAGCTAGGAGTTGTGAATCCAGTCCTAGGTTTTGCACTATGGAGATTACTCCAGGCTTCCCTTGATGCCTTAATGACATCATTGTTTTGGGAAGGTAAAACAGGGCCGTGCAAAGGCACCAAATCAAACTGCCCTGCAGACACCAGCCATTGCACCTGGTTAAATAGGCTGCCTGTAGGAAAATGACTCCTTGCTCTTCCAGAGACCTGCTCCAGAGCTGAGGCTGCTGAGAAGGCAACGGTCTGCCATGAGTGGGATATCAAGAGTGGGATGCTTGCTCAGATCTCTCAGTCATGTGCCCAAGCAGCTGTTTGGATGAGAAGTTGTAGACAGAGCATTAGACAGTGGGAGAGAAGGTGGGCTGGGAGGGAGGAAGTCCCATTTCTTCTTCTTTGTAGCTATATGTCTCCTACTTTCTACCTCTATCCAACCTAAATCTTGGCTGTTACAGTAGGAACTTCTTGATATGGGAGAATCTCTTTTCTAGATTTCCGCTCTCTCACTGGGCAGCAGCAGTAGGATCTGGCTTGCTTTTTGCTGAATTGTTTTCTTCATGGCTTCTCCCCCGCCATGTTCACGTTTCCTGCCTTCTCTTGTGTGCTCCAACAAAAGCTGCTGATCTGCAGTTCATCACTACTCAGCAAAGCGACAGGACCCTCCTGCCTCAGGCCTCTTCTAACTGCTGTGGGGTGCAGATATTTCCATTTGGTGGGAAATGGAAGATCCTGTGGCCTCCATTTTGAGATAGAGGTGTTTAGTCCTCATTCCCAACACTTCCAATGTCTTCATGGACTTGGGCAAGTCATTCTGCTCCCACTTTGCTGAAGTTTCTGGACATGTCTTTGGTGCATGTCCACCTTGAAGGGGGATCTTTTCTCAAGCACAAACAAGAGGCCAGTAGTTAACTACCAGACAGTGGTACCTGGGGTGGGATTCAGAATACAAAGTGAGATACTTAAATGCAGGTATGTTCATGTGAGCTGGGTGCTTAAACTCCCAAACAAGCCCAATGATGGGCTCCATTTGACTAAACATAACATTTAGGGCTGAACTGAATTCTTGAAGATACTCCAGGGTACCCCACTGGCTTCTAGAAGCCTCTCTGGAAGAGTGTGGACTTCCCTTAAGTCCCATGGCATATCTGTCAGCTCCATGCAGATGCTTCAGAAGCCCCAGGGCATGTCACATGGGAATAGATGCCTATGCGTGAGCAACTCAATTGAGTTCCTAGTCCATAAGCATTGGAGGCTGGAGAATAATTCAGCTGGCCAAATATAACTGTCCACTGTGGCGCAAGCTGAACAACTCTCTGGACTCCACTGACTGTGCTGAGTAGATCTCAGTCAGATATTGGTGTTTAGATGTCTAACTCACATGGAGATACAGGCTTGTGTGCTACATGATATATGATACATGCTACAAATGTGTGTCTTAATCTATGACCTGGATCCCTCTCCAGATTCCTAACTCGCATGTCTTTAGAGACTTTAAAATGGAAAACTGTGTATGCGCTCAGTTCTGCTCTCACTTAAACTGATATAAATCAGGAGGCATCACTTCCGTAGCACCAGACTTACAAGTGTATCAAAGGGAGCAGAGGGTGGACCTATTCTGTAAGAATAATTATTTGACTCCACTTTACTGACTGGTATGTAATGGGTTTGACCCCAAGGGAACATCTCTGCTCCTCCTGTTGGTGAGCACATAATGAAAATGGACAAGTCCCACCAAGTCATCTACAGGAATCCTGCTGTTATGTGAATACCATCCAGATAGACAAAGCTCCTGAAGAACAACAGTCACAAAGGTCTTTTCCTCATGACTTGGCCTCCTCCTCTGTCTCTGTAGTCCTTGCTTTTCTTACACATGTTCGATGGACCAAGGGAGGTATTGGCCAGCCCTGCGTAGAAGTGGAGAGTGGGGAAGGTATGAGGAGAAGCTTTCCTCATTTTCCTTTCTTTTCCAAGTTTCTTCTTCTTATTTATTAGTATTTATTTATTTCTCGTCATTCATTCCACTCCACCAAAAATCCTGAAGGCACATCTTCTCAGACATAGGCTAGCAAGCAGCTGAGTGTCACCCATGTTTTTGAGGCACCATCATGTCAGAGTTTCTTCCCAACGTGCACTTGTCACCCGCTGCTACCACTTGGAAAGCACAATAGGCCTGAGTCTTTCAGGCTCCCCAAACCTCCAAAAACCTCCTGTGTGTGATGAAATCCTCCCCACTGAAACCCTGGTTCCCACTGGTGTGCATTCCTTCAGACCCAGTTGCCCCACTGCCCGCCTGTCCCCTACTGACTGCAGCTCAGCCTTGCGCCTCTTAATCTCGGTGGAGAAACACTTGATCTATCTCTTATGGCATCGCTTGCTGTCACTCCCAGGACAAAACCTGCCCAAACAAGACCTGTCGTAGCTTTGGACTCTCTGACAAGCCCACCAGCAGTGTGGAAGACATAAAACACAGACCTGTAGCACCCCAGGGGATTCCCCCATGGTACAAAACATGCTTGTCCGGCAGTCAAGGACAAGTATCTTCTTGTGGGTGGGTTTTTTCACTATTGCTTTCCCTTCCCACAGACTGTCTGCCTGATTACATTGCCTTCTTCAAAGCTACATCACTGTCTGTAACCCTTCCCCAGCCTGCCCCTGCCCTCACCCCACCTGAACACCCCTTTGTACAGATTGCATGTATGATACAACCTGAAATTCCAAAGCTATTGTACAAAGTAGGATTGTCACCTTTTTTTTCCTCAGTATTTTGTTAAGTCTGATGATTTTTTTATGATTATTTATTTTATGAATAAATGTATATATTAGTAAGAGTATATATTTGCGGAAATAACTCATCGGGACAGTGTTGTTGCTCTGCTGTTGTGCTTGTGACCTCATTGGCTTTTACCCTATTTTCTACTGACAGCACACTAGCGATGTCTTGTAACTGTTTTTTGTTACCAGTTAAGTTTGATAGATGTGTTAACTTTATAATGAAAATTAAAAAAAAAAAAGGCATTAATTTTAACCTGTGTTTGGGTATTTTTCCAACCATTCCACTGTTTTGATGGGATGGTATTCATATCATGGGCTGAAATACAGTTGGGGAGAAGTAGGGAACAAATATATCTTCCCCTTGTAGGACAGAAGTTTGTGGTTTGGAAGAAGAGATGCCACCTGAGCCGGCACCATTTAACCCATGCCCAGCTGCTGTGGTAGCTGACAACCCAGTGAGTAAAACATGTACACAAAAAAAACCCCAACTATGCCACAAGTCCATTTCTCAGCTGAGCATCTCTAGGACAAGGATCCAGATTCCCTCCAAGAGTCTGGCTGCAATGTAAAGAAAGGTGGCCAAAAGACAGCTTTCCTGCTTCAAACGTGGGGAGGACAATGACCAACCATGTGACTACTCAAGGCTGAGAGCTGATACATGGTGAGCCACTATCACCTCTGACTGTTGAAAATATTCTTTCTCCAGAGCAAGAAAAGCCCAACATGGGCAAGATATCACTTTTCACGATGCCCCTGGAAGGGTCTCAGAAATTTTGTGTTGGTTCTGCCATTTCCTGCCATTTTCTTCCTCTTTTAGTACGTTAGGACAGGAGCCTGCTGGGCGCAGTCATGCAACCACCAAGGTTGTAATCATGCTGGAAAAGTGAATAGATTGCAAGGACCAAGCATCAGGATACAATTAGGGGGAGACACTGCTGACAGGCAACATGAGGGAACCCATGCTGTTCTTTTTATTGGAACCTATCATGGTTGCCTCTCCATTGCACCCACCATGGCTAGCATGGACTGTGCACAGAGAAATCTGCTCCCAAAAGAAACCCTGCAAGAGTCTATTCCATTCCTCTGTTCTTAGAGAGGATGGGTTGGTTACAGAGGAGGTGGGTTGATTTCAGAGGAGATGGGTTTTCTTCAGAGATGATGGGTTGCGTGCAGAGGAGACAGCTGCAGCATTTCCATCATTTCCATGTGCCTGTTCATCTCCCAGCCCACTCACACAAATAGAAAGAGATCAGACCCCACAAGTCTTCTTGTGGCCTTCACCATTCACTTAAGAGAGGTTCAAGGCACCCAGCTTTATCCATCATAGACTTCTATCTCCTCTAAGTTCACCCTTAATGACTCCTTTATAGCCAAAGGAGGGTTCTGATGTCCAGAGACATCTCTTTTTCTACAGAGACTCTAAATGAGCACATCTACAAACAAACAAACAAAAAAAAAGCACTTTTCCTATGAGAAGGGACTGGGGGACAAGTAGCATACTGTGATGCCTCAGATAAAATATGCCCCCTGGAAACACACACCCACACCTTGCTGTGAGTGACACAGGTCAAACACCACAGAGAGCTTTCAGCATACCGGACTCAGCATATTTTCCAGAAATAAACGATAAACATTCTTATTAAAGAGCACTTGAGATAAGCTTGTTTGTTAAGCTGTGTTGCCTGCTTCACCAGGTTTGAGCAAGAGCCTCTTTTTTTCTTGGATTAAATAGGAAAAACTAAGAAATGAGTGGATATCTCAGTTGCTCTTACCTTATACATGCTATTAACCCTTACAGACCCTCCTGTTATGTACTAAAGAAGAAAATCTGGTGCTGGTAACTCATTGCTGCCCCATGATCTGGACTTTTCAGGGAAACCATAGAAGTCTTTTCTTTAGCAGAACAGTCCTTTTCTCCTCTATGGGTAGGTCATACAGCCTAACTATGGTCACATTTAGCCATGGCAATGGGCTTTGCTCATGACAGCCTGGGTCATAGAAGTCACCTAAAACTATTCCACTACCAAGGGCAGCTATTTGGTCCACGGAACCAAGGGTCTAACCTCATTCCCAAGCATAATTTAAGGATTGATGTGCACACAGATCTTGATGCAGAGAGGTAAATAACAACCTGACTTCTTTGTAATCCACAGAGGTGAGAGCTCCACATTTCTTTGAGAAATGCTGCACTGAACTTGGCCAAAGGTTTTGGTTCCCAGCAAAAAATCAGTCCTGACTACACTAGTCCTAAGTAAAACCATGGCCACATTCACATGCCACATGGTGGGTAGTACTGCATCATCTCTCCTGACTGCTTTCCATGCAAAGGCTTCCCAGCCACATACAAACACTATCTAAAACCAGTCTGGGATGTGCCAGATCTATAGCACATGCATAAATTGGTCTGTACATGCAGAGTGAGCCCAAGGCTTCTAAGAGCCCCCAGAGTCCTTGTGTTCCAGTCTGGTGGAAACGAACCACCCATAGACAGAAAAATCTGCATGTGAACAAGGCATCCAAAGCCTCCACAGTCTTGCAGACTTGCCACACAGGCTTCACAAGGAGTGGGATTCGACTCACAGATTCAAAGACACAAATGTAGGTGCCCACAGAACCACAAATAGACATATCAATGCCCTCTAGGCGTTTTGATCTGGAGTACTCTGCCTGTCCTCCAGGTCTCCTGCAGGTCTCTGTCACGTCTGGCAGCTCCACGAAGATGTCTTAAATACACCCAGACATGTCAAAAGGCAGTAGACACTTTAGTCAAGTGAATTGAGCCCAATTTGCCTGAATTTGAGGTCTGACTTTCAAGTTCCCGTTATTGTTCATGAAGTCTAATGAGGGATTCATTTTACCATAAGGTCTGAGTGCTGCCTTATATCATTTAGGACATCTGCAATACCATACGGGCTTGGCACATGTAGTGCTACAGACCCTTTAGGAGATCCATGTCCTTCAGGATTGGCAGGGGGATACACAGAGGAATTACACTAAGATACCGTAGATGGTACCGGACACCTGTCTTTCGGTAAGCACATTGAAAATTCCATCTCCACTGGTTGTAATGGGAGCTTGGACTCTGAGCACATGTAGGCAGCACACCACATATTGCTGCCTCAATGTAGGTGTCTTAATCTGCAAGTTGAATCCTGCTTGAGCAATCAGTCCAATACAGCATCCTTTGAAGCTGCGAAAACCAGCTGAAAGCAATTCCTGACCAGCAGCTAACCAGGCCATAAAGAAATAAGCTGTGACCCAATATAATTTGAAAGCTTTGCCATCTCATTTCTACCCAGCCTGGCTTTGGAATTTGCTTACTGATCTCTTTTATTTGCAGGTGTGGATTTTTTTTTTTTCCCCATCGTACAGTCATTTGGAGGCACATAGCCAGATTTGCATTCCACAGGGCTACAATCCGGTCTGGGATTTGCCTGCGAGTGTCAACAGGTGAAGTGTTAACTAATGAACTTGGTGGTAGTGTTAAGGTGAGGTCAGCTCAGTTTCTCTGCAAGTTGGTTTCATGCAAGGACAGCAAGGTTAAATAGACTTTAACAGTGATCTAAAATAGATCTGTGCTCTGGACCTGACCCTTTGAAACCTTGTTCCATTCTCCTTAGTTCATGCACATCCCAACATCCCGAATTTCATCCGTTCTTTTGTCGAAGAGGAGGTACAGCAGGGCTGGGTTGAGTATGTCTCACCAGGCACCTGAGCTTTGAGAAATAAAATGGGTTTGTGATATTTTTTCCTGGGATACATAAGGCCGTGGTCATTCTCAATTCTGCAGCATCAATGTGTGTGGGAAACAGCGGTGGTAGTGGTGGTGTGCCAGCTTGTTATAGTGAGAATTTCTTTCATGCAGGCATCCAAGGAGAGTCTTGAACCTGTTTTTTCTGTCCTAATCAATGCTGTTGGGTTATGCAGGCAGTGTCTTTCATCCTGGGAATATCAAGGTCTTTATGCAAAATGGGATAGCTTCAGTGAGAAAAGTATCCCAGAACAGTCACACAGCAAGGACAACTGGCAGCGTATGGAAATCCAAGTGCAAGCCTCCCCTCCCTATCAGACAGAGACTTGAACCTACAGCCAATATCCTGGCTGAGTCACCAGCTGTTTCTGAGTGACTGATAGCTGCAGTCTAGTCTTGAGCAACCTCACTGGAATTCTGGTTTCAACAAACTGCTGCTTTCGAGAGAAAAAATGCTTCCTTTGAAATGGTTGATTAGTCTGTGTTCCTCGTGCTGCTCCCTCAGAAGCAGTACACCTGAATTCTAAGTGCTCTGAAAAAGAAAGAAGTAACTTGGGTCCCACCCAACGTTTTGACCCAAGTTCACAGCAGAAACTTCACAGTAGCCTTTGGCTAGTCGATGTGGATGAAGCGGGGTGAGCTTTTTGACAATAACTTATCCCTTTGCACGTAGACTGGGATGAGACACAGCCCCTTCAAACATCTAACAGATGGTTACCCATCTGTTCAGATGGTTACACCTAGCACACTTCTAACACAGGCCAGAACAGCAGACCTGACTTTGCAGGAGCTTTCTCTCAGACATGCTTTTGGCAGTGTCAGTTGGGACAGTGGTGTGTCTCAATGGAGAGGGCAGGACAAGTAAATAGCCCTGAAGTGGGTAAGGGAAGAACTTTGGGTGATACTAACAGCTAAATCAATAAGCACACTTGTTACCGGTTCAACCCTGGGGTGAGAACACCATCCCCCAAGCACCTCAGTCAGGGAGGAGATTGGCACATGGAAGGAGGGCTGGCAAGGAGCTACCCTTAGTCTTGTTAATGAATGATAACTGAATGGTCCTCAAGAGCTCTGAATAAGTTGCCCTGTCTGGGCAGGGACTGCTCGACACGCCTCAATCTTAGCAGCAGATGTTGTTCCTGCAGGGGAAGAAGAAGGTTACACATTAAAAGGCAGCAGACACTCCAAATTCATATGGAAAAAAACACAACTGAAAGGCTGGCTGTGCAACTTTGTTGACTTTTTTTTCCCTCCCCTTTAATTAAGATGTTTTGATATCTGAGGAACACAAGATCCAGGTGTCATTGTTATTATGATAGTCTCAATCATAATCATTCTCCTTGTCTTGTGATGGTGTCTCTGGTGCTTATTATGGCTGAAGACCACCCCTACTGCTCAAATAGAGAAGAAGGTGGTGGACCCAGTTTCAGCCCAACTGAACTGTTTCTTCCTAACCCTGTTTACAGCCACCAGCGGTGCTGATAAATAAAAATAGCTCCTAGCCATTACTGTAGGCTGCCTGAGCCAGTTTGCCTGTAGACACAACAACCATACCCAAAGAGGCCACAAAGTTGTACGTATCACACAGATGTCTTGCTAGTCATCTGAATGCAAAAATAACATCAAGTCAGGAACAGTAACAGTGTCTGGCTTAACTAGAGAAAAGTGAGGTCCACGTTTTAGCATCATTTATCAAACATGTCATGTCAAGGAAATTACTTTTTTCACTTGTGGCCTTGGAATTAGTACAAGCCAATAAAAAAAGTTACAGTTCTGCTAGCTCACCAAGCATGTGGTTATACCTTGCTGGCATAAAGAAGGTGGGAACTGCTCTGTAAGCAGAGGCCATAGGGTGCAACCTGGCGTGATCTGCAAAAGAAATCCTTGGAGCATCCAGGCCTGGAGATACAATAGGTCTGAGAGGTGAATATAGAACAAATATCCATCGTTTCTCATAATATTAAAACTAGGAGACATCCATGGTAATTAGCAAGTGGAAAACAACAGAAAACAGAAAAGAGTGTCTCTTCTCATATTTTGACAGTAGAACTCTCTACCACATGGAGGTGTGGAAATAGAAATTTGCCTGAGTTTAAAAAGAAACAGGACATAATTCACTGAAGAAAAATTCATGACAACATTTTACAGTCAAAGACACAACTCCTCAATCAGAAATCCCAGCCAGAGATTGCTGGGAGTTGGGCATAGGCCAGTCGAAGTATCATCCTCTGTTTGTCCTGTTCTTCTGCTCTTCCCCAGGCACCTACATTTGGCCTCTGTCAGAGACAGGAGATGGGGCCAACACAACCTGCTGTTTGATCCAGCACAGCTGATCGTATATTCATTGACATGTAAATGTCCATGAAGCAAACTTGGGAGAGACTAATATTCTTTCTACACTTCAGAGAGGAAATACTTTCAGGAAAAAGGTGTTTTATTTTTGCAGTCTGGCTAAAACACCTGAAGACAGTGGTCATTTCGCTTAACTTTAAAAAGATTAAAAGTCTGACAAATCTTTACAGTCAAGCAAAAGAATGGGACATGTCCAGCAAGTGATTTGCATGGCCAACCTTGGGTTCCTGCTTTAAGAGATTCATCTCCCCCTAGGGTTGACTCTCCCTTGGCTACAAAGCAAGCCTGGGCTGACTAACTTGGACCTGGGCATCTAACTTTTAGAGCTTTAAATTGAGGCTAATGAAACCCTCCCAAAACTGCAAGCCTCACCTCAAGTTTGCAGGAATCTCAACTGTGAGGCAGAACATAGAAAAAGCACCAAAAAAAGAGCATTAAACACTAAAGAAAATGAACATATATTTTGAATTTGTTTTGTGTGGGCTAACTGAATTTTGGCACCAAAATTTCCTGTGAACCCCTCAGGTTTACATGCTAGATCTTGGCTCAACAATAGTTCTCCCTGAGAATTTCAGAAGTCTATAGTGTTTTCCATAAGAAGGAAAAGCTCTTGATAATCACAGGACCTGAAGAGTGAAGGCCACTTCTAACTAGGGAGAAACTTGTAGTTGAAGACACCTAAGCAAATTTAATTTCTGACCAAAAAATGGCCTTAATGTCTGTCCAGACGATGAAACAACACATCCTTAATGGGAGTAATCTGAACAGGCTCTACTTAGCTGCTGAAGAAGCACGAAAGAGTTGAGTGAGTCAGCTGGATTTTGACTTTGTGGCTGGAAGGAATCTAAGTAGTTCAAACCCAGCACTCATCTTGCTAAGCCTTCCTTAGCAAGGAGTCTTTCAGAGTATACCAGCGGTGGTGAGTGGACTCCTCTTTCAGATCCAAAGTCATAGGAGCTGTTGTCTTTTCACTTCCACAAGTGAAGGGCTTCCTGTCAGATTCAGGAACTGGTTGTAAATCTGAACTGGGAGTGACTTTGAAGAGTAAATTTAAGGGGCTGTAACTCTGCAAGTGCCACAAACTCAACTCATACTGCAGTTTTTAAAGACAAACTGGGATGTACTGTGAAAACATAGAGAAAATCTTTTGGGACTTTTTGTTTCTAACCTGCTTTAGACTGACTACTAATCAGAATAAAATGTCCATCCCATTGGGAACTGAAGTCAGTCACAATTTGCAAGGACAGAGGAAGTTGCACTTATTTATTCCAGGTCCATGATCTCTTAGTGTCAGAAATGTGCAATTTTCCCCTTTTGTTTGGAATATTCCAAAATGTCAGACTGACACAGTGAGTTTGAACTGTAAACTTCTCAGAATAAATAGGAGCACAAGTTGCTTCCGACTCCAGATCGTTTGAGTATAGATTATCTGAAGGATGAAATGCTTGAGAATGAGCAGTTTGGAGAAACAATGCATGTTGGAAATGAGTCCTCTATAGGCTTGTTCTCCGTGCTTTAAATTCATGGTTGGATGTTCTTCTTTGACTAGTCCACTCCATCTTAGGCACTCTCCATTTTGAAACCCCTTCATTAGAGGCCATCTCTTCCATAAAGCTCCTCTGACCTCCCAAGTGACCTTCTTAGTACTAATCTTTCAACAGTGCTGTCATGTATAGCCATGGGCAGACAAAAACCTTTGATTTACAAATCTCAAGAGAATATTTATTCCAGTCTTCTCAACCCAAGGAGATACATCAAAATCCGCACCTGAAGTAGAGTGTCTCTTGAGATGGTGTAAAGCCAACTCCAGGCAGAAGATGTTTAATAAAGACATGAGTTACAAACTGTAAAGGAGCATTTTTCCATATGACTTGAGTTCCAGTTTTGTCTTCCTTGTTCACCAGGGGAGCATGGAGAGACATCTGGTGGCTGAATAATTTTCTGCAAGCAAACACATCCTCTCAGGACGTGTCTTTTGTAGGGGGGTGTCTCAAGAAAAATGTGTATCTTCAGAGACACCATGCTGTTCAGTTCACTGGAAGCACCGTCACGCACCGTCACATCTCCCACTTCAATAACAAATCTGCCATCTGTTCATTGGGGCAAAAAACGTGCCAAAAATGTGTCTGAAAAAACAACAGAACTCTTCTTGATGCCTCTAACACTGGATTTCACTGGAAGTTGCTGACATAACTGAAATGAGCTGGACATAGCATAGTTCTCACCTCTTATTCCACTGAGACAATGGTAGAATGACTGTAAATTTAAACAGGGACAAGTCTAGGTCTGCAATGTTTGTGCAAGAAGCCTCTTGTAACCATCATATGCAATTCCTTTTGCTCTAAAAATTCTATTACCTACCACTTGAGCTCAACAGTCAACACCCTGGGGAACACACATGAGCAATTGCATAAGCATTACTCTGGTAGAAGGCAATGGCCAGCAGGTGCACATTGTCCCTTGCCCTGCAATGCCACAGCCGCAGTGTTCAGCTGTTATGTTCAAACAGAGCCTGAATGCCACAATTATAGTGTCTCCATTGTGCTAGGGGCTATACAAAAGGGCCCAAATCTCAGAGGTATGTTGCACAGCCTTAGTGCAGCAAAGGTGTTCAGTGTAGTTGGTGCTAAGGGGTTTTCTGCTGGAAAGGTCTCAAGAAAAATCTTTTTCTTTTATTTCTATTATAACACAACCAAGAGGTGGCTGCTGTGCATGCACTTAACAATAGGCATTCAGGGGTCCATAAATGTTAAAAATAGCAAGGATCAATCATGTGAAACATTTACAGAAGAATAAAATTATCTTTGCAGGGTGTTGCAGATAAACAGGGAACAGAAACAAAATCTTATGAATTCCAGTCATGGTTTCAAGCCCATATTTCTCATTCCAGCCCTTTCTCTGCCCTCTCTCATTTCATCTCGGAGAACATCCAAAGGGTGGTGATCAATCAGGTCTTAATTTCTCTTTTTTTCAACAAAACATTGTCAAAAAGAAATTTTTCTCCCACCGGGCTTCATAAGAAGCTCTTCTTCTGCACTTGGTAGCAGAGGTTCAAGTGAGACAGAAGGTTAGTTAATACCTGAAATAACTGAAAGCTCACTAAAGAGAAGAGCTACAGCATTCAAACCTGCAGCTGGAAAGTAATCCAAGAGAGGCACTGTCAATAATTCCTCCTAATCCTCCACTGCATGACTAGTATGGAAACCTTCTCAAGATCTTCAGATGTTAGGCCAGAGGCATTGCTGGAGAGGACAGACCTTCACTGGTTGTTAGTCCTTCTAGACTCTAAGTCTGAAAAGTCACCAGCATAGGAATTTGTTCTGGGACTGTCTACTCATGGGGTGAAATAAAAAGCAAGAAAAAAATTACCAA
This sequence comes from Xenus cinereus, assembly GCA_025774025.1. NCBI lineage: Eukaryota > Metazoa > Chordata > Aves > Charadriiformes > Scolopacidae > Xenus > Xenus cinereus. The sequence continues at coordinate 2,480,617 of JAOXJK010000012.1, forward strand.
AACGAACTTAATTCTGCACTGTTGCCTCACTTTACATTGTTTTCCCGTGGTTCTTGCCATCTCAAGAACCGAAGTAAAGCACAGAGCTGACTGACTATTGCTGTCCCTGTTTGGCTATGGGATTCCCTAAGATACACAGATCTGTAATAGCTGCTTAGTACTCATCACCATGTTTCCACAGTGACATACACTGTGTTCATCTGTGTTGGACAAGGTTTTTAGATCAGCTCTTCAGTCATGTTCAGCAGGACAAAAGTGACACCTCAATGATGAGCCAACCTATTCATGAGGTCACACCAGACATCAACAGTAAAACCATGACAACAATTCTCCATAGTTTTCCAACACTATTTCTTTTGATGCTGAATCAACACCTACAAAAATTCCCCGAGTCAATTTTGCTTCAGGCAAGTTGGAGCACTTCTTCGTGCCAGGACCAGGTTGGTTTCCTCATCAACTGTAGACCAAACTCCTGAGTGCAACTGAAACTCTCTCCTACCAGTGATGCCTCCCAGTGGTGACATTTGATTTTGGTTACTGAGAATACAAAAATTGGGATAAGATTTACTGTACAGGTTGCCTTCTCTGGGCTGCATGCCTTCACCATGTCCGCTAAAGCAGAAGATCTCAGATATCAGGATAATTAACCTACACTGCCCTTCCAGCTTTGTGACCACAGCATACAAACAGCTCATGATCTTTAATATATTTCTGTCCACATCTTCTCTATAACGGAGTAGAGTGCGCTTATCTTTATTTTACAAATGAGGAGCAGAGGCACAAAGAAACCAAAAGACGAGTCATTTCACCTGACTTTGGTCTCAAATTTAGGTATCAAGTCTTTTTCTGCCCTCGGCAGAGACAGATGGGCACGTCTCACTCTGCAAAGCCTGCTGAAATGAGACGTTGATTTGCCACACCTTGAGCTTACAGCCTTGCTCTGCCCCTAACACGGATGGGATAAATCACTTTCTAGACAAAGAGATCTCTTTAATTAACTGTAAAAGGTGAAAACCTAGCTTGGATTAGACATTATTTTTTGATAGATAATGTGAGATGAGTCCCACATCAAATAACTTCCCCAGTGTTGCACAAGGAATTGCATCACAGGGACTGAGTCCCCTTATCCCAAAGGCCAGTCTTTCAACCCAACGCCTTTCGGCAACAAGGAAAAACATGCAATCCATGTATTGAGTAGGGAATCGGCTTTGCAACACACTGACCTTGCAGCCCATGCTCTCCAGAGCTGTCCATTGACATCCTTAGGAACTGTATTTCATATATGACCAACCTATACATATTATTGTTGCTGGAAAAGTCCCCCGAGGTTCATTCTGAGCATAGCTTGGTGAGATAAGGCTCAGCCTACGTCACAGCTAGGAGGCTGAAAACCATTTACCACCACAGGGCACAATCTAATCTACCTACTTCATTTGTCTGATCTCTCCTAATTTTGACTAATCTAGATGAGAAGAAGATCTTGTGTACCCAGAAGCAAACCTCTCTGCTCCAGATGTATCAGGTGGCCTAATAAAACATATTCCCCTTCCCTACAAACTCTGAGTGAGCTGTATCAATTGCAGCATTGATTTTCCCCTGCATTTGTAGAGCATCTATCACTGCAAGTTCAAGGGTCTGCAAATTTCCCCAGCAATACTTGACTAGAACAGAACTACTCACTCTCCTCTCCCCACCAAAAGCTGCTAAGATTGCTCATTTTTCATCAAAGTAGTAAAAGCCAGACAGGCATCTCTCCTCTGGGGCAGCTGGCATGGAGGCCCTATGGCTCAGAGATGTTTTCTGATGCTGCCTGAACATGATGCATTATTTTATCTTATTATTCTCCATGGGTCACACATGGTTAATGAAACAGAAGCATTACCTCCACCATGGGCAGGATGGATGCTTCTGCACGCAGGTCATTATCAAGCAGTGGAGGCCAGTTTCCCAGCTGGAACCAAGGGCCAATTGATCCACTTAAACACATATTAAATCCAGCACAGAACATGCAGGCAGTGGGAGCTGAGCCACACAAAAGACACCGGCAAGAGGTAATGATGTGGGGAAATCCACAAGAAGGCGGTAACTTCTAAGAACCCCAGATACACAACCAAACTCAGGTACAGAGATTTTGTCTACAGGTGACCCACAGGCATCTTAAACCTTTATCACAGGGACTGCAACAACTTTAATCTTAGGTGTTTTCACTCCTGAAAAAGCAATGTGTACCCTGATCTGAACTGGTAGGATGAGTCCCACCCCCTGTCTGAGAACAGAAGTCACCTGAAGAAGGATTTGTTTCATCACCCCTCTTACAAATTGAGATTAAGCTCTGAATTTTGTCTTCCTTTCTAATCAGCAGAGAGGCAAACATTTACATAAAGCATTTTGGCCACCCCAAGATACCTAAGAAAGCTGAGGCCAAACCAGCCTTCTGGAGGATCCTCTCACCCCAGTAACTGTAGAGATAAACATGATGGTCGGCTCACAGCGGGCAATGTATTTTTGGCAACTACAGTTTAATGAGGAATATCCTGGTTTTGCTGGATTCATGTATAAGATCATGATCTGAGCATGGCATTAATGTGGCCATATTGCTTCTCACCCCCTTATATCAGGTATCTCTGTTCATTACCACGTACTGTTCTACATATACGTGGTTTAGTTGCAAAATAACAAGTGCTTTCCTAAATAGGGTAATTCATCTGGAATAAAATCTCTTTCCTCTGGAATAGTGACACCATAGAAAGCTAATTCTAAAATAGCTATTCTGGTCACATTTGCCATGAAGACAAGTCCTAAGGAGATGTAAAACTGGCACCACAGACCTTAGCTTCGTATCCCCTGTAGTGAATTTCTCAAAGAATGTCTATTGTCTTGCTCGCCTCTGACTGAGAGATGATAAAACCAAGGAGCTGAGGGGAGCACAGAAAGGAAAAGCTCTGCTGTGGAGAGAGAATTGCACATTGCATGGGAAATCTGGGCTCTTTTCTGGCAAACGTATTTTAATTACGCCCTATTGTTTACAGGACCATTACATGTAACATACCACAGCACTGCCCCTGCCAAGCAGCCCAATCTCTCCAGTCATTTCCCCGCTAAAATGATGAAATCTGTTTAAAAATCATGACATCTTAGAAATAGCTCATGCTGGATTCATGTAATTAATTTCCTGATTTCTGAGTCCTTATGGGGATTTTTCTCAAACCTGGTTCTGGATACTAAAAATCCAGGGAAGAGGTTTTGCTTCTTTTTAACTAATTTATCACGTGGCCGAGAATGGGAACACTAGGAAAAGTCCAGGTATAAAAGGTCTGTGGTTTAAAGGTAAATTACCATAAGCAAGAAGAAAATCAGCCAAGAGGTATTAATAATTCAACATTGCACACAAAGTTTTATACAAAAGGTGGCACAAGCAACTTATTCATAATCATGTTTGTTCACCCTGATGTTGATGTAGGTAGAGGAAGCACATTTTATAATTCACGTCCAGTGAACACTGCAAACAAATATATGCAAAAGCCTTCGAATGAAACTATTAAACTTTCTCTAAAAGTATATGGAGCTTTGTTTTACATGGCAAATAGCAATCTGTAGGCAAAATATGCATCACCAAAGTGTCAGCTGAAGCTCTACAACCTCTTGCTTTAAAGATTATCCATTAACGATGACATTATGATTTGCACCAAAAAAAAAAAAAGAAAATCTGTCAAATTCTCTCCTGCAAATTGTCATCCTTAACCAGTGTGTACTTCAGGGAAAGCAGCCCGAGGCTTTGTGCAAGGGGCACACGCTGAAGTATCATTTATTCCAGCAAAATTCAGAAGCCACCCAAAATGAAAAAAAAAAAACATTTGCACGAACAAACAGCTGAATAATTTCTGGCTGGGAATTATTTGCTTGCAGACTACTCACAAGTGGAAAAAAGTGAGCTAGATTTGTCGGGTTATTTTCTGCTGTGCTGGGTCCGCCCAGGATGTCTTACTGTCCTTGCAATTTTCCCATCATATTTGCTGTTATATTCAGTTTATCCAGGATGGTCCTTGTGCACGCGAGTAGCTGAGTCGATTTTAGTAGGAACCTAGCATGAGTAAGGATTACTAGCAGCAAGGCAGCCAGAAAAAGATCCTCCAGTTATCTCCAGGCAGGGACCTTTCATTTTTAAATTGTTAATAAAGGGACGTGCGCACCACCAGCAACCACCACCCACCTATTTAACAAACTTAACTGTGAAATTGGATCCTTCCCATTTAGCCTGGATTTGCCTTTGATGCAGTTCCAGAGCTTAGGTTGCCTTATTTGCCTTTAATTTCTAATCCAGGCATATAGCCAAGTTTAGGACACATTGTCTCCTATATTACAATATCTTCAGCACTGACTGTAGCTGTTATATGAGCAACTTACAGCTTGAAAGCAGCTTTAATGGATCAGACCAAAAGTCCCCTGAGCCACAAAACGTGTCTCCAAGAGCAGGCAAAAGAGGACAGTTAGAGATGACCACAAGAAACAGGACACTTTGAGAAGGATCCCTTCTGCTGACCCTCTTTGTCCAATCTCCAAGCTTGTAAAGAGGAAGGCTGGGTGTTACCAGGATGAGACATGGGCTTGAGGGGGTTTTGCTCCACCAAACACCATTGTGTCAGCCGTCGCTGCTTAGCCCCATCCAGGGGTTCCCCCTTGATCCCGATCTCAGATGGCACGAAAGGGGGTGCCGAGCAGTGGCTGCAGGGTCGGGAGTGGGGATCACAGTGGGGAAAGTCATGGGGCACCTGATGGACAGTGCAGGGTGCTCTCTCCTGTGTATCCACAGGAGGCAGCTGTTCAGTGAGGTGTAGGTGACATTTCCGTATGATGCCTGAAAATGGGCAGAGAAGGGTCCAGGACACGAGTCACTTATTCATAGTAATGGAGAGAAGGTTTGGCTAACCAGGAAACCAGGTGTAAGGTCGTGAGATAATGTCTATGGGTTGTCTAGGACAGGGTGATGATATTCCTTAGAAGGGAATATTCTTATCATCTACCCTGAAAGATCTGAGGATGCTTTTACATTTGAAAAGGGCCAGGAGCAACATTGCACAAAAGTGGTGCGAGTGTTTTTTCTGGGACACTGCACCATGATCTCAGATGGAAAGCATGATGACGCTCTGTCCTTCCCCGAAGCAGACAGCTGAAGAGGAAACAGCCTAGAGTGGGATGGGGAATAAACATGTTCTCCAAAGGAGGGTGATCAACAGCTTCTCTGTGCCTGGCTCATCACAAGACATTTTAGTGTCTTGGGCTGTAGAGTAATATCCACCTACACTGGCGGTGACTCACCTGTGAGATCCCTCACCACTAGCAACCTTAGCGCACGTCCTCCCTTCTTCTCCAACCGTTGTAGGTGATTCAAGCAAGCAGGGGTGGACTTGTCCTCTTGAGGAATGCCAGGAAAACAAAAAAAATCCTTGGGCACCTCCCTCCCAAGCCAGCGTTATGCCAGGGGTAGAGAGAGACAACTCTATCCCTGGGATAGCACCAAAAACAAGACCCGACGCAAGAAAATACTGAAATAATGCAACGCCTCCCTCCTCCTAGCTGGCAAGGGAGCTCTGGATACCCCCGCCTTTCCCCCAGTTTAAAACATCTCAGGCTTCCTGAATGAACTTGGCTGAGGTCTAAAAACATGAATAAGCTTCCCCTGTCTGAAAGCCAATTGGCAAAGACGGCTTGGATGGGACCCTCCATTTGTTACGGGAAAAATGGCTGGTCCAGTTCTCCTTGTTAAGCAGCGCACTGCTGGTCGGGAAATAAAGACAGAAGGTCTGTTTGTAACACTGAACACACAATCCCTTCCAGCCTCAAAGACACTGAGGCGGGCAGAAAATCTACCCTATTCACCAAGATGACCTAGTTCTGTTGTCAATAGGTTAGAGCGGAGCAAAGTTGAGGGAGAATATCCTGATTAGAGGGATCACCCACAATGGGACAGTGAGTACCCTTTTGTCCCTTAATTTTCACCTCCGTACCCTAATACCAGGCTTGCTATCAACATATAACTCGGCGGGTTACGGGTTCATCCGGTTTACCTCCGCCTAACTCTGCTGGCATCAAGTTTACACCAGGAGCAGATCCAGCATCGTGCTTTGTCACCCCATGCCTGGTGCCCGCCAGCTGGTATGGAGGGGGTTTGTTTTGACAATTTTTATTTTATTTTTTATCCCTTCTCCTTCTTTGGCTCCATTGCCTTGAAAAAGTGGCAGTGGATCTGCCTTCCCTGCACAAAGGAGCTGTGGCCATGGGCTTTCACACCCCCCTTGCAAAGATGGGGTGCAGCCAAGCTCTCCACACCCAGTTGCTCTGCAACCTGGAGGGACCTACAGCCCAGCTGGGTTCAACATCCACATCGTGGCTGGGGGCCTTTTCCTCCCATCACCGAGACAAGCTGCTCCTCGACTCATTTAGGACTGGCACATGCAGCAGAGAAAGAGCTGGGCAAACAAAATATATAGCTCACAAATGGAAAGCTACTTAGTTCTTAAATAAAAGAGGATGAGAGTGATCAAATTGCTTGGCTGCATCTACCCTGATGGATTGAGGATGAACAGACAGACGGGCAGACATTTTCTTTTTGCTCTTTAATGACATTATAATGCCCCAATTAAACACTTTTCTAAATTTCAAATGTATAGACACTTAAAAACATGATACATTATATAGCCAGCCCATTGAACAACGTACAAATGATTTATTAACCACTAGTAAATGTTAAAAATAGAAGCTTGAAAGAAAACATTTCCCTTTCCTCTTCCCTTTTCTGCTAGTGACTGTTAATAAAGGATTTAATCATCCATTTTACATCCTGTTTAAAAAAGAAGGGGCTTTCCTGATAACAGATGCCCCTCTGGCCAACTGGCAAGGAATAGGGGAATGTATGAGGTATATAAATGTATTTCAGAGGACAGCCAACAAAAAGAGGGAGAGGGGGAGAGAGAAAGAGAGAGGGAGGGAGGAAGAGGAGGAGAGGGGGGGAAAAAAAAAAAAGAACCTGAAAGGATTAGAAATGAAAAAGAAGGTATTTTGTGCTGAGCTAAATATTATTTTGTTTCCATTGAAAGGGTTAAGAAAACAAAGACAGAGTTGACAATTTCTCCCGACTGGAAGCTGGGAATGGCCCACGGTGGCACAATGCTATTATTCTTGCATGGGCCCATTCTCACTGGATTTTCCACAAAATCTTTAATAATTTGATTCTTTTCAGCCTCAGCAGCCAGCTGAGCTCTTTAAGAAACAGTAACAAAAACCCAGAGAAAAACCCACTACTGAGAGGGGAGCTTTGGCGGAGAGCTGAGCTGAAGCCGATTAGTTTGGCCTGAATAGAGCCAGCCGGGTCCTCGAGCTCTTGCTCAGCCTGGAGTCCTCTGTTTCATTCATTCCAGTACAATATCACCACCAGAGCCCGGGCCTAGACACTAAATTACACTATTATAAAACTAGATTGATACACAAACTTTCCCTCCCAGGCTGAGTAGGGGACTTTTTCAACAATGTTGGGTTTTTTTTTTTTCCCCCCTTCTTTTGGGGGGAGGATCTCGGGCTCTATTCAGGCGTTTTGAAGTATCGCCATTCATATCGAGCATATCAATTCTTAATGGTGCCACACACACAAATTGCAAACACGGGGGATACAATCCTCCGGGTTCCCCGGGGGGGAGTGAAGGCTGTAGGAGCTCGGCGGAGGATTGCAGGGGTTTTGTCGGGGTTATCTCCCCGAAGACCCAGCAGGACAGGAGCCTTTCATCGGCTGGGGGCGGCTCGCATTGTCCCCGGGAATTCACGTCGGAGCGGTGACGGGTCTCTGGCATTAAGTGGGAAATGCAGACGTTTGACCCGCATCTGGATGTCCCCGAACATCACCTCTTCCCAGTCCTCACATCCCCCAGATACACGCCTCGGGCGGGCGACAGATGCCCTTTCTAATATGTAGTATTTGGGGAGGGAAGAGAAAAATAAACGTCCTCGAGGTCCCTTTCGGGGACTCTCCTCTTTCATTTTGAAAGGCAAGTCTGGATTTGGCCACATGTTCCCAAAGACCACTCCAAAGGCTCCTGAGAGAGAGTTTGCATGGTTGACTTTGGGTTCAGGTGCACGGTGTGTCTTTTAACCACACCAATCTTCAGCAGCTCAGGATGGCGAAATCTGGTTAGATCTTACAGCCCTTTCCTGCCCAGGGACAAGCTGCTTCTTTTTCTCTTCCAAAAATACTTAATCCTTCTTTAGGAGAAACAAAGGTCCTCAGCAAGGTGTCCTCAACTATATCACCTCTTTCTTCGGCCTGGAGGAAACCTCCTCCTCATAACACATTCTTCATTTCAGGTTCTAAAACATGAAATAATAAATGTCCCTTTGAAAAGAAGCAAGTTTGAGGAAGGGAGGGGAGAAGGAAGAAGTGATCTGGAAGAAAGAGTGAGTGTTTTATATATCAGAAAACACGCTACATTGATGCATCCCCATCCCATGCACCCTCATCCACAGCTCTCAGGTTGCAAAACACTGTCCAACCATACAAGAGCCAATATTGTGCATGGAGAGCTCTCTATATTCATTTTCCAGTAGATTTTTAGATGGGAGCTGCATGTCTGCATGCATTCTTCTAATCAATCTTTCCTTGAGACCTATTTACCTTAATCCCTGCCTAGTTTTTTTTCTTTGCCATCACCGCAATTATTTTTATTAAAGCAGATGATGTTAAAAAACCAAAGGAGAAAAGACAGGCTTTTGCTGATTTTTCCTGGGAAAAATGTGAGGGAAAATATCCTCCATTTCCTCGCCTATCCTGGCACTCGTGGAATTTATTTTCCCCAACTTTCTCGTTTCTTTTCTGAAAGCCACATTCATCAATGGAAACAAACTCACTCTCCACTGCCTCCAAACCTCAGGCTCCCCAAATGCTCTGAATATATTAAAAGCAACACAAAAAGAGCAGCAACCCAACATGCAAATTAAATTAAAACTTACTCTCCGCAAGAGGGAAATAAACAAACAAACAAAACCCCCACAGCTTATATATACACAAAGAGGAGAAATTAAAAGAGATTTAACAGTTCTGAGGAATTTGGACTGTTTTCAATAGCTTTTCTGAATGGAAGCTGCTACATGACATCAACACCAATTCTAGTATCGGTCATTTCTGGAAGAGAGAGCGTTTCACAAATCATTTATTAACGGGAAAGTCTTTTTGAGTAGTTTCCACTTAACATATTTTGGATGTTGCAGATGGCCATAACGAACGTCAAGAAAGGGAGTCTTGGCAATTATTATCAATGCTATCTTCTTCACTTCAAAGCATTAGCAGGGCAAACTTGGTACACGACTGCACCAGATTTCTAGCTTCGGAAACCCTCTAATTAAGATGGCACGATTACGAAGCGACGGCAGCCCGACAGAAACTGTGGTTTGCTCTCCGGCGTGGGGATCCTCCGGCTTTGTGTTGTCCTGCGTGTGTCTGTGGGGAGGTTTTATCATGTGAATGCAGAGAGTGTTCCTGTGTGCGCTGCGTGGCCTGTGTGCCTGGGAGTGATATGTAAAACTGAATTAGGGCAGAAGAAATAATTAGCATTGCAGCACATGGAGGAATGACCCTAAAACATCTGAAAGCTGTGGCTGCTTGCAGAGAGAAACAAAGGAGCCCGAGAAGGGAAGAAAGCAGCAATTAGAAAGGAGAGAATGAGCTGGGGTGTTGAACCACAGATCTGTAAATGGACACAAATTGTCCTGATTTTTTTTTTTCTTTCTGCTTTGCTCGCAGGGACGGTAGTTTCAGGAAAAGTCGATTATATCAGCCTTGCAAATCCAAGGGCTAGAGTGCAATCTCTGCATTTTAAGGCCGGTGCAGGTTCCTGGATGTTAACTAAATTAATTCTGATATTCATCAAAATCGATGAAATAGATGTCTTGAAAGTAACCAGATATTTTCTTTCTATTGCATGTTTTTTGGACACAGTACAATTGCAAATTTCTTCTCAAAATCAGACATCCCCCGCGTTCCGACGGCTCTCTGGTATCAAGACAAAAATCACTTCTAGCGAAAGGCAGAGAAAGAGATGGCTGAGAAACGGCTCATCAGCTGTTTGGCAGCAGCATGAGCTTCCAGCCCGGTGAGAAAGCAGCACCGCTCCATCAACGGGCTGGCTCCAAATCAAACACGAGAGGAGGCTTCCTCCTCCGAGCGGGTGACAGACAAGGAAGTTGGGAGCAGCGCCTTGGCTATCGAAAAATATACCTCGACGCTGAAAACCGTTGCGTCAGGTCTCTGATAGCAGAACTGACATCCAGCCTGGGCTGTTTCCAACCCACCAAAGACAGATTTTGCAATTCAAAGGGGGGAAGAGGATGAAGAGAAAGCAGGAGGCAGGCGGCAGATTGCATTGACGTTGCTGGTTTGCCTAACAATTAGGGTAGGTACCCAAAAAGACTCCAAAAAGGGAGTTAAAAACCAAAACCTTGTGATTTCTGAACATCCTTGCTGTTACATGGTGCCCATTGGGAAGTGCATGACAAGTCTCTTGTCTTCTGCTGCCAAAATATCTGTTAGTAAGCAGGTCCCAAGCTAACACCAGCCCCACCTTACGGAAAGCCAGCAGTGGGAACCAACAAGCCTGAGGAGGACAATGTGGGACTGATCTAAACTCTCCAAAGAAAAGCAATAGGAGAGTGTGGACAGCCCCCACCGGGGATGGGACACCAAGCAGGAATGTCTCACGTTGTCCAATCCCCACCACCCTCTGACACCCAACCTCCCTGGCAGGGCATCATCATGGCAAGTTGGACAAATGCCCGGAGAGGGAATAAGGGGGTTATTGTGGAGATGTGGTTCAGGCCTCAGGTGGATGCAGACTATCTACCTGTTTCATACCAAGTCGCTCCGCTACCTCCTGGCAACTCGGCTTCCCTCTCCATGCAATGAGGTTCACAGCACAATGGTCCCTCCAAGGACATCCTACAGTAGCAGGGATATTCAACCTTCAGAGATGCTCCCATGCCAAAGTGGCCGTCTACATTTATCCTTGATGTGCAAAATTAGGGTTAATTGTTAAAAAATCCTAGTTCACCTCCCTCTACCCTAAAACATGAGCATTTTTAAGCCCTCAGCAGTCCAGGCAGACCTTCAGATGCTTTTATCACTCCTCTACATCACTTTATTTCCTTGGGTTTTCTTATATTTTTTGCCTTTCTTCTTTATGATAGCACAGCAACATCCTGCAGCGAGCAGTTTCCCAGATGGGGACGTTACATGATGGCTGTGCATGGCTTGTGTTGGGCTTGCATCCCTTGCTTTCATTCTGATGGGAACCCAGGTGATCCATCCTCAGCATGGATGCTTGTCATACCACAGTTGCTCCTCTCCTTCCCAGCATGGGTGGATGCTCTCTCCAAGCTCCTTTTATGGAGCAGCAGCACCTCAGCAAGCCAGGTCGTGCCCTGCATGAAAGCCCCCACAACCCTCTCGTCTCCAGAAGGCTGGTGGAGTTGAGTGAAGGGCAGAGTCAGGCCCTGGGGGTGCTGGGTGGCCCCATCCAGAGATTGGACTTCTTGCACGACTCCTGGACAGAGCCCAACTGAGGTCCCAGGCTGCTTCTTCACACCACCACCCCCACACACCCACAATTTCATTTTTTCACTACATTTTTCTGGCATTTCCTAACGTGTTTTTTCTTGCGTTACATTTCTCAAGGAAGGCTGCCTGATGAGCAGCAAATCATTATTAATTCCTCAGGTATTCACTCTAATACGATTAACCCCCTGTACGCTGCACCCCAGGCTGCACTTCCCAAAGAGCTCCCTAGTCCCCATCTGTCCCCACCACCTCCGCAGTGGTGACCAAAACCCCCTCCATGGACCAACAAATGTGTGAGAAGGATCTGCTGCTCTCCAGGCAGCACTCGAGGAATACTGTTTATCTCTGCTGGACATGGAAATGTAGAGACCCTGTTAAGAGTTCATCCTCGTGTTTGTAAGTGATAGTGTCCCGGCTTTATGTCCACAAAGGTATTATCATGCATTGTCCTCAAACATTTGGAGGGTCTTCCAGTCTTAATGGTTGAGGGAAGCCAAGGGTGGGAGTAAAATGCCTATTTCTCTTCTGGGGAAACCAATGCAGTTAGAGGAGTGACACTGCCAAGCTTTTGTCTAAGCCCAGACTGCCCCTTGCTATCTTGAGACCTGCCTTATCCAGGTCAGAAAGGGACTCCTTTAGGATTCTCTGATAATAGGATTTTTTTATTGTCCTTCACCACTGTTGGACTGCGTCTTTTCTACAAGGTCTAAGGCTTTCTGTGGGAAATGTCTCCAGGCGTCCCTCAGGAGGACATTTTGATGGGAGTTTTCTGAGCACCACACAGGGAATTTTTTTCCCTGCCAACCCCTGCAAGGGGCTTTGGTGTTTCAGGCTGTTGCTGCACCAGGGCAAGGAGGGTGAATGGTGCTGTCAAAAGGGGAAGAGGTGAGAAGTAAGAAGAGTCCTGGAGATGGTGGTTGGAAGAGACGTTTGGACGCCATTCTGTCATTCCCCCTCTTAAAAATCAAGCCAGCAATAATAAAACCCACACTAAAATAGGAAATGTCTTGAGTCTTGATTCCTCCACTGCAGTGGGGTAAAAAAGCCCTTTCAAGCAAAGCTCCATTGCAGCTCTCAAAGTTCAGCTCAGAGCTGTGCCTCACCATCCCTGTTTTGCCAGCGGAGAAACTGAGGCAGGGAAACTTGCTGGAAGAAGACACCAGATGAACTATGTGGCACCCAGACCTGATGGCTCATATATACTCTTCTGAAACTACCTTCCACTCGCTGACCTGAGGAGTTGCTAATAAATATCTTTTCTGCTGTGGTGGCTGGAGAAGCCAAAGCATTTCCCTGGTGCATGGACCAGAAAATCCTTCTCTCCCATGGCCAGGGTAAGGAATCAGCAGGGCATCAGAACTACATCTCTCCATCACCTGGAGAAGAATGAAGAAGCAGAGCATCCCTCCTGCTTTCCAGCAGCCACAGCCTTGAAATTGGGTCTTCAGAGAGCAGAGCTCAAATCACCTTGTCAGAAGGAGAAGACCTTTGCAAAGCTGGTTAGATAATAACAACTTTCAACTCCATCCAGCAATTCCTACAGGGAAAAGGTAACACTAAAGGATATCACTCTGATGTTAACAGTCTCAGAGGGGAGAAAACGATATTCCAGATATGGGCCATTTGAATTTAAAAAAAAAAAAGAAGTTTTTTTGGGGAGCCACACACGTGATCTGAGCCAAAAACATTGATTCAGCCTCAAATTTGAGTCTGATCCTTCCTCGCTCCTGCTGCACTGGGAAAACAGCTCACCCCCACTTTGCACCAGTGGGAATAAGCAGCCGAAGAGCAGAATCAGCTCTGTGCTGGGCTGTCAACCAGGCTCTTAATGTACTGGTTTTGCTGCTCTGATTTACACCCCTGTGCTTGGCTGGTAAATCAGGAGTTACAAGGCAAACTGGGATCCCTCCAGTTCAACATCCAGTGGTTCAACAGCAGCCCAGGGCAGGAGGGGGAAACCCCTGACTCTTTTCACAGCCGGTCTGTCCTCAGCTCAGCATCTCTGCAGCTCGTTTCTTGAGCTGCATCACTGCAAAACGAAGGAAAATGGGGACTGTCAGCCCCATGTCAGATTGTCTGGCTGCAGTGTGCCTAACGGGAACCACATCCCGAGCCTGGGTATCATCTGGCACGGCAAAAGGTGGGGAAAGTCCCTGTGAGGACCTGGAAAAACCCAAAGAATGTGGGACTGCCACCTCCTCAGCGATGTGGATTTGCTCCAGCATCCCAGGGAAAAAGGCCAGCCCTGAGATAAAGGGGCTTGTTGACTTTTAACACCACCTGGGAGGGGGCAAAAGAAAAAAAAAAAAAAAAAGAAGCAGAGAAACAAACCCAGAGAAGGAGGAGGAAAACAAGAGGTTTATAGCCTGCCTTGAAAAGACCTTAAAAAAAAAAGAGTGAAATTCTTGGCTCCCCTCACACCTATTAGCCTAGGAAATGGTGCCTGGTCTCCGCTGAGACCTGACTGAGACCAAAGGCAAGTCAACCTGTTAGCAGGTACTTGAGAGAGGGGCTGGTGGCTGGATTGGGCTGGAGGCGTGAGAAGCTCCCCCAGCCTCCCCCATTCAGGTCTCCTAATGACCATATAAAAGGGTTGGGGGTGGCTTTCAGGGCAATCAGCTCCCTCCAGCATCCTTCAGCACAAAACCCCACGGTCATAACTGCTTCTCTCCCCCTGCCAAGGCGAACAGCCCGGAGGGATGGCGTTCCTGCATATCTATACATCCCTACCGCTGCGGCGGGGGCTATTTGAACTGTTTTCCCAAGCTGGGGACGTTCCTCCCACATGTCACACTCCAGGTCGAATAATTTGGCCTTTGATGTTGGTGAGCACCGTAACATGGTGCAGGAGCTGTGGATGTCCAAGCAGGGTATGTCTGAGCTGCAGCTGCACCCCACACGTATGTCCCCAGATAAAGCAAACCCAAACCCACAAGTTTTGTAGCAAAATTTCTCTCGCTTTCCTGCAGACAGGATCAGGTTGGGCACCAATAATTCTTCCAGTGAAAACAAGAGCCTGGCAAAGTTACTTTTCTTCAGCAATCACCTTTTTTTCACCCCATATTCCTGGTCCTGAAATGCATTGCAAGATTGTGAAGTTTAACTGGTGGTTTTAGTTTTCATAGAATCATAGAATTGTTTGGGGTGGAAGATCGTCTAGTTCCAACCCCCCTGCCATGGGCAGGGACACCTTCCACTAGACCAGGTTGCTCAAAAGCCCCATCCAACCTGGCCTTGGTTTTTCTTTAAGCCCCATCCAACCTGGCCTTGGTTTTTCTTTTATTTTGTTTTGTAGTGGAAATGCCACTGTGGAACTGTTTCATTTCCAAAGGAAGAGGTGTTGTTTCTGATCTTCAACATGCCATTTTAGTTATTAAAAATATTTTTAACTGTTTTAAATGATTTTTTTTTTAAAAGAAGGTTTAAAATGAGTGAAAAAATGGAACCATCTTTGTTTCAGCAGTTCAGAGCCATTTTCTTTC
>JAOXJK010000012.1:2495791-2509380 GCA_025774025.1 Xenus cinereus
ACCCCCCTGCCATGGGCAGGGACACCTTCCACTAGACCAGGTTGCTCAAAAGCCCCATCCAACCTGGCCTTGGTTTGTCTTTTATTTTGTTTTGTAGTGGAAAAAATCTGTCTGTGGAAATGTTTCATTTCCAAAGGAAGAGGTGTCGTTTCTGATCTTCAACATGACTCAATGCCATTTTAGTTATTAAAAATATTTTTAACTGTTTTAAATGATATTTTTTTTAAAGGAGGTTTAAAATGAGTGAAAAAATGGAACCATCTTTGTTTCATCAGTTCAGAGCCATTTTCTTTCCAGTCATTTATTTGAATAAGAACCTCAGTTTTGGCTTTCATAGTGTCACAGCCCTTTTTATTGTTCTTTTGCCTGTTTTGAGGATGGACTTTTGTTGAATGAAGAAAATCTTTTATGCTTCACCATAAGGCATCAAGTTTGCAGCTGGATTGCTCCCACTTGCACAGAGGTCAGGTCTAGGAGGTCAGATAGAGCATCCACCGTCTGAGAACCAACCTCCTGGATCCACCTAGACCCTCCCTATGCTTGGTGAGAAGACCCAGGCATCCAAAGTAACTTAGACACTGTGCTTTCATCACTATCCCCATCTCCTGTCCCGCACTTTTAGGCTGAACCTTGAATTTTGCTTCAAAACTTAATGCTCTTTAGCATAAGATACACTTGCAGTTCATAAGCACACAAATACACCTCTGGTTTTATCTTGCAGGGAGAGGTCTAGGTTGTCCTCAGATCCTTCCCACATCCCAGAGGTGACTGGGGCTTTGGAAAGGCCTGCCAAGTGGCTGGATCTTTCCTCTCTGTTCCTGTCCTCAAATCCTTCTCAGGTCAGAGTGTTTAATGTGGAGGGATTTTGATTTTCTTTTTTTCCTTTTTTTGTGTCTTTGAGCCTCTTCCAATATTCACACAATGGCTGTTGCTCTTCACCCCCATTTTCTATTGTACTATCTCCCATTTCTGATGAAAAGGGACAAAATAATTGAACACACCTCAGGCTTTTCTCAAGACCCTGGTTCCAGGCTCTGCATTCAGCCAGCTCCTCTGAGCGCTCCCCTCCCTGAAACTGGACACAGGAGCAGAAGAAAGAGAGGCAGGAGACACTAAAGTGGTTCTGAAATGACTATTCAGGTGGAAGGTCTCAACCCAACATTAGCAACTCTCCCCAGACCCACTACAGATCCCGGAACAGCTTCCCTTTCCCAATAAACCCCACGTGTTTTCCCCTCCTTTCCTCTTCCCCAATCTCTTCAGCTCTGGAACTGGAAAGCAATTAATCTGTACAATCAGATCCTTTAACTTTCAAATCCCCTGGTTTTGTTTCTATTGATTGTCTGCAAGCAACACTTCATTCTCAGGAAAATAAGGAGGGGGAAAAAAAAGAAAACAAAAGCAACCAAAAATGAAAAAGAGCAGCTCATCTCTCCAGTCACAACATGCAGGAAGCATTTACTGAAGCTCTGATTTCAAAAGAAATAGCTGTTGCTTTCTAAGTCATTCCTACCTTATGCCACGACAGCCTTGGCAATTATTTAAGCAACAGCAGGAGAAGTGGATTTTCCCTGTGATAAATCATGCACTTCTCCTTTCCTGGCTGCCTAAATAATTTTGCTTTCCCCCAAAAAAACACAAGCACTGAAGGCTCTGGAGCTGCTGTGAGCTCCCTGCAGGGGGAACACTGCGTTCACGCAGCGACCCACCAGGCAAGGTGGCTCCTTGCTGGCTCCAAGCTCCTGCACAACCCTTCCACCCTCCCTGTCTGAGCCTTACAGCCTCACCTGGTCATCTTCACTCAACATTTCCAAGATGAGGAAGCAATAATAGCTCCAATTTTTAAAACCAAGGCACTTATTGACGGTAAGTGACTCACCCAAGGTCGTCCAAGAAATCTGTGGCATGAGACTCTCTTCTCCATGTAGTGCTCCGACCTCAGAGCCATTCTTCGCTTATCTTTCTCAGAAACTAAATGGTTGCTGGTTAGTATTTTTAAACATTAATTGTTATAAGACAGTTCAAGCATTTGTGGAAAGACCTAGCAAAGGACCTTGCACAGTGCAATGCCAAGGAAATTCCATCACCAAGTAGACATACACTTTAAAAAAACTCAACTTTTTTGATAGGAGTTGCTGGGAAGGCTTAATCTAACCTCTCATTCCCACTTGAAACCCCGCAGATGAATT
The DNA here is from genome assembly GCA_025774025.1 of Xenus cinereus. Taxonomy (NCBI): domain Eukaryota; kingdom Metazoa; phylum Chordata; class Aves; order Charadriiformes; family Scolopacidae; genus Xenus; species Xenus cinereus. The sequence goes on from JAOXJK010000012.1 coordinate 2,497,981, forward strand.
GCATCCTGCTGATTACAGGGCATAAGGCAGGACTAAGCTAGGAAAAGTCTTCCTATGGAAATCCCTGCTGTGCAGGAGCAGTGATCAGATGGCTATTTTGCAAGAGTTTGTTTGTTCTCCTGAAAACTGGCACAGGAAAAACCTTCTGGTGGGGTTTAAGCTCTTGAACTGAAATGCTCACACCTGACTTCCAAGTTCCCCCCACCCAGAAAAAAAAAAAACAAAAAAAACCCAAAAACATTTCAGCCAACTTGATAGAAGAAATAATCCTACCGTATAACACCACCTGACCAGCAGGACAGATCAAAATTTTGCTGAGATGGAGACCTACATCTCCCATTGGAAAGGTGTAAAAGTCAATGTTGAGACCAAAATACTCAGGTCTGTATTTATTCCTGTTGTAGCGCTCCTGATTCCCCTATACAAGATCAGACCACACTGGGCACACACCAATTTTTGCTTTACATTGATTTACTGTGCCAGCGTTGGGTGTAGAGGAAGGCTCAGCATGCAGTGATGGGTAAGAGAAAGAAAACTGCAGTTAGACAGGGACAAAGGGGCTGTGACAAGTATTTCATCTGCTCTCCAGGACAGCACGGGCCAAAGGATTCCCCCTCCACTTGGCTGTGACCCCAGGCTTTGCTTCAGCATCTTCTTCCCCCCTGTTTAACGGCATCCCAAACATCACCTGTTTAGAAGTTGGACATCTATCCTAGCCGATAAGGCTTTCCCGAGATGCTGAAACACCCTCCTGGAGGCAACTCTGCCTTATTTCTTTTTTGAATTAATCTGGGTTTTTCACCTCCCACTGCTTGTTTTCAGGTGCTTCCCTGGCAGAATGAAGAGCCCTTGAGCAGGCAGCGCACCCTCCCCAGGGAGGCTGCAGTGAAGGCACCTCGTAGCACCTTCCTTTGGAAAATCAACCGGCACTTCCCCAGGGAAGCAGAGGGGAGGAGGGAGAGAGGAGGCAGGTTGGGGGACGAAACCAGCACCTCCATAGACAATGGCCATAATGCTGGTACCCACTGCCTGGCTTTGGAAGACACAGGGTGCAAGGCTCTGATGGAGGGTCCCACCTGAGTCCCTTCCTCTTTTTTGAGCCCAGCCGAATGGAACTGCTCGAGCTGCTGCCTTCAGCTATCACTCCTGGGCACAGTTTCTCATTTCTGACCCTTAAAAGCCACCTGGCATTGGGGTTCACTGTCTCCTTCCCGTTCTGCAGCTGCTGTTTGCTGCTCATCAAACAGTCCTGCAATCTGCCAGGGAGAAAGCCAGTTGGTGAATCTTGCACCAGGAGAAAAAAAAAAAAAAAAACCCCAGCCCATAAATAAATAAAGAAGGAAGTATAAAAGGCAAGACCTACTCAAAGGAATGGCTTGCAGCTAAGTATTTTCAGTCACCTCTAGTGACCAGACAGGTTATTTGGAGTACTTCCAGCCCTAGAGACGACATTTGACATGACATGTACATGAGATGTATCATTTAGGTCACTGTGCTAAAGCACAAGACACCGACCCCCCCGCCTTCCTCCTCCTCCTCCCTTCCCCTGCGCCCCTCAGGGAATCTAAAAGTTCAGGGTCTTTAAAGCTGAATTCCCCGTACAAGAGTTCAGCACCTTTCAACCTTTTCAGACCTATTACAGGAAGAAAACCGAGTGGAAGGAGAGTGGAGGGCAGGAGGGAGGGTCGGGGGCGGTTATTTCAAGGCAGGGCATTTACAGGCAGGTTTGGAAGCTGAAGAGAAAAGAGCTTTTGGTGGGAAGGGAGATAAAAGTCACTAGATTGGTTCATCTCCAGGGCCAGTGTCAGAGCACAGGCTCCTTCAAAAAGCCTTATAAATGCACCTTTAATTCTGCAATAATCCCTGCATAATTAAGAGATAAAGTTAATAGAGTGGGCTGTATCATCACGGGATACCAGCATACTGATTTTGGGATCCACTTGCCATGCGTGTGAATTCACCGTCACAAATCTTGTCTAATATTCAGAGCTCCTCCTCTATGCAAATATTTTTGTTAAAGCTTTAAGTCTTGTTTGGACTGTTTGGATCTCAAACCTTGTTTTCATTAGGTTGCTATTTTTATTGCTCCAAATTGATGAATTATTTATCATTTCAGCCCACTAGTGTCCCTGCAATGTCTGGCTGTTTCATGATCTGCACATAAATAACTTATGATAACCTGAGGCCTATCTAACTCCATCCCCGTAGTGGTTTACACTCTGCTCTGTCCCCCAGCCCTGACTGCTCTCACTGAAAGGACCAACATAGATGATTGCAAGCAACCTTGAGCCTGGAGGGAGACTCAGACCCTGGATGCTGGGTTTCACGAACCGAGACTGGAGACCACCTCGTGACCTTACATCTCCATAGAAGCATCAATGGACAACCTACATCTTGGAAGGTTAACCAAGATCAGCAAAACTCCTCATAGGTCATAGCTCATGACCAACGGACAGCACGTTTTGGAGGGGAACATCTTCAAGTTTGTCAAAATTTGGAAATCAGGCAATTAAGTAGAATGAATCTAAGTATTTCATCCCATCTAAAGGTCAGAGAAGCATCCTTAGAGATGCTTCATTTCTATCAATTCAATAGAAAAGGAGAGGAAAGTATCCTATTTGGCATGAAATGGTTTGACATCTAAAGATGAGTAAAATTATTCAGTAGCAAAGCTTCACAATCAACAGGTCTCCCTTGTAAGACATTTCTTAATTTGTAGCTTCATCCCACATTTTTTCTTGCTCTATCCCAGATGTATCTTCAGCCTGTGCAGTTTTCTGTCCTTATTATTTCCAATGCCCATAGGATCAAAGTGCAGACCACTTCTTCTCCTTACTTCCAGAAAGCCTTGAAAAAAAGGAGTTCTCAAGGACAGGTGAACGTAAAACAATATGCAAACATAAGCCTGACCTTCTAGTGAAACACTTTTCATGCTCTCTGCCAGAAAGAGCTTCCTTTGGATGTAGTTCCTTGAGTACCAAAACTCTGTGTTTTCCTATAATCATTTCACCTACACCTTCATCCACCTACACTTCAACTGAAGGAGAAAAATCTGTTGTTTCTGCTTCCTTTGGGACCATGGACAGTTTTTCTTAACGTCCTCCTGCAGCACTGCTTGCTCCAGTCTTGCTTTCTAAAGTCCACTCAGCCCATTGGGAGGACTTTTGCTGACCACTGGGTTTTTCAGCCCAGGAAGCACCTGTGCTGTATTAGAAAATAGTCGTACTGGAAAAAAAAAACAACATAAATGAAGTATTTCTCTCCCAGCCCCCCACCCCACCTTGCCCCAACCCATCTGCCGAATATAAAAGAGCATTCGTAATCTAATTAATCTAACCATTGCCTGTCACGGCTGGAAGGCAATTTTGAAAGACTATCGCCTTGTGTTTTACTTCGTCTCAAAAGTTAATCTCCTCAAAGCAAAGGGACTTCCCACTCCCCCGAGCCCTGCAACCCTTAATCTTTCTTCTTAACCAGTTGCTGGTGACTGTGCCTCAGTAGCTGGATGTAAGAATGTGTAAGAGGGAGGCGTCCCCTCCTCCTGTCCTGCCGTACAAAAAAAAGACTTGTGAGAGGAGATGCCGCTCAACCAGTGCTTCTCCCACCGCAGAAGAGCCTCAGAAGGAGTCACAACTCCCCAGCCTCACTCTGCGGTGAACCAATTATCCTATCTCTTCCATCACCCAGCTCTTTGCTCCGTGCTCCGTCTTTTTCCCTCTCTCTCCTTTTTTTTTTTTTTTTTCCTTTCTCTTTTGGTTAAGATTAAAAGATCTCACAGGCTTGGAGAGAAGAAAGAGCCTCCAGTCCATCTCCACCTTGTCAATTATAAACAAGGGGCTAGGGAGGATTGCACACTGTTATTGACTTAAGCACTTTGGAAAGGTCATCTTCAAGGTCTGGGCCTTCCCTTTCCCACTCCAAGCTCACCTGGGCCCATTAAGGAGGAATTTGTGGTCCCTCCTGTATTTCATTTTGGGCCCACTGGCACTTCTGAGGAGTAATAGACAAGGTGGAGAGGGAGGAGGTGGGATGGGGGCGCGGAGGGGAAAATGAAGACAGGTGGGGGGGAAAGACAAGTCATTGAGAGACTTCAAAGTAGAACAAAGACCCATCCAGATGTGAATAATTGCTAGGTCAGCATGTTAATCAAAGGCGAGGGCTACCCTGCAAGCCATCCCTGATCGCTTCACAGGGGCAAAAAGGGGAGGGGAGCGACAAAAGGAGAGAGATACAGAAACAAGTCTTTGATACAGCAAAGAACAAGCCTGAGAAATACATTTTCCAGGTGATTATGTGAATAACGAGTGAACCTCTGTTTATTAAGGGCACGGCGGGTCTGTAATTGCAGACGAGCTGCAGCTCGGAGGGCAGTGATGGAGACACTCCACCACGCGCCCAACCTCGTGCACACCCTCTACTCACTTCCACGTACCTGCAGCCCAATAAAAGCTCCATCCCACCACCTGAGAGAGGATTTCCTGCCGTGTCCACCACAATATCTAGGCTTTCAGATCTTAGCGTGGTGGGAGGGAACGATTAGGGTTTTGTTCTTGTGTCTTTGAGGTGAATTATGGTTCCAAGTGCCTTTAACCAAGGATTGAGAAGATGCTGGCTCGTCATCTTTGCCTTTTGTTTCTTCCCCAGTCCCATGTTCTTGTGCCACAACCCCAGCTGTGTTTATCTTGGTAAGGTCTTTCTTCTAAATAAGGCCGCACGCTTTCACTAACTACAGACAAAACACCTTCCCACGTGGCTTTGTGCTGTGTAAATAAACAGCCAGCATCTAAATAGCTAGAGGTGATGTGATGTTGCTGATGCCTGCATGTTCAGTGAATATAAAGGAAGTTTCTTATTGCAATTGCATGAGCTGCAGTATTATTACAGCCGGTATCTCTGCTTTCCTATGCTCCTTTTTCAATTGATGATTCTTATAAAAACTCTTATTTTTATCATATATTCTTATCATAGTATCTGACCCCCATCCAGAATTAAACAACATGGCTTACCTAGGATTTTTGCTTCACTCCACAGACATGTGTTTGGTGAGGTAATTTGTTTCATTAGGGCTGTGACCCAGTTCTTTTTTAGTGTGTGTGCTTCAGGGGGTCAGTTCTAGCGAGGATGGAGGACAGAAGAAGTGGGGTCTACCTCTGGAGCAGGCGATACTCCTCTTTGGAGCGGGATCTTTGCCCATGACTCAGGCAGGCTCCTGCCTCCTGCAGCCTTCTTCTGATGACAGAGCATCCCCTTGGGCTCTGAAATGACATTTCTTCACCCTCCTCACCAACCCCCTTCCACCCACCACCTCCAGCTCCTGTGCCAGGATCTACCATTACTAACTTGGAGAAGTTTGGACACAGTCTCTTCCCTACCTATAAGACCCTTCTGAGAAGCTCCCTGCACCAGCTGGGACGTCAATACTGTAAAAAAAAAACTTAAACAGGACTCTAAAATGCCCTTTAGCCACTGAATTCTCTGCCTGCATCCCAGCTAGTGCAGTTTGTAGTAGTTTGTACCACCAGAAACCTTCCAGATTGCATCCCACCTGCCCCAAAGACCACACTGCAGACCTCAGACATCTGATCCACAAAACCAAGCAAGTCAGGTGTCTGGATTTGCAATGAAAGGGGCAGAGACTCTGTCCCCTGAGTATCTTCTTGAAGTGATTCTCCTGTAATGTAATTTGTAAGACACTATGAGATACTCGTAGGGAATTCAAAGACAATGGGGAAGTACAAAGGCTGGAGGTAAGTGATTAGAAGAGAAAGGAGTTCCTTACATAAAAATTACTTCCTGAGAAAGCATATGAATAAGGGGACAGAGTTAATGGTCTAATTTTGGAAAACCAATTTTAAAAATTATGTAGACAAGCTGGGGAACATTCAGAGTAGAGAGAAGAATATGTTAAGGTACTTAGGAAAAAAAAAAAAGCTATATAGAAGCTCAGAAGAAAAGAATTTTCTGGTCTCGGAAAGAGGAGACCGAAAACTAACAGCAGAGAAGATCATTCAGTAGGGAGCTTAGGAAAAAAAGTTACACAAGTGTCTGCCCAGAACATCTAGACTTTCGATGAAAGGCAGCAAAACCTCTAATGTATCTCAGTCATATCATTTCTGTGTCCAAGAGCTGTGTAGGATCTTCACAGGACAATAAAAAGTACGATGCCTGCGGAGGTAAACAGCCCCAAATCATGTCATACTTAAAAATAAATGTTGGAAACATAGGAGGCCTCAAATTACAAAAGGAGAAGACCTCACATCTCAGTGGGGCAAGTACTGGAACAATGCTGTAGCTCCTATGTGAGTCCAAACCATGAGGACAGTCAAGAAGCTGCGCCTTCAGGCCGTGCAGAGTTGTGAGGAAGGGACACCATGGACATTGAGCCTCTATGGGGTTCAGTCCCAACTTCTTCTTCTCATACCAGTTTTCCTGTCTTCTTTGCAAAGAGTTTCTTGCTCTCAGCTGCCAGAACCTCGGGAGGGCTCATTTCTTTCCCGTCCATCCCACTTCTGGGTTAATTGCAAGGAGTGCTTCATCAGAAGCACTGGTGAATTCAATAAGCTCTCCTCTGTAGCTCAGCCTGAAGAGATGGTACTGTGCCAGTCATCGCTTAGAGGTGCTATTTGACTTTGGCACTACCACTGCCTCATAAACATCTATTTGGCCTCTGCCTCATAAACATCTCATAAACAACTGCTTGGCTTGGTGTGGGTCTCCAAATTAGTGTTTATAGCCATGCAAGAGAGCAAGCTGTTTGCATAAGTAATCCTGAAGCAAAACTTGCCTTCTTAGGAAAAAAAAAAAAAAGGGCAATTATTTGGCTGCATCTGCAGATTTGCTGCATTTGCACAAGGGACATCGATGCCACCAGATGTCACATGGCAATAACCCTAGGGAGAAGACTCTCCTCCTACCACCTAGACCCTGATTTCTTGAGTTAAGGGGATATATTTCATTTTCTAGGACTAGGATGATCTGTGGATTCCAGGTGCTTGGGAATAATGTAATCATACAGAGCTGAACAAGTCTGGTATTCAAGCTAGCACAAGCCAGCAGAGCGGAGGCATCAGAGATGGGATTCTTCTCAGCTCACTTCAGATGCGAGCTGCTCACACAAGAATCCTCCCAGGGTCAACAGGGAGAAATAAGCACCATTAGAGAGCAGTTAATCTGATTTTTTTTTAGACGGTTAGGCTTGGGCAGATAAATTCTAACCAAGGCATTGTAGGAATCTAGGAAAGTGCAAGCAGAGATCGGAACACTAAGGGGACAGAGTAGAAAGTTTGGGATCCATTGCACTATAGCAGACTTGTTCAAGCAGGAGATAATTTTAGACTCTATGACTTCTTTTAGTGTTTTCTTTGAGCAGGTCTCAGCTCCCTGAGTCCTGTGATTACGACAGCTTCATTAAAAATAGGCAAGTTTCTGTGTTTTGTGGATGAAAAGAAATTGGATGAAGTCTCATCCTGGAAGTTCTGAGATCCCAAGGGAAGTGCAATTTGCTCAAAATATGCAGCTCTTTTCTAGTTTTCATTATTTTCTCTTGCATGGAGTGGACAATGCTGCCATTTGTGAATCTGAAAACAATTCCCTGATAAATCACAGGATATCTACATGTCCCAGTCCCAGCTCAGGGGTAATGTTGTTTCCTTCTTCTCATTCTCCATCATCTTCATCACAAGCCCTTTAAGGTAGGAACCACCCCTCTTCTGCCAGCAAACCAACAAACCAAAAAAACCATGGATTTGAGGATAACCCGTGATCGGTTGAATTTTTAGCATGGTCTGTGGCACTGACTGGCCCTGTGCAGTGGCTGGCTCAGCTCAGGAGACCAAGGAGGGCAGTTTGGATGCAGATACACTGTTTTCAGGGAAAAGTGAGTTTTGAAGTGTTGGGTTCTGCCAGCTTGACCCATGCACAAATGCAGAGTTTTTGCTCCTGCACTAAACTGAGCACAGTGGAGACTTTATTTCATTGAGGACTCAGATGCTACTATAAAACAAAGACCTGTTGGAGCAGGTCCAGAGAAGGGCCACGAAGATGATTAGAAGGCTGAAGCACCTTTGCTGTGAGGACAGGCTGAAAGATTTGGGGTTGTTCAGCCTGGAGAAAAAAAGACTACAAGGAGGCCTCAGAACCCCTTCCAGTACCTAAAGGGGCTATAGGAAAGACGGGGAGAGACTCTATCAGAGAGTGTAGTGATAGAACAGGGAGTAATGGTTTTAAACTGAAAGAGGGGAGATTTAGGTTAGATATTAGGAAGAAATTCTTTACTCTGAGGGTGGTGAGGCATTGGAACAGGTTGCCCAGAGAAGCTGTGGCTGCCCCATCCCTGGAGGTGTTCAAGGCTCGGTTGGACGGGGCTTTGAGCAACCTGATCTGGTGGGAGGTGTCCCTGGCCATGGCATGGGGTTGGAACTAGATGATCTTTAAGGTTCCTTTCAACTCAAACTATTCTATGATTGTATGATTGTATGATAATGGCAACATAAACATATGGACTTCTTAGCTAGTCATGGTACCTTTGTCCATCATCTGCTTGCTCAGTTGTGTTCCAATATCAACACAATCTTTCTCAGCAATATTTCTCATTTTTGTGTTTCAGAAAGTTTAGAGATGAGCACCAGATGGGGAAACCAAGAATGGAACTGAAAAAACTCTCACCACTATATCCCATATAGCTCTTTCAGTGAAATGGCTTAGTGAAAGCTGAGTGAAATATAAGATTTGATTGGATGCAAAGGTGCCACCAGTGGAGTGAACAGCCAAATTAAGCACTAGGATTATGTTTAATGGGCTGGAAGTAAGTATCCCACCATGAGGAAATAAATTCTACTGTTACCTTCAATGAGAGAGCTGCTTGTTCAGCTCCAATGGTCTCCTTGGAGTAGGGAGGTCCTGGCATAGTCTCCTGTGGCTCCTGTTCTTCTCAGGCAGGGTTATTATGGTTGCCCAAATGGCAGAGAAAACCACTCCACTGTTGCATCTTACAAACCAGTACAGGTAGGAGACAGAAGATTCAGTTCCACCTGTATAAAAGGTTGGGAATCATTACCAACAGGAGAAACTATGGCTAAAGAGAGGGAGAGTTCACTTGTAAAGACCAGTCAAGATAAGGAGGTATCTCAACACAACCAGTCTGTGTGTTTATTCTTATTCTATAGGAAAAATTAAGGAAAAGCTCAGGAAGGCAATGAAATGAGATTATACTGTATATAAGTGTGTGAAAGTCTGTGTGCGACTTAGGAAAAGGCAGAAATGCTGTTCCTTTCCAATTACAGGAGCCTTTTTCGGCTCCTGCTGTGTTGATCGCTGTTTCATTAAGATGACAAATCAAATGAACACCTTTGGATTTTTTCTTTGCAATCCCAATAAAGTAACTAGCAGTATGGGCTGTAGTGTGGGTAGCATTGACCTGACAGCTACGTCCGCAGGAAGAAAAAAACAGCTACATATAAAATTACAAAAACCTACCAAATATATTTTAATTCCTGACCTAAATAATCCAGAGGTAGAATAAGGATGTGGTTTTGTGTTCTTCTTGGAGCTCTAAACATTTATAGAGCACAGATAATCCTGGTTGAAGGAACTTTGAGAAATCTATCTCTCTTCCCTAAGCAAAATCAACTCTACCTTAAATCTATCATCCCTTATTGGCTTGTTCTTATTGCAGTTGTTGAGCTGCTGCAATACAGCATGAAAAGGGGGTTTCAGCCACAGACTCAGAAAAACTGAGGTAGGAAGAGAGAGAATTGGCCATTTGACACATCCTGCTAACCTAAGAGGTGGAGACATTCGCTCAGATGAGAAATACATTTGAAATCTTACCCTGGAAATAGCATGGATGGCAGAGAAGATCAAGATGAAGACATTTGTTCCCTCAGACCAAGGTTGAAGCAATCAGTGCCTTGAGTCTACGATCACACAGCAGCGATATTTAGTTGCTGTTGTGCTTTGCAGGAGAATTTGCATTTCTGTGGCCTCTTTCCCTCAAGGTTCTCACAGCACCATGCTAACCCCAAGCAGAGGCTTTCATCAGCATCTGGGGTGAAAGCAGGAATCATCGTTCCCACTATACAGAAGAAAAGACAATGCCAAGGTGGCACAGAATGTCTTTGAACAGAATTCATATCTCCAGTGAGCAATTATGGTCTTGATTATCAAGAACACCAGTCTTCTCATACCTTCTCATATCACCTTCTACCTACACCTCACGTAAAAGTACACTTTCCCCTGAGGGAAAAATACCCTGTATCCTACAGTTCTGCTTTTAGGAGTGGGAACTGGGTTTGGGATTCACCTTCTCTACTGAAATGTTGAGCCATATCTGGTCATTCAGGGCTCAGCTCGCTTGAGATGCCTTTGGATCCCTTCTGACATCCACCAGTGTGGGGTCTCCGATATGTGTGCCAAGGCTGCCAATATCTTTGGCAGTTGTAGATACTTCAAGGTATCTCAAAGGGCTCGGAAGTCTCATTTCGGACAAATTAATCTGGCCACAGACTCTGGTCAGTGGGAAAGGGTCCCACCTATAAAGGATGCAGTAAGTCATCCTCCAAAGGTGCTGACCTGTCTCCATTGACTACAGAGACATCCTGAACAATCAGTTTAGAAGAAGAGCCTGACTTTCGAGGTGCTGAATTTAGGAGAACTCACTTCCACCTTTTAAAGATATCCACCTTCAGGAGTGGCAGCTGACTAGATTAGGACTCCAACCACAAGCGTCTTACTCTTGTTTCTGCTGTAAACTTGCTTTGGGGTATTTGCATGCCCCTTCACGCTCCTCTTCCCTAGGGGCAATAACACTTCCTTTGTTGTCTTCTGTGTCTATTTAGACTGTGAGCTCTTTGGGGCAGGGACTCTCCTTTTGTGCATGTCTGTAGAGCACCTAACACCGCAAGACTCCGATCACGGTTGAGCCTCTAACTCAAAGAGTAAATAATAATAATATGCATTAGCTGTTAAGTAGGGGAATTAGGGGTTAGCTTATATGTAAGCATCGTACGTAGTGTAATGATATCCTCCTGCTTAATGCAACTGGATCCTTCCATTATTAAAGCAGCAGGCGAACCGATGTTTGATCTACAGGGCTAATTCTAGTTTTTGGAGACATCAAACAGCTGCTTTTTTTTTTTTTTTCTTGGCAAATGCGCATGTTATAAGCAAATCTGAAATTACCAGGTTCACAAGTTGAGTTTCATGCAGAGAAATGTTTACTTTGATGCCAGAGAACCTGGCTCATTTCCATTTACAGTAAATGAGGAAGAAAATTGATTTGCAGCAGCAGGAGGGGTGTCAAACCTTTATTGCTGCTCAGGACATGTATGCACTGCTAACCAGGAAGATACTTAACCTAAATTAACCTTCTGCCTTAAGATGAGTCCTAGTTTGGGGAGGGGG
>JAOXJK010000012.1:2513947-2558755 GCA_025774025.1 Xenus cinereus
TCTGCATCTTCGCCTGGGGGTAGTCTCCAAACAGAGCTACATGAGCAGCCTGGCCTCCAGTCTCCATATCAACCTGTTACCAAACATATCGGAAGCAGAATCACACGTTCTCTTTAAAATTAGGTGCACTTAAGCACACACCCCCAGTCCTCACTCTCCTGGGTTCCCAGCGGGACATAGCCACCCTTCTGGACCTGATCCAAAGCCCACTCATTGCCATGGAAAACCACCCTGTTTTCCATAAAATTTAGACCAAGCACTATTAAAAATTATTTCAAGAGATGGCAAGTAGGAGGAGTGACTGCTTCACATGGGCATTGGGCAGCTCCTCAACAGTGAAAAATAGATGTACCAAAGAGCCCGGGACACAGAAAATTGTATGCCCAGTTTGGGGCATCACAGAGCCAAATAGCCTAGAAAACAAAATATGGAGGAGAGCAGTCAGATGTTGTTCAACATCTTGCAAGATGTGAAAGAAAATGAGGAGTATCCTGGAGAAACACGAGGCTCATTGGGGATGCTCATTATGAGTCCCACTGGCAGTGGCTGTATTATCTCTTTTAACTATGCCAGAAAGTGACCTTGAATGTCCTGTTTAGTTCAAGCTGTGACATCCACACTGTCCTTCCAGCAGGGCTCAGGTTGGATCCAAGTTCCTCCTTTCACCTGAAGTTCAGGAAGCCAGATGGGTCACTGCACGTTCAAAAGCCAGCAGTTAGCAGGTGGAATATTTGAACTGAGGGCAAGTTATCTCAATGGTGCGGAGAAGTCAGAGTTGTCTGTTCATGACAACAGGAGAAAAAACAGCACCAGGCATGAATTTGAGACTCCCTAGGCAGAGTCTGATGAGACCTTTCAGCACAGAACATCATTTTCCAAAGGGAGCCAGATCTGTTTTTTCATCCTGTTCTACACATGGTTTCTTGGGTAATTTCCATCCCTGGAGAAGGATGAGTGGAGAGGAATACTGCTTCACTTGAGGAGAACTTCAGCCTTAATAGAGGATTCACAAATCTAGAAAAGACTTTTCATATAGAAAGTGGAGAAGACTTCATATAAGCATCACGTGGCCAAGTGCGAACACATGAAATAAAGCCATCCAGTTCTGAGGTAGTCCTCATGGACGCCTTCTGTGGGCCATGGAGATCTGGTTAGTACCATCAGTGGAGTACTTATCTCATCATTTATCTCATCACTGGAATATAGCTTACCTCAGCCTAAAGCAGATAAGCTGAACCCCACCCCTAGTTCCCACTGTCTCTGAGAATCTGAAAACCTTTGGACGGGTGAATTGTCCTGCATGGAGCACAACAAACATGAATTACAGAACATTTTGATAATGTTGGCCCCCAAATATAAAGACTTCTTCATAACTGGCAGTGGCAGATAGTCCTTCTCCACTGAAGAAGCAGATTAGAAGAGCGCTGCCACCTGAGAGCTGTGACTTTCTTTTCAGGGAAGATAACTTCCAAGTCCTTTAAGACTCCGTACTGTTGCCCATCAGTACAGCAAGTGAGTCAAGAAGGGCTTCAAAGATGGCTTAGCTACAGTTTAGGGGACTAGCACCCACTGGCTTTAACTGCCAAGTAGTGAGTTTTTCTAAAGTAGCAGGGTGCAACTCTCATGCCCGTTGGTTGCCATACGAGCTCCTTTGAGGAGCTGAGCCTCAGTATCCATAGACGGGCACAGAGGGAGCACTAAGCCAGGTATCTAGCCAGCTTTTGTGTGTGGTCATTGAATTTTCCCAGAGATCTGTAGATTTCTTCCAAAATGCTGTATGGCAGTATTGGGACAAGGCTCTCTAACAGCTCATTCAGGTCCCTTTATGGTCAGCTGGGATCTTGCCAGCAAAGTCTTCAGAGCTATGGGATGCATTCACTCCATCCCAAAGCACGTATCTAAAATAAAACAGATGAGTCACTAGATCAGCCAGGGCTGGAAATATAGCATACACTTTAAATTTAGAGTAGAATTAATTTACCAGCAAATGACATAAACTCATTAAATCCTTTTTTTCCTAAAAAGGCCATCCTTTTTCCTAAAAAAACCAAGATATTTTTTGGCTTGGTATTTAAATCTTGCCCCTTGACTCACTGGGTGGGGTCCCCTGACTTGTGTGATGCCAGGGATCAGACCAGATGATCATTTGTGGTGTTACCGCCCATTTTTAGGACTCTAGGAATTTATTGTTTTATTGTTTTAGTCTCGAATCTTACGGCGCAGAGTCTGCACTTGCCCAAACAGTGCAACCATGTGTTGTTGGAGACTTGCAAAGATCAGCTGAAGACAAATCCCCTGAAGTTTAAGTTCTGGGTACGTGAGGAGACAGATGGGTGCAGCTACTGCAGGACATTTTGTGTCTGAGTGTTTTCCCTCGTGACAGGACACAGCACTACAGAAGCCTGTTCTCAGGAGGCACTTGCCTAATTGCACAGAGTCAGCAAGTTGAGGCCTTTGGAGGAGTTTTGGATAACATCTCCTGCCTCGTCCCCTCCAAAGCCTACTGAACCCTGCTGCTTCTGCAGCACCAAGGGGTGTTGGACCAGGTTCACAAACCTGAGCACCATTAAGAGAAAATAGTACCAATATCAGCATTCTCCGCTCACTTACACCTACTTTGCATTTTAAACACCAGTAAATGACTGCCCAAGGGAACAGAGAATCAGACCCATCAGTGTGGGTATATTTCAGCAACTCAGACCCCAGGAATTTTGGAAGTTCACCAGCATTAAGGATTATTAATGCATATTGAAAAATAGCTGGAAATCTCCCCAGCATTGTTAAAGAATCATTTAATTATTATTAACTGAGTCACAGAGGGCAGGCAGGCAAGTTTATGAAACTGATACACCGAGTAACCGCAGAGTCAAGACTACGAGATTGCTATATGCCAAAGTTTGTAATTAAACCATGGCCCAAGGACGGGCGCTGCAGCCTGCTGCATTCAGCAAGTGCCCTCTGCTGGACTCCAGTCCCAGCTGGGACCATACCTTCTGCATCCAGCCTGCAAACCTCTTCGGCAAGGCTGGGTGCACCACAGCATCCTTCCAGCGTGACTTCCAGCTGACTGCCCTTTACAGCAGTCACCTCCCATTAGATTTCTCAGTAAGAGCAATTATTAAGGAAAAAAAAAAAACCAAACCCAACAAACTATTAAGTTACGCCCCGTGTCACCACAGCTTGGTTAGACTTGAAACGCGGGCGCAGCCCTGAAGAGTTCATTGCCCTTTCCTATCCCATTCCCACCATCTCGCCCTGGTGACTGGGAAATGTCCATCTTCGCCAGTTAACTCACGATGACTAAAGCAGGTGGGGCATGCACGGTGAGGAGATATGATGTGAGAGAAACGGGTGCAATTAAATAACAGAGCTTTCAACACCCAGCTCCTAGGGCAGTATTTAGCTAATTAAGTAAGCCGTGCATTCCCCTGAGGTGTTTCCAGTGCCCTCAAGAGCAGTGTCAAGGTCAAATTTGCTGCTGACCATTCATAATGGTCCATGCTGACCATTCATAATTCATAATGCCAAGCCACAAGAGCTTGTTTAGAGAGCGTTGGGGTTCCCTTGCTGGGAAGTGCCTGGACCAGTGCTCTCTCAAATGCTGTGAGGACACATTACTGACCAAGCCCAAACTCACCCGAATACCTCCTCTTCCCCAGTATTCTCCCTCCAACACACATATGCCATGTAACAGAGTCCTAGACCCCTAAGAGGTCATCAGGGGACATGAATATCTACTGGCCACCACCAAATGACCCTGGGTGAGATGTTCTCTGTGCTTTCTGCCCCATTCACATTTTCCATCTCCCTCACCCGTTTTGGCTGCCAGGTACTTAAGGCAGGAACTGCCTCTTGTCAGTTCGACATGTAGGACCTAGCACTGCAAGGCCTCTAGGCATGCTTATAATGCAAACAGAAAGATTAGATCAAGTCTGGCCTCTCTCAATGCTGTGGGCAGTAGAGGAGTGTAGTGTTTGCCTCTTATCTGGAGTCTTGGGGGATTGGCCCAACATATTGACATAAACCGATGCCAATGTCAGTTTACACTAAGAAAACTGGGTTATAAAATGTGTTGGCTCAGGAGCAAGATCAGAGTCCTAGTAAGGCATCCCTCTGCGGAGCTGGTAACCTCCCACGGAGAGGAAGGGACCATCCAATCCAGTCACAGCTTTGGACCCTCAAATTAACTGGGTGCCTGGGCAGGATCCGTAACTCAGCAAGGCTTCAAGCCAAAGAGTGCAGGAGTTCTGGGGAGATGTCCATAATGGGTTTGGGGTCCTGCAGACACCTGCAGAGCTGTTCAGATTCATATGTAAACCAATTTTTGAAAATCTCGTGGGTAATCAAAAACTTAGAGGAGGAAAAGGCATATGGGAAAGGGGGTAAAGACATGCCCAGGGCACGGGGGTTGGAATTAGGTGATCTTTAAGGTCCGTTCCAACTCTAACCATTCTATGATTCTATGATATCAAGCAAATCTCAAACAAAAAACTGCATTTTCACATTAAGAAATGTCATAGGAAAATGAAAACGCAAGACATACTTCATTGAGTCAGACCAGCAGCTCAGTAACCTGTCTGTGACCACAGCAAGAGGAGATGCACTCCAGGGAGGCCACTTTCTGCAGTCATTGCCCTCATGTTGCCCCATCATCCGCAGCCATCGCAAGGGAATGCTGGAGGGTGCACCTCGGCCTATCTATGGGCGGAACTGTTGTCCACAAATTTGTCTAGCCCATTTTTGAACCTGATGATACTCTCTGCCCCAAAAACCTTCTCTAGGAACAGATTCCAGGAGTTCATCAATGTTTTTTTGATGTTTATTAATTAAAATTCAAGAGCGTCAGCTCCAGACTCAGGACACCCACGTGCAGGCTGTCTCCAAGGGCATTGGGTTTTGGGGTTCCCACTGCAGTCCATGGTGTGGTGCCTCACGCCAAGTGAGATGTCCTCAGGCTATGGTTGCAAAGGGCACTGGACTCCCCGAAACTCTTGTGCCATGTCTGTCAGCCTTGCTCAAGGGTCTGCAAGTCCACATGGAACCATGCATCCACCATCAGCAACTCAGCTGAGACCCTCAGCAGCAGATCTCAGAGATCCCAATGCAGCTCACTTACTTGTTTCATTGGCTGGATTGTTCTGTGGGCTCCAGTGACCGTATCTCTATGGATTATCGGGAAATCTCAGGCACCAGTTACATGATGTAGACATCTAAATGTAGGTACCTGAGTCTGGTGCTGAAGCCTATGGGGAAACATTTTAATTAGAAGAGGGAATTTTGAAATTAAGCCAGAATTGAAAATTTTGTTTTTCAGATACCGTTTTCTATTTTTAAGTGAGGAGATTAACAAAAAAAAAAGAAAAAGAAAAAGAAAAATTATTGACTCATAGCGTTATTCAGGTTTAAAGGGACTTTAAGTCTCTACTCCAATGTCCTGCTCAAAGCAAGGCCAGCTATGAGATCAGATCAATCTGCTTTAACTACAAAACCACAAAACTTTTAGCTACAAAATCACAAAACCAGGTCCAGCACTAAGAAGCTTGGTTGCCCAGGTCTCTGGCAAATATTTCATCCAGATGTAAGGGGGAGCTCTGAATGTGCACACAACAGCAACATCAGATAACTGTCCATAACCACAATGACAAATGTCTACCGGTGAGACATGAAGAGGAAGGAATCCGGAAACCTCCATAACCACACAAGAAGGAAGAGCAGACCTAAAGCTGGCTTGAACTAATGACCACTAAGTTTCAACAAAGACGATGACAACCGTGTCCTCGAGCACCTTTCTGCTCTGCAAGGGAGACTGGATGGAAGCTGTGACCTGAGTGACATAGGCTGAGCCACAGACCAGAGAAAGACCTTTAGCATTTCTGAAAATTACAGGTGGCAAGTTTGTACATCACGTGTTGCATCCCAGGGAGAGGAATTCCTTACAGGTCTCGTCTTACAACAAAGGAGGAACCGATCCAAATGGTCAAATAGCAAGAGCTTCAATAGGAGGGACTTTACATGAGTCAATATGTGAACTATTCAAGAGTGTTTCTACTTACTGATTTCAAATCTACAACCCTTATCAACAAGGGGAGAGACCACACTAGCTTTTCTTTAAGCCAGATTAAGAAGGAAAGTAAAAGTAGGTATTTAAGATAAGGAATAAAACAAGCGAGTTGTTGTATTAAAATAAAACCAGTGTAATGCGTGGAGAAAGAAAGACATTTTTGTCGTAACTAGAACTCAGGAGTGGAGAAAATCAATAACGGAACTAAAGGACTTGAAATAATATTTATAGTCAGCAGAGTCAAGGTTGAAGAGAAAGCTCTTTTCTTGTACAAGGAACAAAAGAAACCCTGACGAGAGCATTAATTTGTTGTTACTCTAGGGGAATGGTGGAACCATGGATAATAACCAAGAAAAGCCTTGCATGTTCAATAAATGTTCAGTTCTGCATGTTGGGAAAAAGCTGCACAAGCTACTTCTACCACACACTGCTGATGATCACACTTACGGCTCTAACCATAAGCAAGGGAGATGGTAATCAGCATCTCCCACAGCTAGCCATTAATAAATCTGCAGATTCAGATCATTTACATCCAGGAGTTTTTAAAGAGTTGGCCAAGAAGGGGTTGGAGCCTATTCAAAAGTCTTTGAACCCCAGGGAAGTTCTAGAGGACCAGAAGAAAATGAAAGTTCTGTCAGATTTTTAAAAGAGGAGACAGGACAACATGGGTTCTAGACTGCCAGCCTGCCATTAATCCCCCAAAAAATAATGGAATAGCTCGTATGGGATTTGTTTATTATGGAATCAAAGGAAGGTAATATAATTGCTGCCAATCAACTTGGGTTTATGAAAAATAGATCTTGTCAAATTAATTTGATGTATTTTCTGATAACAGCATAAGCGTGGTTAATAAGGGGAAGAGTGCTGATGTAATTTTACTTAGATTTTCCTCAAGGCAACTGCCTGGGTACTGTATGATATTTTGATTAAGAAACTGGAGTACCAAACATGGCACACATTAAAGGGATTAAAAACTGGCTAACGTAGGTCTCGAAGCATAACTCTAAACAAGGGATCGTTGCCAGATGGGTGTGTGCCTCGTCAGGTCCCACAGGGAACGGTTCCTCAATACACATTTTAACATTTTCTCTAAGTCCTGGAAAGAAAAAAATAAAATAGAATTGCTGGTGACAACACAAGGTCTACTGGATGAGCATGTGAGGAGGAGGCTGAGGTTAATAGTACGGAGCAAAAAGGTTCGCATGGGTGCAGGCAGAGGACAAGCAGACGAGGGCCAAATATAAAGGCAGATGTGCAGAAGTGAAGAATGAGGCCATATTCCCCCTCCTGGAGAGCAGCAACTCTGGAAGAGACTTGGGCATCACAGTAGGCAACCTGATCTGCTTGCAATTGGGGTTCATTGCTAAAAGGTCTAGTGCTCTTGGATGCCAGAAAGGAGGAAATGTTGAATTTATGGGATGTCTTCATTACCCGACTCTCCAGGCAGCTGGCTGTGTGAGCCAGCTGATTCTCCTGGGTTGCTTCTGCAGGAATTGTAGAGGGGGAGATGTTCTTGCTGGGCAGGATCCCAAGCGGGCTATCAGAGCTGGTGAGAGAGATGCCAAATGGGGAGCGAAGGGACATGAACCCGCTAAGTCCTCCTGCTGCACAAGCCAGGCTGAAAGGGGGTGAGGGTGAAGGTCCCCACCCCACACTCTTCCTCCCAGACTGCAAACCGGGCACTGCTCCTGAAATACTAGGAGGCACAATTCCCAATTGACGTTGTTAAATCAAAGAGGAGTTGGAGAAGTGTCCTGGGAATGGAGACAAGTTTGGAAACCCTCAGAGGAGCTCAGTCCACAAACCCAATGGACAGAGAGATGATAGTTTATGAGCCCGTAAGCAGTCTGTTGAATGGGTGTTCACTAACTGAGAGCTCTTCCGTATCTCACACAAAGGTACAAGAAGATTTAAATGCCAGAAATCAAGTTAGCCATCATCAGACACCAAACATGGTATATATTTTAACACTGAAGTTGACTGTCAACAATTTAGCAGAGACTACAACAATTCACATTACACAGATTTTAAAAGGACGGCCAAATGTTTTATCAAAATGGATTTCTAGCTCAAGCAGTGTCCTCCTCTGGCTTTTTTTAATGCAGGAGGCCTGACAGAGTAACCTCGGCCCTTCTCTCTAGACATTTATACTCTGGCCTGAAATTGAGGCAGAGGATGGGGAGGAAGACTCCTCTGAGGACCACGGCAGCATCATTACCCGAGTCACTGCCAGTCCAGTTAGTCATCCACACAGCCACCTTCATATGGGAATTTGTTGTGAGATGCCTGGAGTTGAACTACACCTGTGAAGACCAAAATTCTCAGAAGTCCTGCCCTCCTTTCTGTCACACACACTCCATTGCACCTCTTCATTTCCAGTGAAAACAGCAACATCTTTAAACAGCATTACTGATGGACAGGTTTGGTTCTCTGTTGAGAATCAGGCCCTCGCCCACTTGCCTTCCCCTTTTGTCTGCCACCATTTCTCAGCCTGATTTTTAGGCTCGTATAACAGTTAGAGCAGCATCAACTCAAACCCTTCGATGGCAACTGGCTTCACGATATTTTGTCCTATCACAGCATTATTTAGGAACCTTCTTATTTTTATGCATAAATACCCAGAAGCTCCACAGGAACTCAGCTGTGGGACCAAATCTATCAGAGGGATAAGCCCACCAAAAATCAGGTAAGTCTACAAGAGGGGAAGCCTCTGGAGCAGGGGATGCTTCCCACACTGGTGCACACCATCTTAAACTCTTCCTATCTCTTGCCCGTGGAGCATTTCTTCTTTGCAGTTTGCTTGTAGAGATCCTAGCACAGCCAGGCCCTTTTCCTGCTTGGGACTCGGGCTCTTTCATGGACTCAGCAATGTGGGAGGATGCCATCCCCACCAGCCATCCACTTCCAGGGAGAGAAGCAGAGGGAAGGCGAGCTGAGCGTGATGGTAGACATCTAAAGCAAGAAGAGCCCATGATGCTTCATGCTGGACTATGGGAACACCAGTGGGATTACACCCATCGGCCACGGTGCTAGATGGCACGGCGTCAGGGAGCAGCATCACCCCATGGATATCCCTCACCCCACAACCCCACACACCAGGTGCAAGTGGTCCATGGGGTGATGTGGAACCCCCAAAGCAACTGTCCCAGGACAAAAGCCTGCAAGGTGATGGCTGCTCCTTCAGCAGGCCCTGGTGCTTATTGAGGGACGCCTAATGAAATCTGCTCAGGAAAGCTATTTATAAAGATATTTATCATGCAGATATCATGCAGACTAATCAGCTCCTAAGCCAACACCATAATCTCTCCGCATGTCAGAGCAGTGCACGGATTGTTCCAGGGAGAGGTCGGGGAACGGGAGATTAGAGCCAAGCCCAGCTCTCAGCCATGGCAGCGCGAAGCCACAGTGGGCTCAGTGAAGCCAATTACACCACAGAAGTGCCTATAAATCAGTCACAAATCAAATAAAGCAGAAAGCATTGCTTACCCGCTGTGGTTTCTACCACCCACTGCTGTGAGGATCACAGCCTCCTCGGATTCACACAGCGCTCGGCACGCCGGAGACCTGCTCCGACCGCCAGCGTGAGCGGTGCCAGGGATGGGGTTCCGCTTGTTAGTTTTGCTAATGGCACTTTTAGCGATGCAGGCAGCTGCCTGCGCTGCCATCACTCCTCTGGAGTCAGGACCCAGAGCCCATGTAGTCCTTCCTCCCCCCTATGCTTCCCTCCGCGCTGACCCCGGGTCATGTAATTGGGTTGCAAAGCTATATAAACCCTTTCCATACAGGTCCTGAGCTATAGATATATGTATTTCTTTTCCCTTTATGCTATTTAAAGAGTGCTAGATCTACCAACCTTGGACAGACACGCATACACCACATACATATACAATTTTGATTTTGTGTGTGTGTACCCACATGCATATTATATATAGCTTTATGGGCTATATATGTATTTATTTCTTCACTTATTGTGTGGGTTATTTCTTCACTTATTTGTACACACACTCCTCTGCGTACGCAGTGGCAGACCAACTGGCAGGTGTCAGACCGTCCGGTTTCGCAGCCATGGCTGCAGGTCAGAGGGTTTTCTCTAGGGCTCCTGATTTTTTCATGTTGCAAGAGGATCTGACTCAGCTCAGCTCGCTTTAACCTCTAAACGTGGGGAACACCTAGATATCTGGGGCCTCCCTCCTATCAGTGGGCTACTTTCAAAGGCTAAGTCAATCCCATTTATCAGGGGCACCTACTTTAACACCCTCTAGTCACCCTCTAGAAATGTGACACCCTCTAGAGACAGTCATCTCTATCCACTGACTCCCGAAAGGGCCAAAAGAGTGGCTTAAGAAACCTGGCTCCCTTTTGACAGCGTGAAATCAGTCCTGCCCAGTGCAAGTAACACAACGTCATCTCTCTGCGGCTGTGAACTGCAGTTTACTGTGGTCACAAAAGGAATAAACAGGGAAATGGAGTCAGCAAGGACAGCAATTATATAACCGATGTTAACCAATTGATGCAGATATTTAAGATAAAGGTTCATTTTTCAAAAGCATCTACTTACTCAGCACCCTGAACTCTACTTCCAAAGGTGACGAGGCTCACGTGGCAGTAAGAGCCAGGGATGTGCCTCTGATTCACCGTTGGTTCCTGCTCAGGAGCCTTTGGAAACTTTCACCTAAAATCCATCGGGGGGGAAAAAATACTTTGAAATAAAGTGTTCTTTGCCCCAAATGTTTTAATCATTGCAAAGAAGCCATCTTCCCAGAAAAGAACTGTACGTCATCCTCAGCCTGGGATGTAAAGAGATGCATTTACACAAGGAAGAGTTTCCATACGAGAGGCCATACCCTTTGCAAGGCATTAACTATGTGTATTAAATGTGGCGGTGTTTTCAAAAGAGGCAGAAGCTTGTTGAGTCATTCATAGTTGGCAACTGAGTCTGGCGAAAAACTACTGGGGCTTGGGCAGCCGAGGGAGGTGGAGAAGGGCAAGGTACACTCGCCATGCTATTTTCTTCGCCATCTTCATCTCTGCCCGAGACCCAGGAGACAACGTCAGACAAGGCAGGCGATTGCTGGTGAGAAGCAGGGGTGGGAGGGTGCCTTCAAGATGGGATGTCACAGTCAAACCCCACCAAAACTTCACCACCTTGCCAAGGAAAAATGCCACGCCATCACAGAAAGCACATTTGTCCCTTCAGACCCAAATCAGCTGCTGGGGGAGCACAGGAGGGGTGTTCCACAACACCTGCAGCCTGGCCGTGCTAAAGGCACAAGCAGTTTTACTACAGGTGTTGCCCAGCACAGCTTCTCCCTTGTGGTACCATTATGCTGGGCTGCTCTGGGACAGCATCCCTGCTCCCCTCCCAGCTGACAGCCCTTTGAAGGGGCTGAGCCCCAGGTTTATCTCTGGATTTTTCTAATGAGCTCTTAAACCTTCTATCAATGACACATTCCATCAGTGGATCAAGGCACCTAAATAAAATTGACATAAGGCAAGGCCTTTTAATTATCCAATTATTTTGTTTCAAGCAGCAGCTGGTAAAAAGTAAAAAGACTTAGTGTTCTTCTTTCGTCTCTGTTGACATAAAATCAAGGATCAAAGCACCTTAATTTTTGGCCTCTGATTTTTCTTTCCTTGATTTAAACATGCCTGTTATGAGTTCAGCGGCCTTCCTGCCCCCTTTCTTATTTAGCAGTGATTAGTGAGTGGTGAAGCTGCAAAGCCTTGGAGCTCGCTGTCATGAGATGGAGCCCCCGTGGTGCTGGGTGCTGGCGGTGTGCAGGATAGGCCGTCACTCACTCCCTCACCAAAACAGTTTTTAATCTCAGGAGTGAGACAGAGAAGATTTGCTGATGGGGAACTACATAGGCAGAGATGAGGGGTTGCACAGGAAGCATTTGGAAGACCCAAGCACCCGGTGGAGGCCACATCTCTCTGTTCAGGGACATGCTGGCGATGCTAGTTTGAACTTTCATGTGTGTTGGATCCCCAGCATTAAAGCAGACCGGAGATTTCAAGTCCTGGATGCTAATTGTTCCCACCTTCGAAGAGCAACCTGTACATCCAGCTTGAATATCCCCTGGGTTTGTTCCCTACCAGGAAGAACAGATACTCAGTGGATACCCATGATCAGACCCTTTTGCATGTGGTTTCATCTAGAGCTGTGGAGAGAAAGAGAAACCTCATCCCAATGGGCAACTCAGGCCGCCTCAGATCTGACCTTCCGTTAGAGACATCTGTCCCTCTCCAAGGCGATGGTGATTCTGGGTTTCAGTACGATGGGAGAGATCTGGGCATAAGCTCTACCCTAGTGCAGCATAAAAATAAATACAAATCAGTTTCCTTACTTCTCCTTCCTGAGCCTGGGCCTGCAGATGAGCTGGGCTGTGAGTGGAGAGGCCCTAACACGGGACACAGAGAGTCCACATCCATGTGCATGCATGGACATGGACACGGACACGTGTGCATGCATGGGCAGTTATGAGTGGGAAGCAAGAGCCCAGGAGAGGGTTTCCAATGGTCTGAGGTAGCAGCAGTGGTTTTGCATGAGTTGATACAGAGCAGAGAGGTGGTGGCAGAGCTCCAGGCAGAAGGACACCCCATCAGCATCAGCACAGATGCCTGCACACACCGGAGTGTGTCAGCATGGGATCCTGTGTGCATCAGCACACTTTGGGTCTGCACTCCTGGGCAGCACGGGGAGAAGTCTGTGTCAATGCAGGTGTCTCTGTGAATGAGATCCAGCAGACACACTGTGCAGATGAAGATCTCTTTAGAAAGCTCTATCAGCCAAGCAATCCTACCAGCTCCTGCTGCTTGGTGGAGATACTGCCCAAATGAGCAAACAAGTGCTTTGGATGGTATCAGGCACTCCCAGCTCCTCCAGAGACATTGGATGTCCTTGAATAAAGACTGTATGGGCCTCTATCTTTCAAGATTGGTACAAAAAGGCTTTTACAGGACCACAGCCCTACCAAGATTGTTAAACAAGCATTAGCTTTATGTGGGTAGACCTGGTCTGAAATTCTTCTTGTCACTCAGGTCAGGCATGCTGGGGGACCTGCTTCTAATTCACGTGGCTTTCTCTCATCCAGTGCTCCCAAACTCATGGGAACAGATCTCTCTGACTGGGGGAAATGGCAAACTCCAGATTCCTGACCACCAGGAGAAGCTTGCCTAGTTATCCTTAGCTGCAGCTGCAAAAAAAAAAAAAATGCCATAGATGAGGGATGCCAATGCCAAACCAGCCTTTTGTCACTAGCATGGGTTGGGAGGTGGGGGCATGTTAGGCCTCCCAATTGATCCCCGCAACATGAGGCTTCATGAGCCCTTGTGAACACATGATGGGTTCTAAATCAGCTCATTTGGTGATTTGTTAGTTTGGACACTAACACTCTGTGGAGTCCCTCCTAGGATGAAGCTCTGGATGACCCCATGCTGGTTTTACGAGGGCCCTTTGCTTAGGATATTGGCTAACTGTAGAGCTCCCATTGGCAAAGCCAAGGAAGCATTTGGTCATTCCCTCAGCCGTGAAACAAGACATCTAGAGGAGCTGGACAAAAAACATCACCTCCATCAGCAACTACCCATCTTGCTATCAATGTCTCCGAGCTGAATTGATTGCTCCCACCAGCTTTTCTCCTTCAGTCTTGTCCTGTTGTGGGTCTGGCTCCTTCTGTGTCTTTGGGCAAGCCCCTTTGCCTTGGGCTATTTCATTTTGCAACACAGAAAGGTGTATTGGGGCCGCAAAGGTCTAGCTAGCAATGTCAAAATTAGTGTGATAAATGTGTGTGTCCATGTGTACAATACAAACCAGATTCAGCCACTCGGTCACCCTGACTCCACCAAGAACACAAGCATAACCCCGTTGCTGTCTTCACTTTACTTCACTGTCAAAAATGGGTCCCCTTGGGATAGATGAAAATTTCTGTTAGGAGCTAAAGACCTCAGGAATGGTCCAGCCCTCTTAACTCTGAACATCCAGACGAGGTGGCAACTCCTCTGACGTGTCTTGAGTTCCTGTCCAACACAGAACCAAACATTTCCTCAAGGGCTTCCCATTTCTCTCTATGGGCAACACAATAAGATGTAGGTGACTGCTCCAGACTGCCAAATCAACCTTGTGGGCACCTAAAGGCAGGTGAGATGAATACCATCCTGACTGAATTTTCTAGACTTTAATTCAAGCCAAGGGAGCTGAGATTCCTCTGCATTTTATGAGCTGCCATCTCTCGTGGCTTCAGATTTCCCACAAGGCCTGTGATAGCCAGGGTGTCGTTTAGTAGGGAAATCACCACAGAGGAATGGAGACATCAGAAAGTCTGGGGCCAGGGTATGAATCTGAAAAACCCTGGATGTGGCATCACCTGAGGACCTGAGGAAGGCTGAGCAGCAGTGGGCTGTCTGGCAAACTCAGACCTCAAAGTGAGTCTTCGTCTCTGATGATGGAGACTTCACCTTCGACTAATAGGAACAACAGTCTTTGGGGAAATGAGTGACCCAGAGGTGGGGTTTGAGTGTCCACACAAACCCTGATTTTGAGGTCTGGCAGACTGCTTGAAACTGGCTAACTCAGATTAAAGTTGTACGAGAAGCTCAGATAGAAATGGCCGTTCCAGTGATGCTCCAGCTGCCTCCCCCATCTCAAAGGCTTGATCGTTCCAGTAATCCCAGGTTACTCCTTTTTCAAAATTAAAGAATAATTAAAGAAGTGTTCTCCAGGATGCCAAGGCAAAGGTTAGCGCTGGGTCTTGCTCAGAGGGACATGTATTTCACACAGCAGACACCGGAGTGACAAACCGTAATTAACATCTGGGAGCAACAGGGGAGGATTTGGAGAGGTAAATATTCTTATTGTAAATTAAAAATCAGTTTGGTCAGAGGATCATTAAAAATATGCTTTCACCTGCTCCTAATTATTTTCCCCACTACAATGGGTGTTTGTTTCCACTCACAGGAAGCCGGAGCTGCAGGACACGGCGAGCAGAGGGTGGAATTTGCCTCTCTGAAGCAGCTCTGACCCGCTCACACTCAGGGCTTCACGAGGGGAAAAAGTCCTCTGCATAAAGGTGCTTTTTACTGCCGTGTGAAGCTCAGAGCACCTGAAAAATTGCAGATATCAATCTGCACCCTCTTCCATGCTGCCGAGGTGGTGCGTGCTGCCTTTGCAGGAGGCTCTGCCTCCTGCCCCAGAGGTGGCTCCAACCCATCTGCGGATCCAGCCCTCCCCATGGGCTCCAGTGCAGGCAGCGTGTGTTCACGCATCTATGCAAATACAAGAGCAACATGCACGGAGGTTTTTTTTTTCATGCATCCAAATATCAACATAAAAATAAATATTTAAAAAAAAAAAAAAAAGAAAGGAAGAAAAACATTTTTAAGCCTTCAAAACAAACGCCCTTTTCAAGCCACTGGCAATTACAGAGAGGTCCTGATCCTTTCTGCACGTTACTGTCAAACAAGTTTTCAGTAGGATTCAATAAAGTGATCTGACATTTCTTTGGAGATCTTTACACACAGTAGCTCAAGCCAGGAAAGAACTTTACTTCTGGCAGCTATGCGAATATTTTATTTTGCCCAGAGCTAGACAGGTGTGATCAAGAACAGGGGGAAAAATATATTAGCAAAAGGCCTTTCAGTGGCAATACAGGTGTTTGCTGGAGTGCAGTCAGTTTGGGTTGCATGTTTTTTTTAAAGAAGAAAATCTTAGCAGGGCAAGATTAAAGGCACAGTACATTTATTTCTTATAGACTGAAAGTTAGGAAAGCACTTTAAAAAAAAATGATGTTGCAGTGCTGGGTGATGAAGTCACTAGTTCTGAGTTTCTAACCAGCATTTGTCAGCATTTGCCAGTGAAAAGGGTATTTTGAACTAGATCTACAAGGGGCATTAAGCTCCTCTTTCTCATAAGCTTGAAGATACTTTGGCACATTAGATATGTCCTGGATCTGAGCCCTTCTCACCAAGCACTGGGGAGTCACTAAAGAGTTAATGGAGTTTATCATTCACAGAACAAGTCAATACACTCATTCAAATAGTTACAGAAAGGTCACAGGATGAGATGCCTGAAACCTGCTTAAGCAACAATTTTTTGCTCCTAGGGTAAGCCGAAACACAGGACATATTTCCTGGAAGAGGTTGGGGATGTTGCTAAAGCACCAGGATCAGGGGAAAGAGATGCATGAGTTGTTTGGCATCCGGGAAGCCAAATCCCAACACAGAGGTTCTGGGAGTTTGTTAAATAAAAGGTGAAGAGGTGGCTTGAGCAAAGCTTACAACCAAGGGGATGTAGGAGAAGGGTCTTTAATTCAGCAGTAGTGTGACAGAGGAGCTGGGGCCAGCCTTGAAGAGGTCTAGGAGGAGAGATATTCTTCCTGTCCACCAGATCCCACTTGGCAGCCTCTGTCCTTGGACAGAGGCAAGTCTCACTTGGACGCTGGACAGTCTGGGACGGCGTCTGCAGCCCAGCTCTAGGGGATGCCAAAGACCAGAGGTGGAAGACACCTGGTCTGGAGAAGCAAGTTGGCCAATGGGCCAGGGTGATGTCATTAAGAAGGAGGTAGAAGGCAATCTGGGTCACAAAGATGTCGATGACAAAAACATGGTGACAGACCTGTAAATCAGATCATAAACACACACCAGTTCTAAGAACAGTCCACAGTGACACCACACTGACAGCATCCAGCTGCATTGTACCTCTTAACATTACAAAGTTCCTCTCTCAAGACCTGACATCACACCATTCAGTGTGAAAATCCAGCTTCCCTGTTCATAACCTCCACGGTCTATTTTATCCTCACACCAGCGTACGCAGGTTTTCAATAACTGAAGCACCACATTCGCTAAACTCTCTCTCCCATAGATGGACAAGATATCAAACTTGGTGTTTCAAAAGCATCAATGAGAGCAGCTTTAAGAAAAAGGCATTTCAGGAACTGGAATCACTGAAACACTGAAGACAGGTCTAGAAGGGACCTTGAGGGAGCCCCTCAATCAGTGTAGTCCATGACTTCATTTTAAGCCCAGCCAAAAACCCAAACAGTTTAGGGAGCTTTCAATACAAAGCTGTTTTCTTGTTGGGGGTGCAGTTTTCTCTTTGTTGGCTCCCTGAAGATGCACATACAGAAATGAGATGAGTAACCCCTATGTGACCTCCAATTGAAATACCTTCTCCAACTGAGCAGATACAAGAATTAAATGCACCTCAGGATCAGCAGAGCCCACGACTCTCCCAGATTTCTAAATACTCAAATACTGAGTCAGGATTAAAATAGTAAATGCAATAGCTGCATTCTCCAGTGTGTTGTAGCAATACCTGGTGGATAGGGTACTTCCAGATGTCCACCCTTCAATAAGAAATGTTAAGGAAGAGGTCTGGGATGGGCTCTTTGCCCCTTTGGTCTGGAAAAGCCAGGTGGCTAAATAGCTAAATATCATTTGCACAAGACAAAGTATTTCTAAGTGCAAATATTTTATTCATTGAAAACACTGCTTGGTGTGGACCAAAACTTTGCACCATATTCTGTATTTGCTACCCATGTTTTATAGACAGTGTGATGTTTCACCAAAGGAGACATTCTCCTTTTTGTGTGGAGAAAAGGAGCAAACAGGATAACAGAGACTCTACCAGCCTAGTTCTGTATATCATGCAGGGGCCTCGGCCACCAGTCTGGATACCCCAGCACTGCTGGATCCTTCCCAGCTGGTAGTTTGGATGGGGGAGAAGGCCAGGTTTGTCAATGCTGATGGGCTTGCCTACCTGTCTGGAGAACAGACCTTGGGCCCTGCACCTGACCCAGCCACATCTATGACCCAGCATCAGCCCTGGCAGCAATGACACAAAGTCAACCCCAGGCTCTAGGATGGCCAAGAGCAACCCCTATATGGGTACAAACCTTCACAAGATGTTTCGTGAAGAACTTCAAGCTCACTGTATAGTCACTGGAGGGAAACGGTACATTTCATCTCCTCTACTTTAGGCTAAGGCAAGTCTCACTTGGACTGTAGTGCTCATACACGCAGAGCACCACAGTGAGGCACGATGGATCCCAACTCCATAACCAAATAAGAAATGTATTTAAGAGCCTTCAGAAGAATTGCAAAATGATCAGGTGCCTCTGGAAAGTGACTCTGAACAAAAACCCAGCTTAGGAGCTCCAAATCTCCTTCTGGAGGAAGTTCTCCCCCTCAAGACCTACCAGCCCCAGGCAGAGGAGCTGGCAGTTCAACTACTGCTCTGAGATGTCTTCATCTGGTTAGTGTCCACCTTGTGACAACTGCTAAAGAGGGTTGTCTCACAGCATGGCCTCCTGCATTCTCAAGAGGAGATTCAGGCTCTTGAGCTGATGAGCACAGATGGGACAGTAGAGGATACAAAGAAAGCAAGCCAAGGTCATTATTTGAACAGAATGAGCACTGGAGGAATCTGGCCAGGGTTCCATCATCCCTTGAGGCTATAGAGAAGATGAGGGACTGGCAGCCCTAGTGTGACACACCATCAGCTTGTGTGAGGCTGCACAAACTGCAAGGACTGTGCTTCCACAGACAACCCCACTTCCTTGCAAGACGACCTGCAGATTGAACCACACCAAGGTCCTCTCTCAGCCAGTGGAAGTGCGTGACCCGCAAACGCATAAATCATAAGACCTCAGTTTGGAGGTCAACCTGAGATGATCTTAGCACCTTCAGCCAAAGGGAAGAGAAGAGTGAATCATGACAACAGGTCAGCAGCAAACACCACCCATTCCGGGAGAGTGACAACAGTCGGGGAAACCCAGAGAGAAGCCACATGGCCATCTGAACCCAGTATCTTGCCTTGCATTGACACAGTATTCACTGTGAAGTCACTTCTCTGGGCAAATTCTGAGCAGTTGAGACACCAAACTTTACTGCTTGTGATACCCCAGACCCCAGCTAAATGTGCCAGTAAAAGTGATGACTGGACACGACACGGTACATTTTGCAGCTGGGAAACTGAGGCAGAAGGCTTTGCCTGCACTGCCAACCAAGCAGGGGGCTGAGTCGCCTCCAGCCTCACGACTGGCCCAGGTTCTTCATCTGCAAGCCCACCCTCCACGTTTCCAAAGGGGATTTACAATCCCAAGAATGAGGTTTTTTGCAGACAGAGGTCTCCCGAGGACAGTGCAGTGCCTTATGCCCACAACCTCCCTGCATCACTGAAAACATCTGCTTTTGTTTTGGGGAGGGGAGCAAAATAAAGCCACTTTTCTTGCTGTTTATGAAACACAGCCCCTTACTAAAGAGAGGGCTCCTTGCTCGGAAACCTGCAGGATCTAAGGAGCCTCTCAAAGACCTTTTAATTACGTTTGAAATAGGACAGGTCTCGCTCTTTGGGGAACATCATGAGACCTGAGAGCAGAAAAAAGCTGAGAGAGCTGGTCCCCACCGACTCCCAGCTCCAAGCCAAACAGGTTTGGCCAGCTCTAATTAAGGTAATTAATATCCTCAAGCCTGTTATTAAGCAAGAAGCAGTAAAAGGGAGTCTCCCCTTTACCTCAGGGTCCTGCTGAACGCCTCAGCCCAACAAGCAGCCCATTGTCAGCTGTGGGGCCGGATCCTGCCGCCCAGGGGACGGTAGGAAGTCACTGGACAAGCCCCCATCCCCTTCTCGGTGCTGGGAATCCAATTTCAGGCCACATCCCCGACACCTACATTGGATGCAAAGATGGTTGGTGAGATAATTAGGCAGTGGGAGGTGTGGTTAGAAGGAGCTTGAAAGGTGGCCCAGCTTATTCGCTGTTCCCCAGCAAACGGTGTAGGTCAGGTGGGATCATCCATAGAGTAGGGTCAGGTCTACACATCACCCCCAGAGACTCGGAGTCTGAATTTGGACTTGAATTTGGACCTTTGGCCAGCAGACTGATAAACACGAAGGAGCGCTGGAAAGGGAGCTCATTTCAAAGACCCGGGTGGATCTTCAAAATAAAATCATTCCAAGGACACAAATTGAAACACAAAAGATTCTATTTAAATGTAAGATAAAGCTTTGTCACTGCGAGGGTGGTCAAACAGGGGATCAGGACTCTAGGTGGCACTGCTTGCGCAGAGGTTTGGACTAGACGATCTCCAAAGATCCCTGCTGACCTCAACTCTTCCATGATTCTGTGTGATTATATATATATATATATTCAACAACTATGTGCAGCAAATTGGATGAATGTATAACATATACCATGGTGGAACACAGTGTATTCCAGTCCCTCCTTGGCTGATGGGACACCATCCACCCAGCTTTGCCAGGGCACAAAGAAAACACAATGAGGCGCCTGGAGCAAGGTCCACCCGTGGTCCGTGGTGAACAGGATGTGCAGGAGAGATGCCCTGCTGCCAACCTCCCCCTTTTCTTTTTTTTTTTTTTGTGCAAAGAAAGGACCTAACATTTTTTTTTAACCTCATACCTGTCCGTTCAAGCCCTTTTCCCCACCACCACCCCCGCCGCCCCCAGGTAGGAAAATTCCTCCCAGAGGAAAGCACTGTTGCAATCTATTTTGGTTCTCAGTCAAGTGCAAGAGTTTGGTATTTTTCCACTGGAAATTCTTCTCTGATGTCTTCTTTCAAACATGCCTAGAAGGAAAATTTGCTTTTCCACTGCTGGTCTGCGAGAGCCCGAGGTGTCAGGCTGCCTGCAGGAATGCGGGGTTTGATACCGGTGAGTGAGTGATCTCACAAGAGATGAGCAGCCCCTGGAGCAACATGCCCAGTGAGCGGCTGCTCCATCGCAGCCGCCCTTAAAGAGGGAAAGAAGGAGCATGAGGGCTCAGAAGAGCAAGAAGTGATGTGGTCTCAGGTGGATTCCCAGCACCGAATGAAATAGGGGTAAGTCCCTGTGATACCTGCGCAAAGCAGGTGGTTGCAGGTGGCTCTGCTCTGCACACCGAGAAACTACTTGGAGTCCAGAAATGAAACAACTGAAGGACATTAGCTACAGCAGTTGTTATTCTGAACTTGAGACATCCCATCCCCATAATCTGCAGGGCCTGAGTACCATCTAGATGAAGATTTATACCTCTGTGGGGTTTGTCAAGCCTGGCTAATCTCAAGGGCTTCTTTGAGCCACCAGTGGTAGTCACTGAAATGGAAAGCTTCAAAGACAGACCAGCTATGGCTGGGTGCTTGGTGGGTTATCAGTGAAGATGGACTGCTGCAGGACTGAGCTTCTGCTCTTTAACTGGTCTCTCCTGGTCATGTGCAAACAGGAGTTTTCCTCCCTGGAGGAATACACTTCTGTTTTGTTTTTGCAGGAGGACAAACTCCTCACGCTAATGCCACTGCTAACTAGGGTAGAACTTCTTGCCCCCAAAACACGTGAGCTCACACCAGGAAAACCAGTAGATGTTCCTTGAGAGGGACAAACCACTGGGGTCTTAGCTTTCAACTGTGACAAGAAGGCATGTGTGCACCTGGAAAATTTAATCCCAAGTACTGAAAGTTTGGCAAATATTGAAGAAACTGGAAACACCATCTCCTGGGAAGTGTCAGACCAAATTCTGTCAGAGTCAGACAGAAACCAGGACATGGTGCAAGCTGCAGCCCGCCGCTCTCTCAACCATCCTCCATGGTCAGGACCCCCCTCACAAAACAGAAACCAGCCTTTGATCTCCATGCCAAGGCTCCCATCAGCAGGAAGATGCTCCACATGCTTGGAGATGTTGGAGGCACTTGGTAGGACCTCGGGGCCATGTCTGTGTCCTGGGACACTCAGGGAAGCATGCTGCCACGGTAGGGGGAGAGAACTGCCCAGATCCAGCTGCACTGGCCCCGGGGCAAGCGTTGAGTGAGACCCAGGTCCCCCCAGCCAGGTCATCTCCTTTGGTGGTCGACGGGGCTCTGTGCTTCAGCCCTAATTGCTGCCTGTTGATGTGTTTCATGTTGCCAACACACTGCTCTGTGATTGCAGCTGTTTGTAAGACACAGCTCTTCTTTGGGCAGTCCTGCCTGCTCCCACCGGAGCCAGAGGGGCCCCCTGCCCTCTTCCATCTCTTTCCTCCTGTCCACCAGTTTTCCCCCAGACACCAGGGCTATGTCTTTCTCTGACGTTGCCTATGCAACACGAATGCCACCCAAAGCCCTCTTGCAGTGCAGTGTGTTCACACAACACTGCTCTCCGCTGGTTCCCAAGCTTGGCTGCTCCTAGGGCTGTTTCATACACACACTTCTTCTTCCCCATTCTATTCCGGATGATGCCACCAGCTCCTGTCTCTTCTCTTGCTCCCAGGTCCTGAAGGTAACCCTGGCTGTGTCATCTCCACTCTGGAGCAAAATAACGCCTTCATCCAAGCAAAGAAGGCTCTCTGGTGCCCAGCAGGGAGAGGAACATCAGCCCTCTAATGTCTAGCATTTCAGGGTGGGAGTCTGGAAACAAGATCCTTCTTCACTTGGAGATATCTAGGTTTTTTAGGTTTGGGGTTTTTTTTGGTTGGTTGGTTGGGTTTTTTTCCCTGCTCGGGTATAGGTTTGTGGGCTCAGAGCCTGATTTGAAGTCCACAACAGCTTTGTATTGCCTTCAAGAAGCTTTGGATCAGGCACAGAGTGAACTCAAACTGACATCTTCGAGCTTCCTAAAGAGAAATTCCCTCTCTTAACATTTCTGAAGCCAAGCAAACACTTTAGCACAGTGGCTGCTTTCAGGGCTGGGCTCAGGTACATCTCGTCAAGTACGTTTGCCACAGCAGAGGAGGAAGCTCTCCACACGAGTATGGGGTTTTGGGTTGGTGGAGGAGAAATCTCTTCAACAAAAAGTGTCTGAATGGATAAACATCCTTCCTCAACATAGTCCAGCCCCGATAAGGTCCCAGCACTAGACGAGCAGAACTTCTCCAGAAAGTTTCTCTCCTTCCCTCTTGGGCAGATGCCAGTTACTCAACCTGGGTAATAATTTGCTTTGTGAGCAAGCACACCCAGATCCCTCACATTTGACCTGTGTCCTTGCTGGAAAATTAAGATGAGTGATCAGGGAACCACGCTGGCACCGAGAGCAGCCGTTCGACAGAGCCCTGCTCCCATGGGGATGTCCATGTTGGCTTGTCCATCGCCTGCTCCCAGGTTTGGGACGGAGAGCTGCAGCATCCCCAGGATGCTAATACGCGCTAAAAAACAACCGGTGTATAAAGCGAGGCCACCTATGCACAACGGTGTTCCCACGAAGACGATTGTACTGATGGGGAAAGTCTGATTATATCATAAACTTCTGGCTGGAAGAAAATGGGAGGTAGCGGTGCCAGCAGAGGGAGTTTGCCGGCTCGTAAGCCTGCCGGAGCGGAGAGCCAACAATCTGTCGAGAGAGATGGAGGGGAAATGTACAAACACCAGATCTATATTTTTTAAACGGATTAATTAAATCAAACCAATTCACATCACTTCATGCATTCAGCAGCCCGTCACGAAGCAAAACAAAGAGGGGGAGGGGGGAAAGGAGAAAAATAGAGACAGGCCAATTCCGCTACCTCCGATTAAGCCGATGCAAATTCTGCACCCTGTGAAGCCCGGAGGCTGCCAGCCTCCCCTCCGTGCCCTACCAAAGGATGCCCAACACGCTGGTGAAGCCCATCCAGATGCCTGCAGGGAGAGACGAGTGGCTAATTAGAGTCCTGACCATGAAGGGCGCTCACCAGCTCTCTGAGGGACTCTCCCAAAAAAACAAAGATGCATTGCCAAAGAAGAATATGCCAAGCACAAGCTGGGAGCTCCAGTCACACCATTCTTTTCCCCTCTTTTTGTTTTTTTTGTTTGTTTGTTTGTTTTTTTCCTTTTCCTGCTGGTGCGACTATTTTTTAATTATTATCATCTTCAGTTGCCAAGTTTTAACCATCTTATAGGAGCACAGGGCTGGCAACTCAAATATTCAGCAGCGACAAGCAAGGGAGCCCCAAGAGGGATGAGAAGGTTGGGAACAGTGAGGATTTCGAACACGTGCGTCTTGTAATCGTTTTAGCCATCTAGACTTTGGAGGCAGCCCAGAAGTTGGCACGGCAAGAGGAGAAATAGTAGGAACCCCAAGAATCACACAGTGGTTGGCAATTCTGAAACCGTATTCCCAAGAAAAGAAAACAAATGTGGAAAAACACTGAAAAAATTAGCGGGTAGACAGCCCTACTGAGGTTTTCCCTAAACCAGTGGTATTTATTTTGCAGTTCAGAATAACTGAGAACCTTCAAAGCTCCTCCTGGCATTTTTTGCAAGTGGGAAACTGGGGCCCAGAATGATCAAATCTTAAGTTTCTAAGAGCAGTTATAATTCGTTTTTTTTAATCCTTGCTTAAGATAGCCATGCTCTGGCTGCTCTCCTTTGAACTCGCCTTAGGAAAGATTTCTAAGCTCAGCTGTGGTTATGCACCTAAAACCAGCTTCTGTTTCTCAATAGC
Organism: Xenus cinereus; assembly: GCA_025774025.1. Taxonomy (NCBI): domain Eukaryota; kingdom Metazoa; phylum Chordata; class Aves; order Charadriiformes; family Scolopacidae; genus Xenus; species Xenus cinereus. Next base: position 2,538,388 of record JAOXJK010000012.1, read on the forward strand.
AGAATTAGGTCCAAAGTGCAGTGATTCAGCAGCAATGGCAAAAACAATCCCTGAATTTCTCATCCTCATCTTGAACATAGTTCAGAGGGCTGCCATACAGTAACCAAATCATCCAGCAATTGTTTTCACAGATGAAACCTCACTCTATGTTCAGTTATCTTTAAACAGACTTTGGAAGAAGTTCCTATCTCCATTTCACCTTTTGCCCTCAATTAGTTTTTTCCCCTTCAAGTCCCCACCAAAGGTCCCCATTGAAATGTTTCTGCCATGGGCTGGGCTAAATCAAACCTTTTTTTGCAGAAATCCAGAAGGGACAAAGGCTTTTTGCAATATTTTTGTATTATTCTTCGCTAGTTTATTCCACTTGGGCTTACCAGGCAAAATTATGACCCAGTTAACTCACCCAAAATGCTACTCAGAAAGAAGCTGAGTCTGAGGTCGTGTTTTGGAAAATTTTTTGAGTGTTTTTTATTTCATAAAGTAATGGACCTTTCCTAAGTACATCTCAGTTCACACCAAACTTGCCAGGAAATACTCTTTTTCAGAATTTCTAATTAAATGCAAAGGAGAAATGTCCATCCAAAGAGTGGTTCATACTTCCTTTAATGAGTAATTATGTACTTGCACTATCAAATCACTCCCTTCCTTAAAGAGTTTATGATAAAGACAAGGTAGAGGGCAGAAAAGAGGCTTGATCTTGGATCTCTGACCTTAGGAAGGACTGGTCTGTCCACCAGTCATCCTTCCACAGAACTGTTTTTTGCTCTTTTCTTGATGGCCTGGAGCTCACCTTGCTGAGGAACGGGAAAATTTCTACTATTATAATTATTTCCCACCCTGCTCAAGCTGGAAGGCACCTGTGCACCCCACACAACCTACTGGCCCCTGAAAGGGATGGGAATAAAACCCCCTTCTCATCTTTGTGGAGGATCCTCCCAAGGCACTGGGCAGGGGACAAGGGAACAGGAGCTTGGGTGGCCCTGCCAGTGTCAATCCAGCCTTTTCAGAAGCCCTTAAATAGTACTTAGGGCTGGATTTGCTGGCACATTTTTTATTTTTTTTAATGTGGAGTATTTCTTTCTTGGCACTCAAGAGGCATCAAATCAATTACTTAATCCGGCAGATCTGCATCAGTAAATCATCCAAGTGTATTGGCCAAAAGGGGTGGGGAAGAAAAAAAAAAGGGAAAAAAAATCAGCTCCTGGTTTTAAGTGTAAAGAACCATGTTGCTCGACAGCTCCCGGAGTGGGCTTGCAATTAAGCCATCGAGTCAGAGACCAATGAAAATCACCCCAGACCACACAGCTGGTGTAGTATTTTCCATCCCACACAGAGCTCAAGCAGCTGGGCTGTATCTGTGCAAGAAGAAAATGAGCACAGATGCTTTAGAGAGAACCTGGAGTGTGGTCCCACTGCTATTAGTCTCAACTGAAGTGGGATTCATCCCACCTAACACTATCTGGAAGTCAGATAGTAAATTAAGGTATTCAAACCGAGGTGTAGACATCTCCTTGGGCAGCTGGTGTCTGAGCTCCCATTGAAACCAGTGGAGATGCTGGGCTCCATCCAGGTGCTCAGAGAATTCACTCTGAAGGGCTTTTTCCATAATGATCTGAGTTTCTGAGCAAAGACGTGTTGAAAACCTCTGCCTTGCTTTCAAATTGGGTGCAATCAGCTTCACACAAGCATGATACATACAGAGGGTGACAGTATTCATTGCATTTCCTTTCTGACCATTATCCATGGAGGCAGCAGCCCTCAAAGACGTAGACTCAAGCATCACCAGAGTTTGGGATTATCTGTCTGCCTGGATTGGCTTCATATAATACAAACACAAGTGCGCTGAAAATGCCAGGAATTGCCCCATTTTGCTTCAGGGAGGGCCGTAATTAGATAACGTCTGTACAGCGCTCGGGGATGATCACACGAGAGAAGCCACAGCACTGCAAAGCATTAGAAGTATTTCAGAGCTGGGTTTGTCACTCAAGAGGTAAACGATCTGGGGGAAGATGGCAACTTGCCACAAAAATGTTCCCAATCTTCACATGGCATTCGGAGCTTAATGCCTCAGACGTGTCCCGACACAGAACTCGAAGCCTGACATGCTTCACAGCATTTAACACCACGTTTGGGGGTTGGAAAGGCCTGGGGTGGACAGGAGTCCATTCAAACTGATGGCAGCATCTCCCCGGGGAATTCCAGTGGAGAAACCATACGCTGCATGAGAAAAGGGGTCCAATGGCTCAACCCAGAATTAGGCGATCCTGAATAGTTCAAGGGCTTAAAGGATCACGTTGGTTGGGAGCACTGTTGCCCAAGATGGGAACATCTCCAAGAGGGAAGCCAGAGATTTGGTGGGATGAGTTGACCTGAGAAGGTCCGTCTCTCTGTTGACCGTGGCCAGGGAGAAGTTTTGTTTCCATCTCAGGGCACGAAGACAGTTCTCAGTGGGTGCACCCTGGAGCAGGGAAGAGGCAGGCTGTAAGATGGACCTTGTGTCAATCAGTTCAGCAAGATTTCCTCTAGTGTTTGCTTTCAGCCATTTTCAGTTTAAAACTGTGGAACGGTAAAAAGACAAAATTAAAGACAGCAAACTTTCACACATAGAAGCATTATGGGTTCAGAAATAATGATTTGCCAACCCCAATGTAGACTTGATCAATACCAGGGAATAAGGTGGAGCAGGCTGGTGGGTGGAGAATGGGGTGGGACGGGTTGGTGCTTGTTTTTGGGACACCTGCCACCCCTTACTCAGGGGATCCTCTCAACTACAACTCACTGTGCAACAGGAGCAGGTTCAACACCTTGGGAGGTTTCAGGCTGTGAGAAGGCTGTTCCCTGGGTACAGCCAAACAAGATGTTCCTCATTCAGAAACAACCAGCTCCATGGGCATAGAGGAGACACAAAGAGCTGGGGATGCAATGGAAGACAGATGTCTGTCTTCACCTGCGCAGCTTCAGCTAAAACGCTGTCTGGGAGGACATGATAAGGTGATGCCAAGGCTATTTGCCAGCCTGCCCAGCAGCAACAAGCCGGTTTTACAGCCAGGTATGACGGGGAAAGAGGAGAAATACAGCTGGCTGCCTGTCTTGGGAGCAAGGCAAGACATGGAGGATGTCCATGGATTTTATCTGACATGTATGGAAGGTGGCCAAGGAGCATGGGAGGTCCACAGCTCCTTACCATGCCCAGCATCGCTCTGTAAAACCCAGTTTCCTGCTCCTGGGACTGTTTTAGTGGTTAAAACCCTGAAAACTTGCCTCCCGCCTGGTGCCTGGGGTGGTGAGAGGGATTTTGGGGTCTTGGCACATCACGTAAAGAGGGGGTTATTCCTCAGGCACTTGCTGGCATCTCCTGAGAGAGTGAAATTTCCAGATATGTTGTAAGTGACCACGCATCATCATAATTGTCATTATTATTATTTTTAAGATATTGCTGCCAAGAACTGCTCTAAGATATAACGGAAGGTGGCAGGGGAGGGGGTGATAGTGACTTTCTCAGGCCAAAAAAAAAGTGGGTTTGTCCTCTGAACTGCCTCACAGGGATCTCTCAGAGCTTTGCATCAGCAGTGGGATGCTCTTCCAGGCTGAGTGTTCCCCTGGAGCTGAACAATTCCCTCATCCATCAGGGACGTTGCCACCCGCCAGCCTTCAGTGTCCACATCTCCTCTGGCTTTTATAGTGAATGATCGCTTTCTCCACGGTCTGCTCTAGAGTTTCTTGTTGTGGCTCAGACTCAGGAGCTGAGGAGCTCTTCGTTGCAACCTGGACATGGAAAAAAGGGTCAGCTGTAGACACCTGGGCTTTTACTGATGGAAAACTATGTCATCAAGAAATTCCCAGCTGGAGATGGCCTTGCTGGTGAGAAGAGATATGGACATGAAGGTGGTGGGCAGTGTTGGATGGAGCCCTTGTTCACCACCCATCACTTCTGGAGGAAAAAAAAAGAGCTTTTACTATTCCCAATTATTAATATTATTAATTATTATCATCACCAACCACCACACCGCCCCCACTGCATTGGCATCCGCACGCTCTCAAAGTAAATTTACTTTGCAAGGAGGCTTAAAATGTGCACTTTGAGAGGAAGGGAATAGACCCAACTCGTTTACACAAACAAGCAGGAGAACAGGCTTGTCACATTCCAGGCGTGCTTCCCCCGGCCGCCGGCCCCCTCCCGCTCCAGCAAAGGAAAAACTCTTTTTTTTTCAAAAGAAATCCAGCACAGAAAGCTCCCAATCTGCCATAATCCAGAGGGGAACCTATTTGTGGGGTGATTTGTACACGGGTTACATTTGAGCTCCCAGGGCAATTTTTCGGTCCTTGCCTTGCTCGGCAGCACAAAGCGGAGGGGTTGAGTTTTCAACCCCTAAATAGCAGGAGGGTTGTCATCGTCTCGCTCCCTTCCTTGAGCAGCGTGGGATGGCCCCTGTCCGGGCTGGGAAGTTTTTTAGTGTCCGAAAAACAGTGGTTGCACCCGCTGAAGGGGAGCAGTCCTGGGTCCACGCCGTCCGGGAAGGCTCCCAGGAATCCCACCAGCACCCCACTGGTGCTTTCCAGGGACATCTCAATCGGTGAGCCTGGGGGAAGCTTCACTCTCCGATTGCAGGAGACTTGGGAAAAAGAAAATCCAAGGGGGGAAATCAGATAAGGCGCATTCCTGGGCGCGCATTACTGAAATGACTTCGCAGAGCAGCGCTAATGCCCATACTTGACCGGGAGAGCCACACAAATCCACTTGATTTATAGAGACGGAGGCGCAGGCAGAGAGAGGCCAAGAAGGGTGTTTTCCCCCTGCCTGGTAGCTCGAGGAACAGTGACAATGTCTCTCTTGTGCTTGAAGTGCGGCACGAGGTAAAAATGGGAAATGCCGGGAGGGCGATAAGCGGCGTTCCAGCCAGGAAGGCAAACTCGGCGCGCGCCCATCGCTCCTCGGCTGTTTGCCGGCCAGCTGGGCGCTCCGAACGAAGCCATGGGCTTGCCACCATGAGATAAGGCCCCGACACCCACGTGGGATGGAAAAGCAGCCCCTGGTTCAACTTCACCCCACGCCACGGGGTTGTCCCCGCTTTCCCCCACCGCCACTGGGCACCAGAACTGATCGGTTTTCACCAGTTCTCCATCCTCCCCAGGTGCACCAGCTCTCCTCCATCTGCTTCCCAATACACACTTCATTTCAGGGGGCTCTCGGGTTTCCCTCTCTTTGCTGTCCCTTGATACTCAGCAGAAAAAAAATGGGAATGTCATAACCACATTCAGAGCATCCACAGAGGAGGAGTTTGATAGGTCTCGTTCTGCTTAAGGGGAAACTGAGGCGCAAAAGAGACAGGAGAACCTCCATCCTCAGGACTTGCAGCCAAGCCTGAACATGGGCTGGAAGCTCCCAGGGTGATACCTGACCTTCCCTGGGAGACGTCTCTTTGCCCTCACGCCTCAGGCTGGAGGGGGAATTCAGAGGGGTGGGATGTTAAAAGCCCCGCTGGGATCCATCCCTGACAGCCAAAATTTGGGGCTGTTTATTTTCCACACTGCTCTGGCAGGGAGAAGAGAACCCGGGGTCACGGCGAGGGCTCAGAAACACGAGCTGCCACCTTCCCCATGCTCCCAGCCTCAGTTTCCCCACCCCGCTGACCTCCCAGGGGGACGAACTTTGCTTTTATCCCCTGCCCCCCTTGAGAAATCCCAGGGGAGCGCTGTGATTTCACCCATCACCCCGACCAGCAGCTCCGGCAGCCTGGGTGTTCCTCAACGGCGCTGCCTAAATCTGCCCTCGCTTCGCTCGCGCGAGCACAGCCCGGGGTGCTGCGATTATCAGCTCAGACCTGCTGCCTTGGGTTTGTTTCTTTCTTTTTTTTTTTTTTCTTTTTTTTTTGCTGCTATCGTGCAGACATACCAAGCCACTGACTTTTACCTTTGTCCATCCCGGTGGTGGAGTTTCCTGGCTTGCTGCTTGTTTATGCATGTTTCCTCCTCCAGCCGTGACTCAAGCCTCAGGTATTCGAGATTTTGGTCATTATGGAGCTAAGCCACCTTCCCGGCACTGGGAACGACTTTTGAAGCCCTCAGTTAAGCTGAGTACCCAAGCTCTCAAGCTACGGCACAGCTTCCCCTGCCCCCAGGCTTTGCACCCCAACTTGCTGGAGAAGCCTGCAAGGTCTGGTGGCCCAAACGTGTGCCTTGACCCCAGTGGAAGGTTTTGGGTGGTGGGACCAGGGCAGAGAAGCCAGATGTACATCTGCCTTCATGGAGAGGTCCAGCTTGAGGAGGAACAAGCAGCTCCACCTCCTGTAGGGTCTGGTGGATACCCTCTTGGCTGCGGGTAAAAGGCATGGGGTGTTGGGTCTCAGTTTGGGTCTGTCCTTGCAGACACCCACAGCATAGGGATGGCGTGGGACACAGGTACAAGGACCTGCACTTGATTGATTTCTCCTTGACATGCTCCTACAATGACCATGAAGACTTCTCAAAGCCATATTGGTGCCCAGATCCACCCCATCAAAGAGCAGGAGTCTGGATGAGCTGCCTTAGTTGGGAGCTGTGTGATTTCTTGTGTCCAGACACCTCCAGGGACCAAACAGCCCATCTGAGCTGCAGTCCTCCACCTCCATTGCCGAGGACAAATAGGAGCTGAATATAGGCACAGCTGCCAAGGGCCCAAAATCCAGAGGTTAGATCCAAAACTGAGACAATGGGATGAAGAGAGCTGTTGCTGTTCACTCTGTACGAGATTTGAGGCCAACTCAGGTCTTGGCCCTGGTCTTTCCAAGGCCGTGAAGATGATACCTTCATTGGGCCATTAGGAACCACTCAGCTCTTCATCCTGCTCTTTGGTGAGGACGATGGGCCCACGAGAAGGAGGTGTGGGCAGACTATGTAAAGCTGTTCAGTGCTATTAAAATCTATTAGTTTCTTCATGGAAGTGACAAGAACAACCACTACCATCAGGATCATTTGTCCTGCTGCAACATGGAGAGAAGAGTCTCTGGGTACCAACCATGCCTGGGTACATCCCTGGTACACCAGTCCCCCAAAAGGCTGATGTAAAGGCTCTCCTCTAATTCACATCAGCACGTCATGCCATGGAGATACCAACCAGGTGAGATACAGTCCACAGGAGGCAGAGCAGCCTCGAGATGAGAAGGAAAGACACGCAAGTAGGACATCAACCATTCTTAATATAGAGGTAGCCTTGTAATAATAGCCTAGGGAGCTCCAAACACTTTTCTCAGCATGTCCTGAATCTCACAGCCACTCCAGAGAGCTGGAGTTTCTACTTATAGCTGTCATACTCAGAGGTAAACTGAGGCACTAACTTGCAGAGAGCTCCATCCTGGAGGCTCCTGCTCACCTGCTGAAGAAGGCGTTTCCTACAGACTGAGGGTCTGTAGGCTGAGGGTCCATAGCATGTGTTTTCTTTCAAATCACCAGGGAAAAAGCATTTTGCTGGCTAAATCTGTCCCATTAGGTCCAAACGCAGACGTACCACGTGGATGAGAGATAGGAAATATGTCAGAGAAGGAGAAACATGCAAAACTGCTTTCCCCTTCGCGCTGCATGTTCAGAGCACCTACAGCAGGTAGGGACATCATGGCCATGACCTGTGCCACTCCAGTGGCCTCCGATGAGAGATCCAAGGATCCCCCTTAGCCCTGGAGAAACCCCACCATCTCCTTGAAGCCAGATCGCCCATAAAGCAGGACGGACACCGCCGCCGGACACCCAGGCGCAAACTCTCTGTGTTTTGGCCGCAGATGTCCATCCGTCACCTTTTAATCCCCAGCCTTTGACCTCCCGCCTTTGTGAGGCCGAGTTAAAAATCCCACGTGTTAAGGCAACAAGGAAATGACCCGGAGTCTGATCCCCCTGATCCTGCTTCACCTCCTGCCATGGGCGATGTCCCCCAGAGGCAAGACCCTAATCCCTCGGCCACCACAGCCGGGCAGCTCATCGAGGGACAGTCCCCACCGCAGGACGCTGAGCACCCACCAAGGGGTGGCAACCTGCCTGAATGCTGAAAACGAGCTGTTCTGCCCCAAATTCCCCTCAGGGACAAGATGTAGGGGAGGAAAGGAGTGAATTAAAGAAGAGCAAGATATTTTTGCTCCTTCATGTCTAGGGTCACTGCTCCATCTAGTGTTGGAAAAGTCCCTTCAGCAGGCACTGCCTCCCCGCCGGCAGCGTCACCACCGGGCAGGGACAGGCCAGCAAGCTGGAAAACGGGTGACTGAAGCCCTTTTGGAGGAACACAAAGCCCTAGTGATTTTATTCTGCTTCATTTTTCTCTTTTTTTTTTTTTTTTTCGTTGCCAGGAGGAGTTGTCTCTTACCTCTTATACATCCCGAAAGCTTTGCCAGGTGATCTCCAAAGGGGCTGTGGAAGGAGCCCGAGACCATATCTGAGTGCCCAAGCGTGGGCAGTCAGTTTATTCTCACCCGTATGGCATCTCATACGTGACACCCCACCCTCCAAATGAAGCTACTGTGGCTCAGGGGAAATCGGGAGAACCTTCGGGCGAAGCACATTAGGGCAAAACTGCTGCCACCACAAAGTGGAGGAGTTTATAGTGCCCAGGACAAGCAGAAATGCCATCAGTAGGGTTCAGAGTTAACACTTTCTCATTGTGAGAAGGCAGCTATGCCTCTCTCTGAGGTATCTGAGCAGGAAGGATTATTTGCTTTCCTACGGCAAGGAGAACATGTCTGTGTCCATTAAACCTTGCACTGTGGGCCAGGTTGGGTGGCAGCTACCTCAGACCAGCCTGGGATCAAGATTTTCTGGGGTTTTGGGATGAAACAGAGGAAACTGACTCCTTTTTCTGAAATAGTCCAAACTAAGGCGAAACCAAGGTGAAACCAACTACCCCAGTTTTGGAAAGCCATCAGCTATGGGAACTCCAGTCTTTGCTAGCCCAACTGTCCCCTCAGCCTTTGACACCCCGATGGCCTCGCATGGAAGACAGCATGGTCACCTCCCCAGAGCTGCTCCCTGTGGGGTGCCGGGTACCACATGTCCCCATCCTCCCACCTGTCCTCAGCTGTGCTCCGGCACAACCCTTTGGCATGGGTGAAGTTATGGTGGGGACAAAGTGACAACAGAAGACATCCCATCAGGGCCACCTCTGTCCTCAGACAGTGATGGCTGATGATGCCAGTGCTGGGTCGGGGGGGGCAGATGATTCCTGGCATCAGCTTCCTTAAAAATGTTGCTGACTCCTCCTCTGCCACTTCTCTCCATGTCCAGGTACATGGATGGACATACAGATATATCTTCAACCCTTAGGGCCATGGTCCTGCTGAGGTCTGCATCACCGGGGGAATACAAGGATCAAACCAAACCAGTGGATGCTGGGGGAAACTGAGGCACAGAGCAGTGCGAGGACTTCCTGGGGTCTGTTTAGCTTCTGTCACTGAGCTGACCCCTGGGTCACTCCCTGCCTTGGGACTTCCTCTGGGGAGAGCACTGCCATGCGAAGGAGATGATGGAGTAGCCAAGGGGGGTGGTGGCATCATTTTCATGCGGCCCTTGGCCACTGTTTTCCCAGGATCAGGAGTCGGGTAGGGAATTTTGGGGTCCAGGTGTTTAGCAGGACATGATGCATCATCACTTCTTGGTCTAGAAATAGGAAGAAAGGGAGGAAAAGCTGCGAGGCCAGGGGCTGCCAGGGTCCTCAACCATTGCAGAAGCTCCTCTGCACATCCCATCTCCTCGGCTCCACCTCCTCTCATATCTGCCCTGGTGCCACCAAGGATTTTACCCAGATCATACCTTTAAAGATGGTGCATCCAGCCAGGCCCTGTAACGCTGAAGGCGCTTTTGGCTTCGGCCCCCTGAATACAATCCCCCAGCAAATGGTTATTTTTGAATGGGGGGGGTTTGCCCACAACATAAGATATCCCAGCCCTCGGGTATTTAGATCGGCGTTACACACTAGGAATGCTTCGAGACAAGAAGTTACATAGAAAACGCCTTTTGTCCGGCAACACAATCTGCTTTTTTGTTCCGAGGGGGCCAAGATAATTGGAACTACGACGCGCTACCTTAACGCCCTTCCACCGGTCATGGACTTAATTCTGGGGAGAATAACTCCCCGCAGTTATTGCTATAAAGCAACGCAGCGATTCAGAGAAACCTTTTCACTCGCCGATGCTGGGGGGGGGGGGACGACGGACCACCCAGGCACCAGGAGGACAAAGCCACCCTCGAGCCAGCTGTGAGGGGCAGAGGGGACCCAGGTCGGTGGGGATGGATGGTCCTGCAATGGTGTGTGTGTGTGTGTCGCATCTCGGGGCAGGGATGCATCTCGGAGCCCCGGCCTGGCCATGTGGATGCCCCTCGTGCATCTGATTTCTACCCACATGGAGTGGGACTGAAGAGCCTCCCCTTCTCCCACCCCCCTTGTACCCTGGAGCGGGTCACGCTCAGCCCTCTGACACACACAACCCCCACAACAGCAACCGTCTAGAAACCTGAATTAACTTTGGCAGGAATAAAACCATCCCGGAGGAGGGTTGGGCTGCACGCCCTGCCCCGGCTGGCTGGCTGAGTTTGTCCCCAAGGGATGCTCAACACAAACGCGGCAGCATCCTTCCCCTCGATGGAGGGAAAAGCTTCATCTCTCCCGTGTTGGGATCCAGAGGGCATCTCTGCCACTGACGTCTCGCCTGTGTGGCCTTGGGCACATCACTTGTCCCTGTCACCCTGTGGTCCCATTTTTACAGCAGGCACAGGTCTTGCCCGAGGGTATAAGCGGGAGCTGAACGGCTGCTCCCACCGGGATTTCATCCAGTGTTTGGGAAGGGCATTTCTTCATTTGTCACTGAACTGGGACGAAATGAGCCTATAGTCCCATAGTCCTGGGGAGGGATCACACACAAACCATGTGAGAGCCCTCCCTGATTTCAGAAAGTAAGCTAGAAAAAAAAAAAGAGAAAAAGGGGGAAAAACGTGCTCATTAGGAAGCACAGACTATGAAAAGACTGTCTGAGATTCCAGGGGGAATCACCACTGGAGAAAAATAAGGATAAAGCAGTCGGGCTGTGTCTGTCCGCCCCAGCTCCAGAACACTGCAGGAGGCAATTCAGCATCAGCATCAAACACACGGAGGTCTCCAGGGTCGTTTGAGCCTCATCAGCCTTCTAAAATTTAATATCTGGGGGGAGGAGAGATGCACACAGCAGGGCTACAGGGGAAGGGAAGGCTGCTCAACCCCTCTATTAGACACTGGAGAATCCACGTGGGTTATCAGAGACGGGCCATTGGGTTTTGATGTTTTGCTGCTGAACGAAACAGCCGTTGGGTCATCGATGGGGCATTTTTTGGAAGCCCATCTCACCGATGTCCTGCGTGCTGGGGCTGGGTGCCGGTCCTGGCGCCTTTGCAAACCCACTGCTGCCATCTGCTGCAAGAAACCTCCCTGGGAAATAACAGCAAAATAAAATAATAATTAAAAAAAAAAAAAAGAGGCTGAAAAAGCCCTTTATGGAGCCAACCTTGCGACTGTTGTGGTTTGGGCAGGCCTCTGCGCCTCAGTTTCCCTGCGGAGGCGGGGGGGGGTCTGTCCTGAGTCGAGCGTGAACTCACACAGCTTTGGATTTCAGCATCGGCTGCGTTTTGAAATGGTTGGCAGAGTTACACGATTGAAAGTTTGTTCTTTTCAAAACTCCGGGGGCATCTCATCTACTCCCCACAGCGGAGGAAATGCAGAGACTTTCCACCAGGACAAGTCCCTCCCTGGAAGCACATTACCTCGTGGAAAGCAAAACGAGCAGAAAAAGGCCACTTTAATGCTGTTTCTCCCTGGAGAAGAGCGGTCAAGATGTTCAGCTGCTGTATTTTTTGAACTGCCTCCTTGTTTTTTGGTTTTTTCCCCTCTTTTCCCCCAGTTTTCCATGGTCTCCTGCTTGACCTCAAGCCACCCGTGGCCAGAATGTGCCTCCTGGTTGGGAAGAGCTGCCAGTCATTGCTATTTGGTTTCAATTTTTAATTTTCTTGGGAGCTTCCCTTTCACTTTCATTTCAGTTTGGAAAGGGTATGAAAAAAAAAAAAAAGGAAAAGGAACTGTGAAAACCTCTCACAGAAGAAGCGAGTCCTGCCCTTGCCCCGCTCTAAAGCAAAGAGCAGCCCCAGCTGGATCGGGGTCTTAAAAAACCATTAAGGACCTCGTCAAAGCCAAGGGAACAGCCAGAATCCCCTGAGCACGGCTTCCAGTCCCCTGCAAACAGGATGAGACCCTACAGGAGCTCGAAGTTGAATTTAGGGGCTTCCTGGGGTACCAGGGGAGAAATTGGGACGATGGTTTCTGGTTTAGGAGACACCGTGAGGACAAGCTATTCTGGAAAGCTATTTCTTTCAGGACATCTTGGAGCAGCTGATGGAGGGATTTCAAGCCAAGGAAACTCACTGCTGTAGTTTGTTCCTTGGAAAAAAGGGATTTGGGCCCAGACTCCTCCCGGGAGGTATTGAATGGAGTGGCTGAAGTCAGACGTGGTCAGTTTGAGCTCCTCTGCAGCAGACAGTGGTGTGGAGGTTCTTCCAGGGTGACTCAGACTCAGAACCTCATGGATGAATGGGTTGCTCCTGTGATGGCCAGCTACGACTCTTACCCCTGAAAAGGCATGGTCTACACCCAAGGAGAAAGACCTTTCAGATGGGTAGTGTCTTGATAGCTAAAGAAATTCCAGGTGACACATCTCAAACCCACGTCTTTCCCTCTGCTCAAGCCACCAGCCAACCTTCCTGCTCGGATCAGGAGGAAAAGATCTCTACAAGAAGATCCATCCCCACCCAACCTTTATCTCCATGCACCAGCCGAGTGACCCATCCCAAAGCTACATCCCCACCACGCTCATGCCATGCCCAAGGGCCAAGCCCATGATGGGCTCTGCTGGCCCCCAGCCATACATAATCCACCTCGCAAGCATATATTCATTAGCTGGTTTATAATTACAGATTTCACACCTCCGGAGATGCGTGGCTTCAGATCCTGGATGCTGGCTGCAAGCAGGTTAGGGGAACTGCTCCACACCCAGCGCCTCCCCCACTGAGGGCCCCAAATCTCCATTTTTTACCCCATTTTCCCATGCCTGCCTCTCACACAGTGATGGGAAGAGGCAGACCAGTCCCCTCCAGCTTCTCCATCTCACATCACCAGGACCGAAGCCAGGAGCAAGCCCCCACGGCCACCTCGCATCTGTCCCTGCAGAATAAAATAGGGAACCAACCCCTATTTTGGCTGCAGAGGCACACGTTTATTTTCACACATCAGCACTAATTAGTGACCAGCATGTGCCCCTCGGACCCTGGTCAGTGGGTCAGGGAAGGGTGGAGCGATTTCGACAGCGCCGGCATCGGTGATAACGTTATCTGCTGGGTGGCCAGCTCCCACCCGGGTGAGTTTTCAAAGGTTACGGAGCTTATTATTAAAAGCCTGATTCATTATATTGCCTTTGTAACCGCATCATGGGTATGGGCTTAAATGTTAATTGCAATCTATTTCTCGAGGATAAATCACAGCTGTTTCCCTAGAGATAAGCGTGGCGCACGGGCTGCAAACGCACGGGAGTAACGTCAAGTAAACGGGTGTTTGTCCAACTGTAGAGACCCGGAGGACAGATTGGACCACGGGGTGGGCACGGGTTTTCCCCCGCACCCTGGGGCGGGGATCAAAAAGACACCCCAGGACCTCGACCGTGAGGTTGTCCCTTGTCCCGTCCTTGCTTGGAAGCTGATAGATCGAGTCCCTCCTCTGCTGCCGTGTGGTCTGGGGAAAGGAGATGTCCTTGCAGATGGTGCCCTAGCTAAGAACACCTCTCAAGGTCCTCATTTGTGATGTTTGTAGGTACCACGCAGGGCAACCGATGAATGCTATGGCCAGCCCGGGGCAGATCTTCTCCCACTTCTGCCAGGGATGCTCAGAGCCACAGCTGGATTAAGAATCCTTGAAGAGTTTTTCCTCCCGTGAACTCTGGTGGACCTCTATGAACTTTTAGCACTGAGAGCACCCTGCAGCAAGGATGCTCTCATCTGCACTTGAATGGGAGGATGCTCAGGCAATACTACTCCATACAAGCCAGGGGCCCAGCTTAATTTACACTTGAATTTCATTACACGGGACCTGGGGAGCAGTTGTTTGCTCACTTTCTTCTCTGCGCTGCATGCCCAGCCCCACCGCTGAGGTGAAACTGCTTTTTACTTCAGCAGATTTGCCTTGAGTAGCAGAAAAATCTCACGATCCATCTCACAGGACCCCACGGGCGAAGTCTGCTGAGCTCCAGGCAAGTGCTGGAGGCTGCTGTGTGAGCCCATCACACTCATGCCACCCTTGCAGATCCTTTGCCCCATGCTCAGGGCAAGAAGGGGGAAAGTTCTCAAGTCCGGGTCTGTGGGACAGTGCAGAAACATTAAAAGAGGGATCTCTGATCCTGGGGATAGCTCTGATACCCCTCAAATCTCACCTGAGCTCTGCAAAATGGCAAGTGGAGAACATCAACCCAGGACTTCTCTCATCCCTCCAGCTCTGCTCTCTTTCTCCCACCACATAGATCTACTGAAATGAAGACAACTACACCCAATTGTCACCCACGGCTCCTCTGAAGGTCTCTGGTCCAACACTGCTCACAGCAAGGCTGGATTCAACACCGGCTTGGGTTGCTCAGGGCCTCATTTCCTAGGAAGAAGACATCTCCACTGGAGCCAGACCCCTGGGAAGATCAAGCCAGTCCTGCTAGCGGAATTGAAGGCCCAGCTCAACTCAGGTATCTAGGAAAGGGTGGTTGAATCACCCCCTCAGGTCCCTGTTCCTCTGCCGTGACTGTAAAAGGAGGTTGCAGATGTCCCATCCCTGGAAACATTCAAGCTCAGATTGGACGGGGCTCTGAGCAACTTGGTCTCATTGAAGATGTCGCTGCTCACTGCAGGACATTTTGGACTAGATGGCCTTTAAAGGTCCCTTCCAACCCAGATCATTCTATGATTCTATGATAAAAGGGAGCAGGGAATGAACATGGGGGATGGCTACCTCGTAGAGATGCAAAATGAGATTAAATGATCCCATCCTGCGGTGACTTAGGCATTCATCGCCTTTTAACCTCCTTTCCGTACCACACCTTTCTCCTAACCCCAAAGCCTTCTCTGTGGTCCTTCCTCCAGCAGCCTCCTGACTCCAATTCCTTCTGCCTTGCAAATCTTGCTGCAAACAGCCCAGGATTTGCCCTGTGCATTGGCATTTCTTGCTCCTCCCATCGTACCAGTTGCAGTTTTCCTGCAAGGCACATCTTCAATTATCCAGAAAAACCACGCTGGATGAACAAAGTTCTTCAAGGTGATGTTTTTCCAGCCTGGACAACCCAGAGCGGGCAGTTTCACAACCCAGAAGCTGGAGCCCCATAGCTGCCGTTTGGGTTGGGTTTTTTTTTTCTCCATCACGCAGGTGTCCAGTGGGGGTATGTGACCTGACATTGATGGTATAATTAGGCTGGTTTCCATCTTTCTCCTCGCAACTGAAACAATCGCCGTCATTCTTGCAGGCGGTCAAAGTTCACCGTGGGCCTGGGACGGCTGTGACATTGATTGGCGGGTCCCAGGGCGACCGCCGTCTTCTCCTTTGACACAAGTTGTCAGGTTTGGGCATATCAATTAGTGGCTGCGCAACTTAATGAGGTTTTGATGATGGAGAACAGCCGAAAATTCATTCCCACCCAGGAAAAACACTATGGCAATAACCTCGATACCTCTGGTACTACATATTCTTCTAGATCTCCGTAGCCAAGCGACTTCACATGGAAAGCCGGAGCGCTCTCCTCTTTTACGGCTCATTAACTGGCAATCCTGGCTGGAAAAAGTCAGGGGTGATAGGACACAATATCAGTGCTTCAGAGGTGGCAGCTTTTCTAGCAAACCAAGGGATTTCAGAACACCGTGCTTCTAGAGGTGAAATATTTCAGCTGAGCATTTAAAATCTAGGGGTTTTGTGCTTGGTCATTAAAAGCAGAGGGATATGTGCCACACCAAATCCTACATGGTACCCTGATGATGGACAAACAGCTTTCCATGAGGGAGACCTGTAAAATTGCACAAAGTCCCTCCAAATGGGGTATTTTAATGCTGAATGTGGACATCTCCCCTGGAGACCTCCCTCAATGGGCAATGGAGACCTACTGGAGGTGATGTCTGGAGTGGGATGGGTGAACCTCTTTATCTCCATGGTCTTGAGGAAGAGCTGAGGGACTTGCTCAGCTGGGACATCTGCCCTGTGGTAGCCAAAGGGAGGAGGGATGGCTAGGTGAGAGAGGAGGAACCAACGTGTCCTTTCTAACCCATCTTCCCCAGGTACTAAAAGATGTCTTCAAGGCTGCTCAAAGAGGGCATCACCCCGCCGCAGATGCAGCTGAGAGCTTTATCCAGAGGTGTCAGCAATTAGCAATGCTGATTTTAGACAAAGCTCTTCACACCAGCAGGTTACACGGCATGGCACTGAGTCACGAAGTACAGCTATTTCCGAATTCAGGAGCAAAAAAGTGAGGCTGAGAGAGCTGCAGCAGTTTGCTCAAGATCCCACGGGAGTTGGTGCCATGGGCGGAGAGCCGAGCTGCTTCCCTCGCTCTCCAGGCTTCAGTCCCACATCTGAGATGTTCTCAAAAGATGTTCTGGCTGCGTGGGTCCTTCTGCCACCTAAGTCAGCTGTGAGTGGAGAAACCGTAGCAAAATAAAAGCTCTCGCTGCAAATATTCTTATTTTTCTGCCTATGAAGGGAGCCATTTAGAGTTCATCTTGTTTTTCTCCCCGTTTCCACCTTCCTTTTGCTGCCAGGATGGCAAAATGTCAGCAGCAAGACTAGATCTGTTGGCTTTTCAACAGCCCAGACCCATCTACAGAACCCCAAATCCAAGGAATAACCACTATTTTTTTTTTTTTTGGCAGATAAGGTAACAAATTGCTGTCGGGGGGTAATTTCTCAGCTCCTGGGAGTATTTGCAATTCTCACCCCAAGGTGAGGGAATCAAGGATGAGCAACCCCCAAACTGACGACACGGCCTTGCAGAGCAGGAGCTTTAGGGCAGAGAAGGCAGAGCAGTGATCGACCCTGGTGTCCTTCAACCCCTTCCAGGTGGGTCCCCACCCCAGCATCACCCCAAAATACCCCAAAAATTACTTAGTCATTGCCACCAGGAAGGATTTGGTGGCTGGACATCGCTGCCGCCAGCTCAGAGGCCTCCACCACCCCATCATACCAGACACCAGCAGATGATCATCAAGAAGTATCCCCTCACTAAAGACAACGTGCCCACAGTGGGGGAAAAGATTATTTTTAGGGTCTATTTAGGGATTTTAGGGACTTTTTAGGGATTATTTAGGGAGTTAGAGCAGATCCAGCCCATGGTATTTTTTTTCCTCGGGCAGATGCAAATGGAAAAGCATCGCTTAGTGACTCCGGATGATATTTTTATAACCTCAGAAAATCGCCTTTCACAAACACTAGGGTGGGTTTTTTTTTTTTTAAAGGCAGCGAGAACAGGGTGTAGTTCAGCCGGCAGATTTGTCATCCGAGGCTCCCGGCAGGGAGGGAAACTCTCTGGCTCCAAAGGGGCCATCCAGAAATAAAGCCAAAGGGCTTTCAGCAGCCGTGGGAGCACCCGGCAGCCCACCCGTGGGATGCCATCCCATTTTGTCCTTCTCCCACATCATCTTTTCACGGAAAAGAGAGAGCAAGCGACACGTCTGCTCTCCCAGCTGCAAAAAAAAAAAAAAAAAAAAAGAAATAAAACGAAGCCTCTTCCTTCCTTTAAATGTCATGAGTCACCGGGCAAAGTGTTCGCCTTGCATCACGGCAGCCGTCATTAATGACTCAGGCCAACGGGGCCAAATTTCTACCGGTTCCTCGCACACAGCTTCGACTCGGGGATCCACCGAGGTGCTAATAACGAAATCTTATATTGTAGACGATATATCGTGGATGATAATAATGAAATAAACCTCCCTCGACTCGCTTTGGGACCTGGATGGCACCTCCGTCAGCTGGATTTTCGCCGAGGAAGGGTGGGAGGTGATGGGGATGGTGGGATGAGCATCTTCTCTCCCTCCCCCAGCCCTGTGAGATAAAGTGAGGAATTGCTCTGGGATAAAAATAAAGCAGAAAAGAGGAAAAAAAAAAAAAAGAGAGAGAAGGGTTATTTTTAACCCAGAGCAGCGCCTTGATCAGTGTCCGGGCATGGAGACGGGGCTGTAAAATAAATGGTTTCTTGGCTGAGCTATGGGTGGGAGAGGATTTGGGGATGGGGAATAAATGAATTAACAGGGTTTTGTTTCATCCTATCAGCCCACCCACGGACACACAGAGCGTGGCCTCCTGGCATGGCTCCTGCCCCAGGGCTCACCCAAAATGTCCCCAACCAGCCAGGACAGATATTCCCCAGAAGCCCCCGAGCAAACGCAAATTCTCCTTTCCTTTCTCGAAGGCATCGCCGAAGGATTAAATCCTGGTTTTTTGGCTCAACTCAGTGTGGCTTAAAGCAGGTCCTGGAGGACGCCGTGCCCCAAAAAAGGTTTCGCAAAGCGCACAAAGAGCCAGTGGCGAAGGGACGGGGAGACATCTGCCATCCCAGTGGTAGTTGTCCACGCCTGGACGTCGAGGTGGGCAGCAATCTGTTCACCCCCCAGCCAAGTTATTCTCTGCCTGAAATCCCCCCGTTTGAGACAGGTCGGCTTCTGAAGTGCAGGGGGGAAAAAAATAAAATAATAAAAAAATAAAATACAATTAATCTGGTTTCTGGGCGCATCTTTGCCATCGCTTTCTTAGACTGTCGGCTCTCCAGCTGCTTTTTTGACTGTCTGGGGAGATCTTAATGCAATTTAGGGGCTTCCTTAAGTAAAATAATAATAATATTGACTCCTACTCGCTCGTGCGCGGGGACGGTGCCTCGCTGGAGGAAGCACAGGGCAGATCTCGCCTCCACCCCAGGCTCCCTCCTGGCATTTCTCAGCCCTGTTGCTGCCATCCCTCGCGCGCGCCTGACCCGATTTTTTTTAGGAAAAGAAGCTTTTGGGCTCACATCCATCTGTCCGTCTGCCTTCCCTCGCCTCTGCGGAGCGTTTTCAGCTGCTGGGTGATTTCAGCCCCATTTGACAGGGGGGATAGAAGTCTTCGAGGTATCCATTTCCCATGCGCGTTGCAGGGAAATCTAGAAATAAGCAGTTTTCGTGGCTTCCTGCTGTCTTTCAAAACTCCTCTTCCTGTCTTTAATAAAAGAAGTATTTAGTATTTAGTATTTAGCCCTTAGCATTTAGCCTGGGATATCACATGACCTCGATTTATCTTGAAGTTAGCCCAAAACAGAAAGGAAATAATCCTAAATTTATTTTGCCCATGCACTAAGCTTGTTTCTACACCGATCTCTTTTGAACCATGTGAATTTTTTTTTTTCCACGTGGAATTAAAAAATTGCTCCACCTTCACTTCTTCCCTCTCACATCCGTGTATTACTAAGATGAAAAAAAAAATTTAAATGGTTTTTCCCTGCATAGGGAAACTGAGGCACGGAAGGGCAGCACCCAGCACACTCCATCCTGCAGGTCCTCTCCATCCGTTGAGCCTTTTCCAGCACCGTAGGCAGGGAAAATTTTACCAAATCCTCTCTTTTCTCTCTGTCGTGGTTTCAGTTGGGACAGAATGTAATTTTTTTTACTAGCAGCTGGTCTAAGTGGTGTGTTTTGGGGCTGGGATGGGAAGAGCCTGACAGGGAGCTGGCGTTTTGGGTTGTTTCTAAGCTCTCGAGGACTTTTCTGCTCCTCACCAGCGAGTAGGTGAGAAGCTGGGAGGGGACACGGCCAGGAGAGCTGACCCCAACTGACCACAGGGATATTCCACGCCATGGGACATCTATATAAAGCTGGAGGAAGAAGGAGGAAGCAGAGGGGGGGCGTTGGGAGCGATGGTGTCCCCAGGTCACTCTTAAGACATGATGAAGACCTGCAGGGAATGGGAATTCCTTGGGAAGCAGGGAATGAATTCCTTATTTCACTTGTCTCACGCGTGCAGCTTTTTCTTTACTTATTAAACTGCCTTGACCTCAACCCACGAATTTGTCCTCATTTTTCCATTCTCTCCCCCATCCAAACCTGGAGGGGGGGGGTGGGCAAGCAGCTTCGTAGCCCCGGTTGCCAACTGGGGTTAAACCACGACACTCTCAAAGGGCGGACTCTCAAAGCGCCGCAGTCCTACTTTATTTTGGAAAAAAAAAGAGCATTAAAAAATTAAAAATCGTCTTTAACGTAGTAAATAGATGGACCGGGAGGGGCCCCTTCTCAGGCTAGTTGAGATGTGGCCAAAATCTGTTCTTGTTTCACTAGAGCTGGTTGCCATTACAGGCAAGGC
>JAOXJK010000012.1:2559886-2576169 GCA_025774025.1 Xenus cinereus
GTGGGCAGGGGCGGGATGGGGGGGGGAAAGGGGGAAGGAAAACCGTTCCAACTCCTCAGCAGCTGCACAAGGCCCGGCACCGCTCCCCCTGCCGGAGGAATTAAGAGGGGATGCGGCGGGATGGGCTTCTCCTCCCTTCCCCAAACTCGCTCATTCCGGCCTCTGCCCCGCCCGTGAACGCGGCCGAAGAGAGAAGTGTTTTCTCCTTTTCCTTTCTCCCCCCAGAAAACCCTTATCGTAGCGGACCTCGGCGACCTGGTAGCTCGGTAGGAGAAATGAGGCTCGGATGAAGCTCGTAGCAGAGAGGTTGTTTTCCTGTAAGCTCTTGGTTGCTGAGTTGGGCTTTCGGCTGGGCCGAGGGGGTGATGGTAAGAAGTTGAGCTTTAGCCTGGGGCAAACTCTGTTTGCCATCCATGGCTTGGGTTTAGTGGTCTAGGAGATCAGTTTTCCTTGGAACAGCAGCTCCCGGTGGGAGGATATTATATTCTGTCTGAAAATACTATATCCTATCTCTGTGAGTAGTTAACATGATACTTTAGGCTGATAACCTCTGTCTGATAAAGTGATAGGCCACCTTTTCGTGGAGGAGAGCGCGACTAAAACTCTGCTGGGTCGTAAAACTGCCTAAATGTTGTGTTTGACATTGACCTTGTTGCTTTGCAGCTTGGCTCTTGCCAAACCAAATTCCACAGGTTGATTAGAGTTGTATCCAGAGGTCTTGTTTTGAAATGTGACTTTGTCAATAACTAAAATGTGAACTATTTATATAATACTTTGAACTTTGTTTTGCAAGAGGCAAGACTTACAACACCCCTTTGCAGGGGTATTGCAGGATATTCTATTAACCTTATTTTTCAGGCAAAGAAACGGAGTCGGAGTAAATTGTCCAAGGTCATTTGGCAATATCGCTATTACTATTTTTGCTACTGATTTGGAGCACTTCTGTAGGAAAAAAGGAATTGTAGCTGAACTAGAGGATTTATTCTTGGCTTTTATTCATGTTTTTTATAGTTAAATGGTCGCTCTAAGTACTCGCAGCCTTACAGATGTAGAAGGGGATTCTCTGAAAGGAATGTTAACGAGGCTGGTATGATGTCCCTGACTTCCTCTGTTAAAAACACATCTGCAGTGCTCGAGAACCCTGTTGGACTGCTTTCCCTGTTGTAGTAATTACATTGGGTGAAAGGGTGAGGAAACTTGCCTCACTTGAACCTCTTAAACTCAATTGCTTTGCCAAGTTTATTGACGCCTCTACTGCGGTAGAGCATCAGGAGTAAAAAATGGCTCGAGCAGATGTCACCTCCAGTCAGAACAGCCTTTGCTGCTGCAATAGCCTGTGATGTACCGACTAGTTCCTAGATCATGTTAAAAGGCAAACACCAGAACGTAAATCAGTCCCCAAAGGTCTGAGGCATTTGCTGGATTTTAGAGATTGCCTGGTTGTGAAATAACAGTTGGAATCTGAAAAGGGACTGGGCAGGAGTGGTGTGTTTTTTTTTTGCTCAGTGCGCTTAGTTCCTGTGTGTTTTAGTCATGCTGACCAAGGTGAGGGGGAGGACTAGTCACAGCTTTTCAAGGCAAACAAAGTGTGTGTGGGAGTAGGGGGCTGGATTCCAGTCCTTGCAATTCACTGAATTGTGTTGTGCTCCAGTTACACCTGTTTAAAAGCCTGCTTTAAGCAGCAGCGTTCATACATCTCGCTGAGGCACAATTATCAGATAAGCTATTGATTACATCCATTGGTGAAAGGAGGTGAAGCTCACAATGAAAGATTCCAGCTGAATTTGCAGTGGTGAGGTTTAAAGAACCACCTTTCTTTAAAAATAAGAGATCCCTTTAGAAATAAAAGCTGCTGAGGTGTGTAAAGATGGACTTTCAATTGAGAATTTTTACATATTTCAACATGCTTCACAAGCCTTACAGTGGATAAATAGGTGAACATAAATTAATTTTTTCTTGAAAGGAATAGTTCTGATTCTTTTTTAAGAAATCTCTTGAAAGTTTTGCTTCTGGAATACTATAGAGCTTGTGTTAGAGCTAACACTGTCCTCGGCCATTATTCCCTTTCTTTAACTGATGAGTAAAGTAGTTTATAATCAGCTTCCTACTACAGCAGCTGTTTTTCTGTGTTATTCAGCATTTTTTTTTCTTTCTGCTTGCGAGTATCCAATTTTATTTCTTGTTTTTCACACACGCAAACATTGAAGGACTGTGGTGCTACTTCTGCTGATGTTTCAATTCTAATAAAAAAAAAATATCTCATGTCTAATATAGCTCTTATTCATGCACCGATCTTGTACCTGACAACTAGCTGCGTAGGCTCTGCTTTGACATTTTCCCCAAACCGAAAGCCAATTTCATTACTGAAGCTCTCATGTGAGTTCTTGCCATTTCTAATATGAGTGTAAATGTTGACTTACTGCCCGGTTAGTGGAAATGAATAACAGGATATTTGGCTTATAATTTAAGATTTTGAACTTGTGAATAGTTCAGCCTCAAAAAGACCGTGCAACGCTTATCTGAAAAGAAATGTTTTATTACTGACTGGTTCTCTCACAGCAGCATATATGTATACATCACAGGTGAATATGAAGTCACAGTCCAAACTGGGTGTCACAACTACGTTGTTGGCACTGTTTTATTTCCTGAGTGGCTACAGGCACAGGGAAATGCAGGGAAATAATGGATGTGCTTTATCTAAAAGCACGAACGGTGACTCCCCCTGTGCTTTCCACCTGTCGACCTGTCCTGTAAATAAAATATTTCTCACACCAGATGTGTGTTTTCCGATGTGTTGGTTTGCATGCTGTTGAGTTACACATGGTAGTATATAATTACTTAAAATAATTAAAGATTTTGCTGTGAAACAGAAGTAGCTCGTTCCCCCTGCTTGAAGGTGAGACTAAGAAAATAACTCTGATTTGGGGTTTGAGTACTAAATCAAACAACCTTCTCTCTTTGCTTGATACTGACTCTTTTATTCTGACCGCTATTTTAGGAGTGAATTCTTGTGTCTGAAAAATAGGCATGACCGGAAAGGAAATTTTCCCTCTTTTGCCCTTGTTTTGATCTTGTAAGTGGAAATATTTTCTGTTTTCCTGCCATGCTGAGCCCAGCGCTCTCCAGGGAACGTTACAGCATGTGGAAAAAGTGCTATCTGGGAGATGTGTACAGACAGCAAGATGTTCAACCTACTTAGGTTGAATGAAGGTGCTACGTAAGGAGCAGCTCTGAGTTGGATTTTCTTTCACCTGACTTCTCTCTTGAGGTTGACTTTTCCTCCATCTGCCTTGAGTTGGTCACTGCCAGCCTTTGGTGGCCAAATCCAGCTGTGCCCTCTTAGATGGGAGTACAATTACATACCTTTAACCTTCATCTTACATGGCACTTCAGTGCCAGTACTTTTCCTCTAACCTCTCCAAATAACAAGGTTTTTTGATAATTTAGGACACCTTTTCCATCTCGTGCCTGGGGAAATTGCCTCCAGTGTGAAGTGAGGAGAACTGTTGGGGTGTCGACCGTGTCGACAGCCCCCCTAGTGGAGTTGGGACTTAATACTGAAAAGCTCTGAGAAGAGGTTCTTGAGGTGGCCTTTATTAATGATGATATTTAAGTCCAAGATAATCCCCTGTAGATAACATATCCCCCTTATTAGCTACTCCTAAATTTTGTGTCAGATCTGCACCTAGTGATGTTAGTATGGTCTAAAGTCTCGGGTAACTCAAATCAAAATTATTTTAGCTAAATTCCACTGTTAAAGCCCTGAAATTAAAGGGCTTGAGTTGATACGTAGTTGTCTTTCAGTCAGGTTATCAGATATGGAAAACTAGTAAACAACTTCTAAAAATAGTTGAATATAACTGTACTTGAATAGTCGTGTATTGGGCCACACTGGCTATATCTAAAGAAGTGTTTTCATCATGAGGGTTTTTCAAAACTTGCTGGGACAGAACACTTTAATCTTGAAAGAAATTATTTCAAGTTGAAAAGAATGCAGCTGTACTTAACTGACTGTGCCTGCTGAGTGGTGGTGTGAAATGCTGAGGCCCTGGATTAATCCAAAATTTTAACAGTGTTCTATTCTTGTTGGATCACTTCTCACATTCTCTTCGAAATCACGCTTTATATTGTAAAGAACAAGCTGCCATGGTAGATTTGCACTTTAAATTATTTGCCAGTTGTTCTTGCATGTAACAGCAGTAACAGCTGTTGAACTTGGTATTTTAAATTTCTTTTTAAAAAAAAAGCTTTCTCACTTCTTTTTTACACATGGGTTTGATCTTCAGTACGAATCTTCTCTTGACATTTTAATTTTAAACCTTCTAGAATGCTGTAAAGTAGAAACGTGATACAGGCCAACTAGTGATAACTGACTGGATTTCAAATCAGTATTTCTGTTCAATAACAAATTGCTCAATTTTTGCTCTCCTGTGACTGATACAACTAGTGCGTTAATACCACGTTAGCAATTAGAGGTTTGAGGTTTCCTTAATTGTATTAGAGGGGGAGTTAATGCTTTGGCCAATGTCAAATAGACTTTCCTTTAAATGGAGATGTGCTTTTGGTAGAAAATAAGTTGTCTTTGTAGGCATGACGTTTTTACTTGCCGTAGGCCTCAAACCAAACGGAACAAGGTGCAGAAAGCTACTAGGAAAAAGCTTTTTGGTGAATCTGCAGTTGTTAGGAGTTTTAACTTGTGCTTTAGCAGTAGTATTTGGACTGATTATAGCAGTAATGCACTTTGTCATTGGTAGTGGCACAGAGTTTGTCTCTCCTTGAAACGCGCATTTAAAACAAGATATGAACGTCCTGGGGAGATGTAATAGTTCCCAGAGACAACAAATGCCCTCTGTATCTCAGTGTGCAGAGAAGCAGCAGAGAATTAAGCTTTCCTTGACTAATCTTCATTGTTGCTGGTATTTTTTGGCTACAGAGAACAGATTGCCAAAAATGATTGTGCCTGGCAAGTTTGATTTATACCACTGGAAAATTTTTCAGCATTATTTTTTTTTTTTTTCAATGTGGGAGCCTTATGTGGTAAGTGCTGGTTTGTAGAAGTGAAATAAATGTATTTCTATACTGTAGGGATGATTTGGCTAAATAATACATATGGCATCCTCTGATTTTTGTCTGCTATGGTGTTTTTAAAGAAATGGTATAAACATGAGTGAAAATGTGGCATTTGCCACAACTCCTGGTTCGGTGAAGTTTAATTTCTATGTGGTCAAAAAGAACCTTTCCAGAGGTGCAAAACTAAGGTTATGCAGAGAGTTAAAGATGTAGCTATACTTTCTTTAACATACTGTATGCCCTTCTGGCCATGCTTTTGTGGGATGGCTTGTTAACTCACAGCTCATCCGAGAAGTTCGGAGGTCAAGAAGCGTATTTGACTTCTCAGGGTAAGCAGCCTGAATGAAATTACATTAAAATGCATTAACGTACGGTTAAATATAAAATGCTGCAGAAGATTAAGTGTTGAATGATCTTTGGCCTTGAGATACTCCTCAGAGCTTTTCTTCTAACCACCTACAATTAATAAAGGCAAATTCTAGTTCTTACTCAGGGGCCGTATTGCTTTAACAGACACCAGGCTGCCAGCAATTGCAGACGCTCATTCATTTTTAACTCATTACACTGAGCCTTTCTGAAAGAACAAAAAAAAAAAAAGGCTGCCTGTTCTTCTAATTGCTTATCTAAATGTATCGCTTACTAGAAAACCGGCAGCTGAAAATACCTTGTTTCCTGAAACAAAACTGCAGTCTCAGCCAATGAGCGTCTTTCTCGCTGTTTACCCACGGCCCATTATATCTTACCTGAACCAGCCCAACAGGTTTTTACTGGTGTGAGGATCCTGAGGTGGAGGAGGCCACGTTAAGGTGTGCTTCAGGGCTTGGATGGGGAGGGAAGAATAAGAATCCTACAGTTTGGGGGCGATCAGGGTTTGGTGAGAGGTGGTGAGATGCCATTTCTGGAAGCTGAAGCGCCCTACGCTCTGCAAAAAATAGTCCCTGCTATTTATTCAAATTATTTCCTTTCATACACAAATCTTCCTACTTAGCTTGATAGATACCTCTTTTGAAGATGCAATGAAGTAGTACAAGCAGCTCGCAAGCCACAGTCTTTTATGTTTTATTGAACTTGTGCTTGTAAAATTATCAGTGTAGCAATTGCTGACAACATTGGGGTTGAGGAAAAGAGAAAGTTAAGCTTCAGTAGAGAATATAGGCAATATATTGGCAAGTCTTGATAGAGATTGCAAATGTTGAAGGTTAACCCTGGTTAACCTAAAAAGGTCTTAAATTTCTTCATATTTTCAGACTGTGTATGTGAGTTCTCATGGTCCAACTGGTAGACTGCAATGAGAATTAAAGTAAGCAGATTCCGTCCTGGAGTACCCTGGAAGTAATCGCGTGATCCCTCAGCTGAGTTGCATTAACGGGTGGCAGCGAAGTCCTGGGAAGCAGCTCCAAACCATCCCGGCACTTTCTGCTGTGGTGGTGTCTTCTACCAGCAAGAATGGTCACAGGGCAGAGACCTGCTGGCTGATCACGGTCGTGATGATGGTGAAGTTGAGGACTTTATTGATACAGGCGAAGGAACTTGAGATAATGCTTAGATAATAGAAAGTAATGAAATAGTGGCAGGGAGAGGAGTGTAGTGTGTGAAACCGCGGGACTAAAATTTTCTTTTCTGTTGAAAGAGAAGAACATGATTCTAGCTGCTGGTCAGAAGATGGTGCCACCCATAGGGAAGGCAGAGGCCATCTCTTCTCCTCCAGCAGCATCCAACGAGTCACTGGAGGGACCCTCAAGGCTTTGAGGGAGTTCTGCAGATGGGTTCCTCCTGGTGTTTTTCTTCTAGACAGCAACGATACCGCTGATTTCTAGTCAACGTCTAAACACACTTGTCTTGAAGCTGTGGGCTGTAAACTGCACGTCACTGCCTGTAAAAATAAATCGTATTTTCTGCAGTGTCACCTACCCTGAAGCATCAAATAAGATACAGAAGCAATTTGGGTAGTAGGAAGAGAACAAGAAGGAAGTGGAAGCCAAGTGTTTAAATGTATCTTAACTTCTTACTCTTCACCAAAAAAATAAAGGAAAAATAGGGAGAATGGATGGTAGAAAAGCAGTTTCAGTGATGGAAGGCAGGACAGCACAGATCCAATGGGATTCACTACTGTTAGTGCCAAGTTTAAGCAACTTGTTCAGCAAACTGTGGCTTCTCCAGGCTATGGAAAGTTGTCATGGATGTAAATGCTGAAATTTTGTTGTCTTGCCCGATGATGGCCGTCGATCCAAGCATTTAATAACCTGTTATGCTTTTAAACATGCAGAAACAAAAGAAACATATTCTTTTGGAGGGTTGGTTCGTAAGGTTCTCTTGCTGTAGAAGTTCTTACACTCATTTTGGAGGGTTCCGAGAGCTCTGGTAAAAGGTCACAGTTCATCTCTGACTGTTAAATTTCGGATGAAGTGGAAGATAGAGGAAGTGTGAGCAGCCGGACAAAGGAAGGTTTTACAGCCTCCCTCCCCTCCAGCCCAGTAAGAGCTGCTGGTGTGGGCTGGGGAGTGAGATATCCTGCTGCGTGAGTGATTTGGATAAATAGGGACTCCAGCAAAACTGTTTTCTCTACTTCCTAATTAACTTTCCTGTTTATACAGCTTTCATATATTCAAGTGGGAGTTGAATATTCACGGTTGGGCTTCAGAAATATGAAGGAAATGGTGGAATAATAGAACTTTTAAACCTTCTGTTTGGTTTTAATCCCCAGGCTGCCCTGTCCGGCTTGTAGCTTTAGAGTTTCGATCACGTTGAGCCTTCGACCATATAAAATAAATGACTCTTTGACTCGTGTTACTTCAGCAAGTTGAGGTGGTGATTGATGTCATTTCAGGAGCTCTGGAGTGGACTCTGAACTTCACTGTGGAGCTGCTTGTGCGGCATGTGACTTAGTTAATGTTCCAGCGCTTAACTTTTGGGTTAAAAATTGTATCCAGCAAAGCTTCCTGAGGAGGGCAGAACTTCTTAGACCTCTACCGGCGCTGAGTGAGGAAGCCAGACTTCATACATCCCTGGCATAGAGCTAAACAACAGTGGGACAAGATATTTATTTTTATTTTTTGGTGTGCTTTTTCGGTTCAAAGCTTGTTTTAATATTCTGTAAAGTCTATTTCCAGTGAGAATTTTGCTTGAAGCACACAGCTTTATTATGAAATACAGAATATCTTCAAGAGATGATTCATTCTCCATGTTGCTCTTTAAATCATGCGACTTGCTTTACAGGAAACCCATCTTCTGAATGTTATGCGTCTCTCGGCTGTGCATGTTCCTACTGTCTTAAAATTGTATTTTCAGTTGGGTTTAGTTTCTTCTTTTCGAACTGACATCTGAGAACTTCTAGACGAAGCAGCAGTAGAGGTGTGAACCAGCACTATCGCCACGGAACGTCCTCATCTACACCCCACTGTAAAGCTCTCAGGCTGCTTTTTTCATGCTTTATGTGAGCAAAATAGTAGTTCTCTTGGCGATTTCAAACTCGTCGTAAACTCGTGTAGTAGTAGGTTTGGGAAGGGAGGGAGATTTGTGGAAGAAGTGGACAAGTTGTGGTGGGGTGGATCCCGACCCAGGGGCACAGGGAGCGTCTGCGAGGGCTGGAAGAGAGAGGCAGTTTCTCCAGTTCCTAAACAGGAAGCTTCTGATGATGTTTTTAATCAATTCTGAGCGTCCAAGCAGAAGTGTTCACGGTGGAGGAAGAAGCATTCATTTCTAAACCCACCTCTTTTAATGTGGCTATTAATTTTCAACAGTTAAGTTTCAGTAAACATGGATTTGCTTCCTAGAGAAGGTTTCCCTCCGATGTTGGTGAAGGTAATGCTGCTTGATATTTACGTTGTGCTCGCAGGCCATTTCCTCAGGGTTTGAGAGGAAGGAAACTGTTTTGAGTAAGGGAGATTCCAAGCTGTATTCCGAATTTCCTTTGCACAAGAAGAACCAGCTATTGATGCGCTGATGAGCACACATTTTAAACTTCTTTTTTTTCATCTGCAGGTCAATTAGAAAAAGTGTGTTTCGTGGTGACACTTTAGGCTGCAGATAAATTATCCCATAACAATGGGGGGCAAAGTACCTGGTGTGGTCAGTTGCGTTGAAAGCAAACCATGAATTTGGCGAACAAAAGTTTGAAAACAGCATTTAATACTAAAACCTCTGAAAGAATATTTGAAAGATTTAAAGCAGTTGGAGCCATGCCTTTTCATAAGGATTAAGTTTTGGTGTTATCTGTTCGTCCTTGTATTGCTTCAGTTTGGGAAAAATACCGTGTGGTGGTGGTTGGGGGTATCTAAAGAATTCCTATTATCTGATACTTTTTTTTTTTTTGGTGGTTGATTATGCCCTGGTCAGAACCCAGCCATTGGTAACTCCTGAGTGATACTGTCATCTTTTTTTTCCTTTAGACTTCACTGGCCAGTGAGAACATATCTCAAACATGGGAAATATTTTTGCTAACCTCTTCAAAGGCCTTTTTGGCAAAAAAGAAATGCGTATTCTAATGGTTGGTCTGGATGCTGCAGGAAAGACTACTATTTTGTACAAACTTAAACTTGGCGAAATAGTAACTACTATTCCTACTATAGGTAAGATTTTTTTATTTCTTTTTTTACATTTATATAACTGCTTGCTTTGAGATTTGAGTTTTATTGTTTGCAGTAGGATCTTATCTCAGCTGCAACTC
This sequence comes from Xenus cinereus, assembly GCA_025774025.1. NCBI lineage: Eukaryota > Metazoa > Chordata > Aves > Charadriiformes > Scolopacidae > Xenus > Xenus cinereus. Next base: position 2,569,623 of record JAOXJK010000012.1, read on the forward strand.
TGTTGATTTAAGTGACTTAGCGCTGCGTCAGAATAAACACTTACTAAACCATGGTATGAAGATGGCACAGCTCTGAATTTTCCAGCCTGGGAGGAGAATACATTACATTGTTTTTTCACTCCCTTCCCTCTTTTCAGTCATTTGTGGAACAGCCCTTCACAGGGCACAGAAGGGCAGGCTGCTCTCCCAAGCGTCTTGTGGCATCAAGGAGATTAGATTGAGAAACTCAGGGTGACTCCATTTTTTTGGAGGGTGACTGTGAGAACTGTGTGATCGGAGATGTCCCTGATTTGCAGTCCTTAAAGCCCAGGGGTTTTTCTGATGTGACATGGTTTGGTCTGTGTTTTTCTAGCTGTTCAGGTAGCAATTACAGCTGTTCATTAGTTTGGGGTGAGGGTGGGAGCAGGAGCTTGAGAGAACCCGTGTTTGTCTAAAGATTTCAGTGTAAGAGTCTGCTTATTTAAAGCAGATGTAAATTTTATGGTGATGTTTCTAGTGATGAAATTCTGAGTGTGATTTGGTAAATAGAGTAGATCCGGGGCCAGCTTTGTTTAACTGAGATTTTTGTCACAATTTCTATTTTAGGTTTCAATGTGGAAACAGTAGAATACAAGAACATTAGCTTCACGGTCTGGGATGTAGGTGGCCAGGATAAGATCAGACCACTCTGGCGCCATTATTTCCAGAACACACAAGGTGAGTCTAAACGCTTAAAAATTAGGATTCCAGAATCTAAAAAGTTGGGGGTTTTAATGTCCTTACTATGATAGTCATACGGGGTGGGGGAGAATGTTTATTATTATAAAAGGGTGTGTTTGTGTGTGGCTCTTGTGTTAAGCTAGTTCAGGTTCAAAGAGGGCTGGGAAGAAATCTAGAAACCAGTCTTCCTTGTCTGTCTGACTCATGGCAAGTCCAGAATTTTGCTTTTCTTCTGTCAGTGTCACAGCTCTCTGCCTCACTTCAAAGCAGAGTCTTTTACTACAAGCTCTTAACAGCCCCACGAACTGAGAGTTTGTCGCTTCTTTCGCCGCTGCGCCTTTCTAACGTGCGTGCTTTTGAGTCCTGTCACAGGATTTCAAGAGTTGCTACTCCTTGGAAAATATCGAGATGTAGATGAAGCACACAAGTGCCAAAAACACAAATACAAACTTAACACCAGCTTTCAGCAAGAGCAGACTTTCTCTCAGACATGAGACTATAGTAATAACAAAACTGTATTTTTCTTATATATATTGAATTGTTTTATGTTATTTTTCTCTTCAAAGTTTAGTTCTGACCTCCAGAAGTAGGTCTCATTAGGGAATAACTTGTGGTGTATGCTTATTCCAATTGTTTGCTTATTTCTAGGTCTGATTTTTGTGGTTGACAGTAATGACAGAGAACGAGTGAACGAGGCCAGAGAAGAGCTTATGAGAATGTTGGCGGAAGATGAGCTTAGAGATGCTGTTTTATTAGTGTTTGCTAACAAACAGGTATGCCTGAGAAAGGTGTCTTTCTGTAAGAATTCTTGAAAATGCACAGTATACTTGTGAGTGCTAGATCTTGAGTCTGATGTTCATATTTTCAGTGTAATAATCAATAAGCTCTCAATAAATGTCCGTTCAGTTTTGTTGAAGACAGCAACCCCGTAGATTAAGTTACCCTGTTCTCTTCTGAAAGGAGCATTCCTCTAAACAGTCTTGGTCGTAGAAATGCTTGTATTTTCAGGTTTAGGGAAGAATTCTACCGGTTTAATTTATGAGGTTGGCTTGGCTCAAGTACAGCCCCTGCCCAAGGTTCCCCCAAAGAGAGAGGGAGGCCAGCATGCCAGAACCTCCCGGAATTCTTCATTTAGGGTGTTTGAGGGCACTGCTGGTGGTGGAAGCACTGGTCTGATTTTTAATGTACTTTTGTTGACCTGTACTGTTCTAGGCCACAAAGCTAGCTGAGACTTCAGCCTTCTCTTGCTTGTAAAGGCCTCGGTAGCTTAAACCCAAATGTCAAGGGTTTTAAATATGGCTAGTAAACTTCCAGAAGGAATAGCATCCTGCTTCATCACTGCACAGGCTCAGCTGCGAAGGGCAAAGGAGCCATAAGTCTTGTTTGGGAGCAGGAAAGGTGGCCTATAAACAGAAGCAGCACTGAGGCGAGTACTGCTTCACGATAAAAGTTGATCTTAAATCATAAGTCGCAGAAAACACTTCCTGAGTGGAAAGTGAATGAAAACAGACCTTGAACCGTGAGCGGTTTTGGGTCAGCACTGGGGAGCTTGCCGACTTGGTCCAAACCTCAGCTGTCTTGCTTCTGTTTTCTGAAGGGAAATATTTCTGGAGAGAAATACTCCATAATTCTACCAGCAGTGCTTTTGATTGTGGTGTTGAACCGTTGAGATTTTTTTTGTCAGTATGGGGAAAATAATGTGAATATAGAAGTGATCCACTGAGTTTTCCTGAAAGAGGAACTGTAAGAGCTCTTAGCTTTCTTTTAATGGCCTTAAAGCTGATGATCAAAGACGTTTCAGGGAGGCGGGTGTTTCTTCTCAGCGTGTGGGGGAGAAAATAACTCTTCTTCCTTCCCTCAGGACCTGCCGAACGCGATGAATGCAGCAGAAATCACAGACAAACTTGGACTGCATTCTCTTCGTCACAGGAACTGGTATATCCAGGCAACCTGTGCCACTAGTGGAGACGGTCTCTATGAAGGACTGGACTGGTTGTCCAATCAGCTCCGAAACCAGAAATGAAACCATAAACCTTCCTCTTCCCTCTTTTTCCACCCCTCCCTCTTATTTCCTCCTATTCGCCCTTCGCTTTACTCTAATGTGGCAAACTGTGCTACTTTGTGGTATTGAGTGCCGGAAGCTGTTTTCATTTCTTTTTGTCACAGTATATATTGCATCATGCTGTAAATGTGGCAAATACAAGCCTGAAAACAGTTAGGTTTCTTATTTAATGTAAATAGTTTTTGTTTCCAATGAGGCAGTTTCTGGTACTCCTATGCAATATTACTCAGCTTTTTTTATTGTAAAGAATCAACTCACTGTTTAGTACTCGGAAGGGATTGAAGTGGGTTAACATAAGGGTTGCCAGTGGTCCTTGTGCGGTAGAGCTGAACACTATCTCGGCTGGGTTGTGAGATCTGTGAGATCCACTTTGGTGGTTGGTTTTTAACCTGAATTCTGTATTTTTTTAAATAGTCAAAGAAAAGTAAAAACACTTCAAGATCCAAACCATTTGACCATAGCTTCCGCGGTTCTGGCTCGAACGTGGTGACTTTTTGATTCTTTTGAAAGGGTGAAGCGACGATCGACACCCAATTAGCTTCACCCGCTTAAAGAACAGATCATAATTAATACATCTGTGGCTCTTCCTGTAGCTCATGGTATGTGCTCGTATTTGTTCACACTCGTTCAAAAGATTTGTTGGACCTGGTTTAGATGAGTTTAGATGGTTTAGACTCATGCTAAACATCTGACTTTTGGTTCAGGTGAGATTTATCGCTTCCATTGAACTTGAATAATTTCCAGAAGTCAACATTTTTAGCCTGTCGTATTTGTCAAAAAGTGTTTTGTACTTTTCTTGTGTGTAAAACCACTCCAGAAGGCAAACCTTTCCACAGAAAGCACAGCCTGTACTAGTCCTGAGCTCTATAGGCAGAAAGTACTGTACTTAACGTTAAGAATTGCCATGAAAAACACCAAACATCTATGTATAGCGTCTAGGAAAAATTAAAAAAAAATTTAAAAAAAGCATGAGAGTTTGGAGAGTCATTCCACTCTAGAAGTATATTCAATCCCATTTTGGAACAATCCCATATCTGTATATGTGTGAAAACCCTTGGCATCCCTCATACTGCAAGGTTCAGATTTGCCATCAGAAAACAACAAAAAAAAAAAAAAGACCTCTTTACTTTTCTTTTGTATTTTGATAAACACTGAAGAAGCTGGAGCTGTTAAAACTTTAACTCGAGGAACTATCAGAACTGGTTTATTTAGTGTTGTGGAAACCTTTATTGCTTTCAATACACGATTAGTAATCAACTGTTTTGTATACTTGTTTTCAGTTTTCATTTCGACAAACAAGCACTGTAATTAAAGCTATTAGAATAAAAATCTCTTAACTATTTCATGTTTTTTATGCCTTGCTGTTCATTTGATCATCTTGGCAGAATCATAATGAAATACTTGTTGAATAAAAAGTTTCATGAAACTTGCACTGGTATCACCTTGTTTTGTATCCTCTTTGTCCAGCACCACGCAAACCCAACCAGCGTTTTGCCGCATCGCGATTTCCATGAAAATTTCGGGATATTTCCCTTATTTTCTAAATAATATGTCTTTCGTTGGGTTCCTTCGGGGGAAGAGGTGGGACAGCAGTTCTTGGGTCCTGTTGGCTGGTGAGAGTTGGCTTCTGGTGGAGTCATTTCGTTGCTTCAAGGGTTTCTGTTAGGTTCTTGAGTAGCCCCATCGCTTCCCACAACATTGTTCTTCCTGCTGATCCCATTTAATAATCGGCTCTGTGAATTAGCAGGGGTTTGGGGGTGGAGGAGGGGGGTGGAAATATGAAATTTGCCTTCTTGAACGCTTTGTTTTGCATTTTTTTTCCATTCTGCAGTCCCCTCTAGACCTGGCACGGAGCTCCTCTCAGCTGATCCTCCTGCCTTCCCCCGTCAGCTCCAGCTCCTCCTCATCACCGATGGTCGCTCTGGAGTTGCTGCCCTGTGGCCGGAGTTGCGGCAGATTCCCACGTACGAAGGTTGGAGAACCGCAAGAGGAAAGGTCTATGGAGCAGGTTAGGGAGGAACCTCAGCGGTGGGGAAACCTGGGGCTTTGGAAGGGTGTTGGAGGGGACCTCAGACAAATGCTGCCCTTGATGTGGGCTGAGGTGGCATCTGCTTTCTCGGAGTCGAGCGAGCGGTGGCCTTTTGAGTGATCTCTTGATCTCTCTGGTCAACAGATGATGTTTCCCCTCGCTCCCCAGGTTGCGTTTCCTCTCGAGTCCTTGGAGCAGCACGGTACCAGCTTAACGTGAGTGCCCACACCAGCCCTAGTCCTGACTGTGGGTCTATTTTAGGACCGTCCTCTCCAGCGAAACGGGTGTCTCCTGCCCTGTCTTCTCCTGGGGAGAGCTGCAGGAGGGAGATGAGGTTTATTCAGGTTCAGCCCAGAAACCCAACCACATCCTGGGCTGCGTTCCCAGCAGGGTGAGGGAGGGGGGGGTCTCCCCCTCTGCTCTTGGGGAGCCCCCCCTGCAGTGCTGTGTCCAGCTTTGGAGTCCCCAACATAAGGAGGACATGGAGCTGTTGGAGCAGGTCCAGAGGAGGCCACGGAGATGCTGGGAGGGCTGGAGCCCCTCTGCTGGGAGGACGGGCTGAGAGAGCTGGGGGGGTTCAGCCTGGAGAAGGCTCCAAGGAGACCGTAGAGCCCCTTCCAAATAAGCAAAGTCCCCCACCCCTCTCTTGTCCCCCATCCCTAAAAAAGGTGGATGGCCGGCTGTGACAGGGCACCCCGATGCCATCGGCAGCAGAGAGGCTCCTCCGAAGGGATGGGTTTCCCCCAAGGCACGGAATTTGCTGCTGGAACGGGGAAAAAATGGGGATGGAAAGATGGAAAACTGAAATCGTGGGGATTTTAGCCACCCATCTAGTGAGCACGAACCTCCCCAGAAAACAGGAGAAAGCTGGGGAGAAACCCTCTGGGCGGAGCTGAACAGAATCCCAGAATGATACAGGGTTAGAAGGGACCTCTGGAGATCATCTCCAACCCCCTGCCAGAGCAGGTCCACCCAGAACAGGTCCCACAGGAACGTGTCCAGGAGGGTTTTGAACATCTCCAAAGATGGAGACTCCACCATCTCTCTGGGCAGTTTCTTCCAGGGCTCTGCCACCCTCAAAGTGACAAAGTTCCTCCCCGTGTTTAGATGGAACTTCTTATGGTCAAGTTTGTGCCCGTTTCCTCTTGTCCTGTCCATGGCCACCACTGAAAGAAGACCAGCCCCATCCTCCTGACACCCACCCTTGAAGTATTTATAGGTGTTGATCAGATCCCTCCTCTGGAGAAGACTCCAGACTAAAAAGCCCCAAGTCCCTCAGCCTTTCCTCATAAGGGAGATGCTCCAGGTCCCTCAGCATCTTTGTGGTCTTGCCGTGGAGAGTTTGGCAAGTGCCAGCAGGGTCAGAACCCACCAGGGAATGGTGGGGGGGGGGTTGGTGGGGGCTACCCCACTTTTTGGGGGCCACGCGGTGGTTCCCTGGGCTGGATGTGGGGCAGACCGAGAAGGACCACCCCCCCCCAGAAAAAAATGATGTCCTAAAGCGGAGGGTGGGGAGGACATCACCGAAGCTTGGAAGCTGCTCTGCAGCATCACCCGCGTCCCCGGGGGGGGGTCAGCACGTGCCGGCAGGCGAGGGGAGCGGGACAGAAGGGCTTTATTTCAGCTCGTGGCCCCCATCCCGCCGTGTGTGTGTGTGTGTGTGTGTGTCCCCAATAAATGGTGTCCTTGTTTGACACAGGGCACGCCTGGTCCCACCCTGCTCCACAACCTCCCCCCACCTTCCTCATCCTCCCCCC
>JAOXJK010000012.1:2583182-2595788 GCA_025774025.1 Xenus cinereus
AAGCCGGGGGTGGAAGGGTTATATAGGGGGGGAGGCGTGGGGATGCTGCAGAGCTGGAGGCGACGGCTCCTGCCCCTGGCACCATGGGGTGGCTCCTGCAGACCCTCTGCCTCCTCCTGCTCATCACCCCCTGCCCCTGCGCCGTCATCACCGGGGTAAGTGCCGGGTCCCCTCCCCAACCTGGGAGATACTTCTCTTTTTTTATTAATTATTATTATTATTATTATTTTGGGGAAATAAGGCAGGAATCGGTGCCTTTCGCTGTTCGCTTTTTGGTAAAAAAAAAAACCCAAACCCAATTTATCACTCCTTTTTCCGAGGCGTGGGTGCTGTTCCCGCAGCCGGCCCCAGCCCACGTGGGTGTAAACTCAAGCTGCTCTTTCTGCTTCCCTTCTCAGAGCCGGCACGCCAGGAAACGGGGGATTTTAGGAAGTTTTCCAGCAAGGAAAAAACAATATATTCTTACAGGCATCCTCTGGAGCATGTTCCCAACCGGGACAAGGGCTCCAGCATCCCAGATTGTCTTTCTCCCTCCCAAATTAAGATAAATTATTAAAGGGGGGGCGATATCGGGATGCAAAGGAGAGGTAGGATGTATTAACGCTGGATTAATGGGGGGCTCGGTGTGTCTGAGAGTTTGGTGCTGAGCCGGACCGAGGGAAATGCTAAAAGCAAGAGAAACAGTAGGTTTTGGGGACAGAATCCAGGTGTTTGTGGCATTTCAGGAGTCAAAATGCTTTTGGGATGGTTCAGACATGGCTGAACTCCCCCCGCTTTTTCCCCTGGTGGTGAAAAATCTTCTTTTTAAAACCAAGACGACACGTTTGCATCCCGGCTGCCTCTCTGCCTCCTGGCTTTTCCCAAATGATGGGAATTTTGTGGTTGAGTTCAACGGGCTCTTGGCTCCTCTTTTCCCACACATTTCCTATAGTCAGACCTTTTCCTTTCAAGCCTGGGATTTTTTTGGCTGCATCTCCCAACCCCTACACGCACCCAGTTGCCTTCAACCCTCCCTCCCCCCGAGTTTGCAGACGAGGGTCCATCGTTGCTAATATCTGATTTTTTTACGAGTATTTGGGTGTTACAAGGTGCTTTGGAGGCTTAGGGAGAGTCAGGTTCCCCTCAGGAAAGGGAAGGCTCTGCCAAATCCCCTTATTGTCCCCCCCGGGAGAGAGCTGAACCCCAAAATTACCCTGCTGTGTCCATCACCCTCACGGTTTTTTTTTCCCCAGTTGCAATTTCCATTCTTTTTTGCCTGTACGAGCGATGTGCTCCCGGCTGGGAGATCATGGGAGGGAGATTCAGGGCTCAGCACTTGGATCGGGGGGGAATTTGCTCCTTTTTCCTCTCCATCCCCCCCTGACATCGGGAAAATGGGTCGGGGGTGGGATGAGCTGCACTAGGGATGGTCAACAGCCTGGGGAGGGAGGTGGGGAGGCAAAAGGGGACCTGCTTGTGCTCAAGGTGCCCCCATCCACCTCTTCTCAACATCCTCCTGGGCTCCCAGGTGGGGTGCTGCACATTTGCATCCGTGCCTCAGTTTCCCCATCCCAGGTGACCGCTTCCCATTTTACATCTGCCTTGGGCGGGAGGGGCTGAGTTGTTGGCATTACTCTCCTGCCTTCTAACAATAATAATAAAAAAAGTAGGGGGCTTTTGCATTATTTAGCAGATTTTACAGGCTCAGACAGGCGATGTGTGTGTATCACGGGCAGTCTGGCCAGTGAGTTTATTCCCCGACGCCGCTGCCCTGACATGGCACCAACCCTGCTTTCTTGGGCAGCCACAAAGTTTTCCTTTTTCCCCCCCGTCACGAGGGATTGTTCCCTTGGTCCTGTAACCCCCAACACCCCCTGTCCAGCCCTTGCCTGCCCCAGCTTCAAACTGGAAGAGGGGAGATGGAGATGAGATGTGGGGAAGAACTTCTTTGGTGTGAGGGTGGTGAGAGCCTGGCCCAGGTCGCCCAGAGAAGCTGTGGCTGCCCCATCCCTGGAGGGGTTCAAGGGCAGGTTGGACAGGGCTTGGAGCAACCTGGTCTGGTGGGAGTTGATCTTCAAGGTCCCTTCGGACTCTAAGCATTCTATGAATCGGTTGGGTTTTGTGGGTGCAGTGTGAGATGGTGAGGTAAGAGCAGGATTGTGTGGTTGAGCACCCTTCGGGCAGCTAAAAATAAAGCTCTGTGTGGTGAAGCATGACATACATGAGGGGAATCAGATGGCAAAAGCATACCTGTCTGAGCTTCAGCCCTGTAGACATTTACCCAGGTGGATCAAATGGCTGGAACCAGTTGGCTGGTTAAACTGGTCCAGTTTTTCAGTAGGACAAGGTCTTGGAGTGACTCCTGGCCTCATCTGTGGCCTGGACCTAACTGATTTCTGCAGTGACCTTGAGCCAGCTGTTCTTGTTCCTCCTGCTGCATCATTGCTCCCTGCGAAGCGAGGAGGGCAAATCAGTGCAGCCAGTAGAGGGGCTAATTAGTGCTTTTTAGATAATTGTTACCGGGAAAAAAAAGTGGTTGAGTGGTCCCACCAGCTCGGTACCGCTTTAGGGGTGCTCTGCTCCTCTTTGAGTGCTGCAAATAATTCCCTTTTTTAAAACACCCCTCTGGCTGTTGGGGCAGATCCTCTGAGCCCAGCTCTCCTGTGCAGTCTCCGTGCTGGGAAACCACCGACGAAGCCTCAGAGCTTTTGGCCACCCGTTCCCCGACTGAATGAGCTCGGACCCGGGGCTATGGATGTCGGAGGAGCTGGTGCCATCTGACCGACCGAGGGGACATCCTACCCTTAAAGCTCCTTGGGGACATCGAGATGCCGAGCGTTTACCTGCTCTCAGATAAAGTTAGATTTTGTTGTGTTACTGTAGCTGGGCTGGGTTTTTCCGAAAATGTCCCAAAACTTGGAAAGGCGGAAGTTGCAGCTTTATAACCAACCTGCTAAAAATAGGGAATGGGATTATAATCCTAATCCGGGAGACCTTTCTTGGGGCTCCAGGGAAACTGTCCTTTAATCTTCTTTTCTGCTTTACCTTCTCTTTAAAGCCTCCCTGCTAATCAGCATTAATTTCTTTTAACTCTTATGATGTCTGTCCTTTGCTTTACTGGTTGTGTTGCTGCCTCCCAGTTAAAATCCAGCACAAGTTTAGCAAGCGGGAGCAGACCGAGAAACGTTCCTCACCCTAGTGACAACCTCCTGCCTCCTCCTTTGGTGACCACCTTGTCTTTTTGCAACCCAGCAGGGTCTAGGTGGCCATTTGTCTTCAGTCCCAGCTGTGGCACCTCCCCAAATCAGAGGATTTTTATTAAATAGCCGTGCTGTTCTGTTGCTGGTCGACTCCAGCCCGCTGTGGTTTTGGTGATCCGTGGTGGTTAGGCTGGATCCAAAACCATTTTAGGGGTAACCTGCTGGAGGAGAGAGACTCTCTGTGCTAGATATTTGTGGATCAGCTGCTCTGGAATTGCCGAAATCTGAGCAAAGGGGAAAAAAATTGAGCTTCTGCTCAAAATAACAACCTACCTGTGTGTTACTGCTGCAGACAGCTTGAAAATGTGACATGTGGTTGCCTTACTGGGCTGGGAACCAAACAGGAGGTTTAAAAAGCCCTGTATCCACCAGATGTGATATCTCAGACTTTTTTGGTGCTTTACTTGTGGTTTTTGAGGGCTTTGGGTTGCCGGAGGAAGAGGAGCTGTGTTTGTCGGGGCTGGGGGAAGTGGAGAAGCCGGGGCAGGGCAGTAATGGATGATCCTTAGGAGCGATTCCTCGGGATCAGGGTCGGTGTTTAATCAAATCTGATGGTGGAGGAGAGGCCACCCGCTCCTACGGCTGCGCTGCTTATATCTCGAGGCAGAGATCATCTCTGTTCACCCTCCCGGGACATCTTTGCCCTTTGCCTCTACGTTCCTGAGCAGCTGTCCCCAAAATCCCGGCACCCTTCCGAAAACGCTCCGTGGGAGCTGTTTTTTCCCCGGCGCTGGCACAGATTCCCAGTTTGCCAGGCAGGTGTTTGCTGTCTGCCGCCCACCAGGGCTCAGCCCCTTCATCTGGCAGTGGAAATGGCCTTTTTTTTTATTTTTATCTTGTTTTTTCTCTGCAGCTCTCCAGCAAAAGAGAAGGGATGCATTTGGAGGGAGGCAAGAGGAAGCACCTGCCAGTCCCTTGGTTTATTTTTATCCCATTTCCCAAAGACATGAGATCAGTGATCGCAACCCGTGTGTCTTTGCTCACTTTAGTCCTGAATTTTTTTGTGTTAAAAAAAAAAAAAAAGGGGGAGTATGGTAAAAGAGAGCGTCTCCCTCTTCCCCTGATGCCCCACCAGTGCTCTTTCAGGCAGAAAAGCACCACCAGCACCAGGGTGGCACAAACCCTGCGGGGTCCCACCGTGTGGAGGTGCTGGGACATGTTCTTTGGAGGCTTGGGTTCCACGTGGGCAAGAGAAGGAGTTTTCCTGTTGCCTTCGTGGAGACCCTGAGGCGAAGCGGTGGCTGGAGGCAACAGCCCTGTGGGCTTCGCTCCAGAAGAAGAGGAGCGTTGTCTGCAGAAGGTGAAATCTTGGCTAAAATTGAGACCTGAGTGATTTTCTAGAAGAGTTGCCTCACGCGCACGACCATTGGGTGTGTAACGTGAGCGTAGTGGCTTTATAGCCTGGGTTTTATGCATCGATGTCATCTAAGAGGGCACCCGTTCTTGGTGTCTGTGGGCACCCCCGCTTCATCCCGTGCTATGTTTGAGAAGGAGGGTGGGCTGGAGACCTCCTGAGGCTGTCTCCAACCTGAACGAGCTGGTGGTTTCACCCAGGAGGTACCACACGTCCTTCTGACCCGCAGATAGCAGCTCTTTATGTTGGTGACTGCTGGGGACTTGTGATCCATGAGGTTACGTACAGAGACAGGGATGGTTTTCCTCTGCCGAAGTGCCAGGACGGCACGTGCCGGCACCCATTGATGGTGTTTGCAGCTTTACCAGGAGAGCAGGGAAGAGGAGAAGAAACCACGAGAGGAGATTAAAGACCAAGCGAGCGCTTTTCATTGGCCAATCTTAAAATTGCTGCTCGGTAATTAAGGCTTTAGGCAGCTCACAAATAGCCCAGCTTTCCGCCGGCTCGCTCCTGTTGTGAGCCTGTCGCTGCCGTGAGGAGCTGGACTTTAATACCTTGGCTGAAAGGGAGTAAAAGCAAAAGGTAAGGATGCATCGGAGCCACCGCTCTGTCCATTCCTCTTACCCCTTCCCGGTGTCTCTGGGAACGAATTAAATGTTTATAAGTGATTTGGGCAGCTTTAAATTCTCCTTTTCCTATCCGTGCCTGCTAAAATGCGGATTAAATTCTGAGGGGGGAGAGAGAAGAAAGCTCTTTTCCTCTCTAGCTGGGAGGATGCAGGCAGGGACTGGAACGTGTGTGTCCAGAGCAGTTGTTGTTGGCTCAGCTGGATCGTGGTGGAGGAAAAGCCTTGAAACACCTGGAGAGAGTCGGTGCTGGGGTCCAGGTGTCACCTGTGGGGAATTTAGGTGGCAGCTGAGGAAGCTGGTGTGTGGCGAAGGAGCATCGTTCAGGAGCAGCTGTGTTGTGAAATGTGCTGGGATGACTTGAGGGCAGTGAACTTTGTGTGGCTCCTCTTTCTTTTTTTTTTTTTTCAGCAATGGTCAGGGCTCACCCGTTTTATTTACATGGGCGAGAGGAGCCGGCAGGGGCAGAAGAGAGGGAGATGCTTCAGACAACTCAGCCAGGGCCCGTCTGCTTCCTTGCTGCAAACACTAAATAGCATTTTGCTGGTGAGGAGGTGCAGGAGGGAGTGCTTTCCTCTCCATATTGAACATTTAGGCAAAACCTTTGATATTTGGAAATTATCGAGGACTAAGGGAAAGGTAGGACAAGTCCTCAAATGGACTTGTTCAGCCTCGTGTTTTTTGGGATGATGGAGCCTAATCCATGCATATATGATGGCACCAGTCCCCAAAGGTCCCCAGAGAACGGCTGATCTGGTGGGTCTCAGGGGCTGTGGCACCTGGAGGACACTAACAGCCAAAAAAAAAAATAAGAGAGAGGACAGTTTCCTTTCAGAGAGTGGTTGAACGTGGGTGTTTTTACGCCCACATCAGCTGCTGCTGGCGTCTGCTTAGACTTTGTGTATTAATATCCCGTCCTTCTGTACAGGTTTGGATAAAGCATCCTCGGGGAATAAGGGGAAAACTCATATAATTTGCTAGCTGTAATGCTGCCCGATGAGCGTCTGCGTGGTCGAGGAGGCGTGCGGGAGGGATTTAGGGATGAGGAGGTATCTAGCTCAGGCAGGAACTGGGGTCAGGGGGGCAGCCCGGCTGGATTAGGCTGCTGCGTGATCCACGGCTCATTTTGTAAGAGATGGCACTTGGCTTAAGGCTGCTTCCAAAGTGATTTGTAAGGTCGGGGTGACATTGCTATGATCTAATTTAAAATGGAAAGGCATTATACTCCCTGTCGGCGGATTGCTCCTCAGGCCACACCCAGCCGACGAGGTTAAAAAAAGTGCATTTCCAGGGGCTTTACTGCTTGCAGAAAGTAAATATTTTTAAATAGGGGAAAACAGGCCTGTTTGATCTGTCCCAGGCTCGGTGTCACCTCTGGTTTAGAAGCTGCTGAATTGCTGGTGATGGATGAGGGTCCCCCTGTGCCGTCGTACAGGATTTTCTTCTTTATTCACATGTTGATAATTAACCTTTCTTCCTCCCTGGAGAGGCAGGAACATGCAAACACCCAATTTTTTGTTCCTGGCTGAAGAAACAACTGCAGAAAGGTCTGTGTGGCCTCAGGCTGCCTTTTTTTTTCTACCAGGAACCAAACTCTTCTCTCTTGCCTCGAGACATCTTGAGCTGGAACGAGTGCTCCAGGAAATAAAAGGAAATAAATCCCAAAGCATGTTCGTGTCCCAGATCACACCTGGGTTCAGATCTCTTTTGCGAGGCTTTGGGGTTTAGTGGTAGAGGACGTGTTGGGCTTCTGGGTCTAGGCTTTGGCATGTTGTCTGCTTATGGTGAAGGCTTTGCATGTGGATATTTATCCCAGGACTGATCTGAAACATTTAACTGTCCATCACAGGCTCGTAGTTTGTGCTTGTGAGGATGTAAATGGGCACCATAAGAGGTGTGGTGATCTCCTGGGCATCCCATCCCTCACTCAGAGCTGTGTGTGTAACACTGGCTGATTTCTGCCCCTTTTTTCTTGCCAGCAAACACTCCTCGAGGCCTCTCCCCGTGAGAGGGAAGTGGCTGTGACAATATATTGTACCTTTATCAGTTAAGGGCAAGTATTAAACTGGCATTGCCCAGTGTGGGTGGGTGTCCCATGATGTTTCCAGATGCCACCAGGCACAGATGGCATTTTCCTCCTATTAGAGAAAATCTTCCCTAGGATTTGGGTCCCAGAGGGACCCGACCCTGGTGATGGAGAACAGACCTAGGACAGAACTGGCTTGAATTACTCCAGTTTGGTGGCAGCTGGAGCCCAGTTTCCTCCTCCTTTGGGTTATGTTCTATGAATTTAACATCAGTCCCTCGAGAACAAGCGTTCATGCTGCAGTGATGCGCATCCTTTATTTGTTCCCTGGGTAAGAACTGGGGTCCCTCCAGATATCCGAGTCCTCAGGGCCCCCAACCCAGATCTTCTGCAGCGGTTCAGAGGTGGCAGCTCCCACTGTCTGCAGCCAGTTTGCTAATTTAATGATTCTTTGAATTTCCCCAGTATTTCCTGCGCTCTGTTACATCCTATCAGGATGGGGTGTTTCTTAACCAGACGTGTATTTTTCTCTCTCTCTAGCCATGCAGGGACCGAGGCCAGTGGTCCTGAGTGGCCCATCGGGTGCAGGGAAGAGCACTTTGTTAAAGAAATTGCTTAAAGATTATGAGAACATCTTCGGCTTCAGCGTTTCCCGTGAGTATCCGTATGTCTCTGGGGCAGGGCAGGAGGAGTTCAAGGCTGCTAGCCCACAGCCTGCTTCTGTAGCCCCAAATAACAGGCTTCTGTGGCTGCCCCTGTTTTCTAGTCTGTCTGTGGACTCTCGGGGATGTTTCAATAAGTCAGGATGCCTTTTAGAAGAGCTATTGAGTGGCAAATCTAAGATTTTTCTGGAATGGCACCTTTTCCAGGTCTGGTGACTCCCCACACCTCCACACACAGCTCAGAGAGGTGATGAGATTTTTCTGAGCGATTCTTGACTCTGAAAGTAACAATTTCCCTCCCCTGCAACCTCTGCTTCAAAAGCCAATTCTTTCCATCCGCCCGCGGGAGCTGATGGGGATTTTAACAGCCCAGGGGATCCACACCGGAGGCTCAGATTTAAAATTCAAGAGTTTTGGGAAGCCCATCTCATTACTGGGTCAGCCAGTGAAGCAGTTCACCCCGTCACCTGTGTATGTTCCTCCTCCTGCCGTTGCTCTGGCGTTGACTTTTTTGTACTCACTAAGTGCTGGCCAAGGGTCCTTTTTTCCTACCTGTAATGTGAAAATAAACTTTGGCCGGGCAGCTGGGTCCTGTCACGCCTGCCTGGAGGCTGCAGGCAGTGCTGAAGTCCTCCTGTGTCCCCAACACAGTAAGTGCAAGGAGTTTTCTTCAGGCAACTTGCCTGTTGCATTTACTAATTTTGTTTTTTTTTCTTGAGCGTCACCCAAAAGGTTGCCCTCAGGGTCTGGGCTGTGTCCACAGCTCATTTGCCTGATTTTCCCTGGAGCTCTGCAAGGTGTTTTGAAGTATGTTCCCAAAATTTATTTTACTGTCCTAACGCTTTGGATACTGCACGTGAAATACGTGCTTTGAGTTCTGCGAGATATGGATTCATTCTACCACGAAAGGGCAAATACTGGCTGTTAAAAAATTTAATGTTGCTGAAGATGAAAAAACCTCAAAATTATCTGTCTTCCAGACTAAATCTTACAGTTTTCCCCAAGGTTGCCTCTTGGTAGATATTTTTTTTTCCTAAATCTCCATAGGCCACTTGGAGGCACCTCTGCAACCGGTGCTTTATAAAAATTTAGAGGTGATCAGAGCCTTTTGGCATTAGATTAACTCCTGCAATAAATAATATATGCAATAAAACAATTGGCGTTGCCCTCCGTGGTGACCATCAGCTCCTTTTTGGTTTGCAGAGCACGTGCTTAAAGTAATACTACTCTGAATGAGTTCAAAGGCTGATTTATTCACCTGCCTCATGCAGGAGTTTGCTCTTATTCATTAAATCTGATTATTTTAAGCACCTACGTAGGTGCTGAGTGATCTTTTAAAAATGAAGATAACTCAGGGAAGCAGGATGCTGCTGAATTATCCCCTCCCAACGGAGGCAGGGGTCCGAATAGCGTGTGTAGGATTACAGAGAGGCTGTAACAGAGACGAAAACTAAGCCCAGCCTGGTAAATCCCGCCCTGACCACGGTCTTAATTGATTGTTTTCAGATTATCTAGGATTCTTCGATTAAAGGCCAATCCTGCATGTCCATCGTGTGTTACGCGAGCCGATTCCAGAAGCTTTGATCATTTTAAATAGAGGATCAGCTTACCAACCCGATCGGGTTAATCTGCCGCGTGTGTGCTTTTATTTCTTTGACACTATTGCTTCCTTGGGCGGTCTGCAAAATTCACGAGGCTGGTTTTTGCTTACAGATACCACGAGGCAGCCAAGACCCGGAGAAGTCAATGGCAAAGGTGAGTGTGTTGCAGTTGGACCTTGTCTCATCAGATCTGGGAAACGATTCCTCTGAAAAATTCTAAGTTTTTACGTGAAGTGGGTGCATGAATCCCCACTAGCAGATAAGCAAGTCCTATCTTCATGTTTATAGGGTGTATTTTCCTCGGCAGGAGGAGCAGACATTCATTAATGATATATTTGAGACTGTGTGTAGGTATATATACACACAATTTTTGTCTTGATCTCAGTGTCAGCGAGACTGTAGCCATTTACCACTGTCCTGCAGCCCTGTGTTGGAGGGAAGATAACGAAGAGGGATGGACTTGGCAGAACAAAACCAAAATTTAATTAAGCGGTGAAACGTTAACAGCGGAAGAGCGTTTGCTGCCAGTTTTCTTTTCTAGACACCGCTCTCTGTCATGTTTTCAGAGCAGGGCGCTCAGTTTTAGTGCCCTGGTCCGTTTTTGGGTGTCGAGTGGCTTGGTTTTCCGAAGTGCCGAGTAGCTCTGGTGAGGTACCTCAACTGCCCAGTCCTTTGGGAAAAGCAACTGCTTAATGAGGTGCCTTTATCCTTATTAATAGCTTGCGTGCAGCTGGCCAGCTGCTTTTCTCTTTTCTGCTTTGTTTGCATATTTCAGAAAGAATCAAATGAGGTTTGCTCTTAATTTCCGACGGCAGTTTTCGCTTTGAAGTGAAAGGGAGGAACTTTAACAAAAGATAGAGAATCTTTCCCTTTTAGTTGGTTTGGTTTTGATGTTCCCTTTTATCCCCATCTCTCTCTCTCTCATCCCATTCTCGTCTTTAATAATAAATGTTTTCAAATTGAGGGCCTTGGCGGTCCTGCTGCAATGTCTCCCACACCTGTTGGGGAGCAAGGGGGAGTTTCCCACTGCACAAAAAAAGGGGAAAGGGTATGAAAAAGGGGGTACAGCAATGTGTCTGGTCACACAGAAAGCTCCAAGACATTTTCAGCAGGTGTCTGGGCAGTTGGTGTGGAGAGGGAATGCTGTATATGGTAATTATGAAATAGATAATTGCAATCTACCAATGTTTTCCAAAGCGGATTTTAAGGTGTTTCTCCCCTAAGCACCCACGGGTGTCATTTTACCCGTGAACTTTACCTTCAAAGCTATTAATTTCTGGCTATTTTCCCTACTTTTTCCCTACCCAGATTACCACTTTGTGACCAGAGAGGAAATGCAGAAAGAAATTGATGCTGGTGAATTCATCGAGCACGCGGAGTTCTCCGGAAATATGTACGGGACGAGGTACGCAGTTCAGACGCTGTCGCTGCTCAGCCCAGGGGGTGCCCGGAGCCCGGGTGATGGGGAAGGCAAAAATGTTTTAGCTGGTGACACTGGTTTCCACCAGACATACACGTTCCTGCTGTAAGCAAAGCCTTTCATTTTGACAGCGGGGTCCTTGTCAGCTTTATTAAGATGGCAAAATGAACTCTTGCGGAGAGTCAGCTCATCGTAATTAAATCATCGTTGTGTGGGATTCTCTACAGTTTCCACTGTTTGAGGGCTGCTGAAGTGGTTCATACACTTAACACTTTTCTTGCCCAGGGGTGATTTTCACAGACTATTTACACTCCTTAATGTTTTCCAAGTGCTTGCAGAGAGCAGTGGGCAGAAGGGAGACTTAACTCTTGTTATCCCTGTGTTACTTAATGGTCCGAATATGATGAATTTGGGAGCAGAAGCGATGATTTTGGCTGTTGTGACACAAGTGTGCATGCCTGCTTGGGTAAAGTGGCTGCTTGTGAGCAGATAAATTGCATGGCACCCTTGACTGGGGTTAAAGAGTTAGGGGGATTTTAAAATAGCATTGCCCCTGGGCGTTGGAGCTGATGATCAATCAAACGTTAAGCTGCAATGTTAATTAGAAGTCAGATACTTTATGTAATTATCACGAGAAATTTGTGGCACTGTAGTGAAGGACCTGCTAAGGAGGAAAGTTAAATGTTTCCCCGAGATACTTAATTAGTTGAATTAAAGAAATTTGCCTGAAACGCTTTTTGGGAAGACTTATATTTCTTACGAGCTGAATGTGCTTTTTTTGGAGGAATTTTTGGAGACGGCAGAGTGAGCTTCTGAGGGTGGTTTCCTTATGGGGGGGTGCCAACAAAAGGCCCCCAGTCTGTAGTTGTCCAGCTCTGAGGGAAGGGTTGGTGATTTTTGCGTTTCGGTAACACGGCTGGTTTAACGTGACGCACAGACGTCACTGCTGTCACCGCAGCTAAGGGCGGCCTCGTGGGGGTCTGGCCGTGCTCCCTCTGAGGCTGATGGAGAAGCTTAATCCCCTGGCCTGGATGCTTCCAGCGTCACTGGTTTGGCAAGAGAAGCGAAACCTGACAGTTTGTCTGCCAAATACCCAGCACCAAGGAGAAACTGAGTTCAAGCTCCTTAATCCCTGGTTTCATCCTGCGTAGGACAGGCCTTCCTTCCTTCCTTCACGTGTGTCTTGCTTAATCCAGCCGGCTGCAGCCTGGAGGAGACGGCTGCTTTCTGATGCCTGGAGTTGATTTTGGTGCCTTTTCTTTGGGGTGGGTGGTGAGAAGACATCTCTCCTCAGCCCATTTCCTTGAAATTTGCAGGAATTTGTTACTTAAACCAAAGTATCCAATGTAAACCAAAGTAGGGCCACGAAGATGATCGGGGGGTGTGTGTGTGTGGAACAACTCTGCTGTGAGGACAGGCTGAGAGAGTTGGGGTTGTTCAGCCTGGAGAAAAGAAGGCTCCATCCAGGGAGACCTTCAAGCCCCTTCCAGTCCCTCAAGGGGCTCCAGGAAAGCTGGGAGGGATTCTTGATCAGGAAGGGGAGCCATGGGATGAGGGGGAAGGGTTTTAAACTGAAAGAGGGGAGATTTAGATGAGATCTCAGGAAGAAATTCTTTACTGTGAGGGTGGTGAGAGCCTGGCCCAGGTTGCCCAGAGAAGCTGTGGCTGCCCCATCCCT
>JAOXJK010000012.1:2595888-2606587 GCA_025774025.1 Xenus cinereus
GTCCCTGCCCAGGGCAGGGGGTTGGAACTGGATGATCTTTAAGGTCCCTTCCAACCCAAACCATTCTGTGATTCTGTGAAATCAAATGACATGCCTGAGTTTGTTTCTGAGTTGCTTTTCTCCCTCACTTTCATCTTTGGTCCCCTCTGCGTATCGGTTCTGCCTGTGGTGGTGGTGGTCATGCAGGGTGGGAGGCCAAACCATCTCAGCAATAAAGACCAGTTTGCAAACAAAATAAATATAGAAACTCTCCAAGCCTGTGTTTCCTCTACAGGTGCCTAAGGATGTTCCTAATGAAATGTGTGGTAAAATGGAGAATCCCTCGTGCTTATCAGAATAGTTGATATTTCCACCAGTCCTTCCTGCTTGCTGAATCTCATCAGTTCATAATAATGAATAACTAAAAATTAATTGCTTAATTTAAGAGCCCTGAAAGGGCCCTGTCTGTGGGATAGCGCTGAGTCCTGCCCACAGAAACCAGAACTTCTTTGAAGCTGCCTAAAATCAGAGGCTGCAATCAGAGTGGAGGCATCGGGGTCTCTGTCTCGGGGCTCTGAGAGCTGCAGGCTCTTTGTAGGTTGGTTGTAGCAGGAATTCGTTGGTACCTGGTGGTACCAGGTGGAGCCTGTGGCTTTCACAAGGCAAACCATGCCATTTTGGAATGTTTTTGTAGGTTTGCTGTAGATGGTGCTCAGACCCGGGCTCTCGCCGGCTCTCTCTTCTCTGCTGACACAATTTGGGCACAGAGGAGCCTTGTGAGGTGAAGACCTGCCGCTGGAGGGGGACACCCCAAACCCCCAGTGCTACGGCTGGATGCTCTGACCCCTTTCCTCTTTGCTCTCTCCCCAGTAAAGGCGCGGTGCAGGCTGTCCAGGCTCAGAACCAGATCTGCGTCCTCGACATTGACATTCAGGGCGTGAAGAACATCAAGAGGACAGACCTGAACCCCATCTACATCTCCGTGCAGCCTCCGTCCATAGACATCTTGGTGAGCGACCGCCTTCCTTTGCCGTTAGGCAGTTAGAGGTAATCAGCGTCTTGCTCTGAAGCGATGGGGGGGGGTTTCCCCCCCCTCCTTGGTTCATCTGTATGTTTTTTAAGGGCCGTAGGAGAGGTGGGGAGGACATTTCCGAGCACGCTGTTGCCTCTGCCCAGTCCAGCTCCCCAACCTCTGGCTTCCAGGGATAAATCTTCCTGTGCTCTGTTAAAAAAGAGAGTCCCTCCTCCTGTACGGATTCCACACCTTGGTGTGTTTGCCAGCGTTGGGTTAGAGACTCCATTGCAGTCTGGCCAGCCTTTAAATGTATTAGTTGTGTTTGACACGCGGCGGGGGGAAAAGAAGGAGATTTTTGTGCTGAACCTTGCCTCCAGCAATTAAAATTCAACCAAGGGAGGCTGGTTCTCTGCAGCCTACATGGGGAGGGATAAGAGCTTGGGAACCTGAACTCCGGGTCGGAGATCTGGAGCTCAAACCCAGTTGACCACTGGTTTGCTCTGGGCTGTTAGTGAAGCCCCTCACCCTCTGCAGGGTGTTATTTCACGTGCCCGTGGTCACTGACATTGGGAAATGGCAAAGAGCACCGGCTTGTGGGGTGGGTGGTGGTTTCTGCCCGTAGCATCCGGAACACGTGTTTCTTTAACATGTTTGTCGTTGGGTTTAGGAAAAAAGACTACGTGACCGAAAGACGGAGACAGAAGAAAGTTTACTGAAGCGTCTGACTGCAGCCCGCGTAGATTTGGAACTGAGTAAGTCCCTGTGCCCGGGGAGAGGGGATGTGGTGGTGATTCAGGAGCTGTTTTTCTGCACCAGCATCAGACTTGTGTTCTCCAGGGAACGCTGGTGGGGCTTGGACATCCAGCCGAGTTTGATCTAAGCACTGAACTGCATCATTCCCCACTGCAGGTCCTTGTGGGTGGTGGCAGAGAAATGCATTAGCAGTGGCTGAAATAATAACATTAAAATGCTACAGGAGCTTGGGATGTGTACGAGAGGTGACACAGGGAAGGAACACATTCTCCTTTAACTCCTCTGTCCTCATCTTCTGCAGGTAAAGAGCCTGGGCTCTTCGACTTGGTCATTATTAATGATGATTTAGAAAAAGCCTATTCCGAATTGAAGGAGATACTCCTGGAGGTGAGTCCTCTGGGGCTTTTCTGCCTCGCTTCCCGGGCAGGTGGGACCTCTAGGCTTGGCAGGTGACAGTCCTCCTGCCCACACTTGATCTATTTTGAGCTTCTGAGGAACATAGCTCAGCACAGATCGCGTGTGAGTGATGGTGGATCAGTGGGAAGGAAACGGGTCCGGCACGATGCTGGGTGAGGGGCAAAAATAAACACACGTCATCCCTGGGGCAGAGTGGAAGGGAAGCAGGACTTTTGAAGAGCCTCTAAATCAAACCTTGCCTTGTCCTTGCGTAAACTCTGGCCTTGGTCCTCTGATGCTGTGGAGCTGGGCTGAGGAGATGATCGCTCCTGGTCTCCAGAGCTGTGAAACTATGAGTTGTTCCCCAAAAGTGGCCAGATGCTCAGGTTTGGTTTTTTTCCCCTATCTCCTTGCAGGAAATCAAGAAGACGCAAGAATCCAGGAAGTCCTGAGCTCAGCCTGCTTGGGTGTTTAAACTTTGCACATCATTCCCGAAGCGCGTCACACCATTTCATTCCAAGAGACATTCCCCTTAGGCCTTTCCTCCTCCCCAGTTACTCTAGGACGTTTCTATTAAAAAGGAAAGAAAAAGGAAACCCCGTCAGGCTTGTGTTTTCTGTTCGCTGAGGGCTCTCCCAGGTTTGTACCCGGCAGCGGATGCTTTGGAAGCGATTGCACGGTGTCCCCCGTTGTGGGGCTGGGCTGTTTTGGAGGAGAATGTCTGGCCAACTGTGTCCCCAGCACGTGGTTTAGGATCCCACAGCAATATTTGTGGAGGTCTGTGTTGTCCTAGCTAATGTCACTCGATAAATTCAGATGTATTTAGATGGATGTGACCCCCATTTCCACCTGCAGGTGGAGGAGCTTCCATCTTTTCTGGCATCTTGCTGTTCCCTTTGCTTCCTGCTTCCTTTTACGGATCTGGCTACGGTTCCTCCTGGTGTTTCTGATGGTCTGTGGTTGCCACCCTCACCCTCTGTGGTGTTGGGTTGTGTGGTGGTGGCAGAGCAGCACATCGGCTCAGCTGCTCTGACCGCAGGCCTGGTGACTGCGTTTGTTTAATAAGCTGAGAGGAGAAGGGAATGGTTACAGGATATGATTTGTATCATATATATATATATCTCACACCTTTTTTTCTGGGGGGAAAGGTCCTGCGAGCTTCTCCTCCTCTCTGCCACCGATCTTGTAATTCACATGTTCTTCCTGTTCCACTTGAGTTTAGGTGCAGGTAGATTTTTAGAAATGATTTCTTTTCCAAGCTGTGCAGCCTTTTAGGGTGATGTGCCTGAGGGCAGCGATAAATCCCTTTTCCTAGGAAGAATCCTCAGTGGTGAGGGGTCTGGAGCACAAGTCTTGTGAGGAGCAGCTGAGGGAGCTGGAGGTGCTCAGCCTGGAGAAAAGGAAGCTGAAGGGAGACCTTCTCACTCTCTACAGCTCCCTGAGAGGAGGGTGTAGCAAGGTGGGGGTTGGTATCTTCTCCCAAGTAACAGGCGATGGGATAAGAGGAAACGGCCTCAAGTTGCACCAGGAAAGGTTTAGGATGGATTTTAGGAAAAATTTCTTCATGGAAAGGGAGTCCTGGAAGAAACTGCCCAGGGAAGTGGTGGAGTCATCTTCCGTGGAGGGATTTAAAAGCCGGGCAGACGTGGTGCTGAGGGACACAGTTTAGTGATGGTTTTGTCAGTGTTGGGTTGATGGTTGGACTCGATGATCTGAAAAGTCTCTTCGGACCAGTACAATTCTTTGATTCCTTGATCCACTGGATCTACCCCCTGTCCCTCAGACTGGTCTCCAGCTTAAGACGACTCAAGCTGACATCATGCAGACCACCAGCGGCTGGACCGCGGTGCCAGGCTGTGATGTTTTCTCCCCCAAAACCACGTCTCACCAAGGGCAGGCTTGTAAATTAAACTCGACTCTCGGCTTTCATCCTCTCCTTCTCCCGTCTCTCCAGTTCACCCAGTTGCTCTGCTCCAGCACTCCTGCCGTCCCCCTCGATCTAGGTCACCTCCTCATCTACCAAGCTCCATCCTCCACGCTGGGGGCACCAATAAGCAGAACCAGACCTTGGGTTGCCCTGTTAGTACCTCACGTTCAGAAAGATGGTTTGATGATTATTTTTGATCCCTTACCTCATCTTGGCCGGTTTTAAATCTACCTTTTCTCAGTTAGATGCTGAAATCCTCTTTGTTGTCAGGAATTTTGTGTTGCAAAGTTCTAACTTTGGTTAAACGAGCAGGAAGATGCTCCCCAAAATTTTTTTTTTGGGGGGTTGTAGCATCGCAGCGTGTGGCTTTCCCCATCCTACTGGTGTGAATGGCCACGACCGGGCTCTTCGGTGGCCAACGATGGACTGGCATGTTTGTTTGTTTGTTTGTTTGTTTTTTCTCTGAATCGTGGGGTTTCGTTCTGTGTTGAGGGACGTGTTTGCAGTGGGGACGCGTCCCCTCTAGATGGCAGAAATGACAGCGGGAAAGCGCAAGGGGCGGCCGTACACGCCGAGGTGCAGGACGCGGGACACCACCACGGCGTTGGCCTCAGTCCGGTGGGCTCCGGCCACCCCCTGGGACCTGCGGCGCTGTCACCAGATGGAAATGCCCGCCCGCTGCCTGCTCAGCCCTCCTGCCACCGTCCCCAGAGCCCCACGGCTGCCAGCCTTTGGGTGTCCCCGCGGGAGAGGTGAGTGGTACCCGGGAACAACGGGAAGGGATGACGATGCCTCAGCCCTACGGCACCGGCGCCTGGAAAATGGGGTGGGAGGGGGGAAAAAAAGTCACTTAGATGACTTGTGTCCCCCTTCCCTGGTGATAAGAGAGGGGGAGAAGCCCTAAATAACCCCCCCGCCTCGTACGGGGTGACCTGCTTTTAGCGGCCGCCGCCGTGTCTGACGGATGGAAACGGCAAACGCCTGGATGCTCCGGCGCTAATTCGAGGTGACGGGGGTGGCCGTGGGGAGGGCGATGGGTGGGAGCGGGCTGTGGGAGCTGGGCTGGTCACCAAGGGGATGATGTAGCTTCCAAGCATCTCCGGCGAGTGGTTTTCGGGGGCTCTCAGCCGTGCCCCCTCTCCCTGCTGGGCGTCTCGGAGGGGCTGCACCACACAAGGGGTCTCACGAGGGGGTGGGCGAAGGCACCTGTTGAAGTGGCTTTAATTTCTGCCTCCTGGGAAGTGGGACGTCTATTTTTATTAATTACATTTGCAAACATAAAACCCTTCCTGGATCTGTATTTTTCGGTACCGGCTCCTTGGGGATGCAGCCATCCCCGCGTCCTCGGGGCGGGCAAGGACCACGTCGAGCATCACGGTTGCCGTGGCCACGTGTAGGACACCATTTGGGGTCCTACACAAACCTCAAACAGTGGCTCCTGGTGCTCAGCATGGGGCTGGGGGTGAGATTGAGGGGTCAAAGTGAGGGCAGAGGGGTCTCCCTGTTGGGGGATTGTGTCTATGATTAAGGCTGCTGGTCCAGGGGGACCCTATTTCCCACCTGGGAGATCTTCCGGGAAGGAAGGTGTTGAACCCCAACAGGTTTGGAGCATTTTGGGGTGAAGGTGGGCGAGGTGAAGGAGCAGGGGGAAGCTCACGCTGCCAAGTGTGGGTTTTATTTAGCTGTCCCAACAGCCGTTGAAAACCTCGTCACCTGGCCCCATGGGACCACGGGGATGAATTTTTCCCCCTCTGACTCCAGCTCAGATGTTGGTCACCCCGTCTCGGGGTACATCCAGGAGAAAGAACAGGCTTTCTCCTGGTTTGCTGGCAGAAATGTCAGAAAAAGGGTGGGGTTTTACATATATATATTCACTGTTCCATCAGACTGGGATAAAATTGCACGGATTTTGGCTTTTTTTTTTTTTTTTTCAGCTCTGCGAGATGCTTTGGGAAGCGGGGCAGCACCTCATCCCGCATCCCTGCTGCAGGAGGAGGATGCTGGGGGGGGGGGGGAGGAAGGCTCATCCATGTGAGAATGGTGCATGGGATGGTATGAGGAGCCATCCTGGGGAAAATCTGGCATAAAACCTGCCCCGGGGGCTCTCCCTGGCTGAGGTTGGGGTATATTTTGCAGCTGATGCCCAAAAAAATCATAAATCCCCATAATACTTGACTGCAGAGAATTGCTTTGCGCTCTTACTCGCGTGTTTTTTTGCTGAATCCGGGCTGACAGGTTGCTTTTGAGGCAGGTGTTGATCATTTTTCCCACCCTCCTGCCCATCCAAGGTCTTTGGCAATAGGAATAACCCCTCCAAGGGGTGAATGTGGGCTTGGTGGCTTTAGATGCAGAGGTGACCTCTGCTGTGACCCAACAGCACCGAGGAGGGAAGGACATCGTGCAGGGATGCCCCAGGGCTGGTAGTCCCCGAAGCCAGTGCCCAGATCATCCTTGGGGAAGCCCAGAAAGGCTGGAGCCACGCTCCAAGATAATTTCAAGCAGCCAAAAATAGCCCAAAGCTCATCCACCCGTGGCTCCTTCCAGCATCGCAGTGTCCCCTCTCCCTCCCCCACTTCCCAATGATCCCGCAGTCCGGGGACTCGTCCTTGCCGTGGCTTTTCTTGGCATCTCCGCGCTTTTGGAGGCAGCTCTGATTTTTCAAGCTTCCTTCCGTGCGATTGCGAAAAGGCACCACGGGGCAGAGCCGGGCTGGGAAATAATTGGGCATCCGGCATATAAAATAAGCAACAAGGAGGGGGGGAAATAATAGGAATAACTGTGATTTTCTTGCTTGATGGTCTGTGTGCGAGCTTCCGATGGGGAGCGCTGGGATTTGGCATCCCGGGTGTGATGGGATTTAGGGAAGGTGTGATGGGAAGGGCTCAGGGGGACGGCGTGCGATGGGTAGGGCTGTGGCTACGGTGCTGTCAGAAATAGTTATCGAGGGGAGGAAAAAAAAAACCTTATTGCAAGCCAGCCTGGGCTCCTGGCGCGCGTTTTGGGGCCTCGCAGAGAGTTTGTTCAGCGCATGGAATCATAGATGGGGTGGGTGCTGCCTGGCCCTGGCGTGGCCAAAGGGTCTGAGGCCACTGGTTATCAGCTTTTCTGGCAAAAAAACCCACTGAATTTTCTGCTATATCCAGTGTCTGCTGTATCCACCCCCCCTGCATGGCCTCAAACAGCAGCTGAGAGCCTCCCTGCGGGGAGTTTGGGGTGACATCCCTCTCCCTGGGGTCACCCCTCCGCAGCAGGAGCCATGGGGTGAGACCTGCTGGTGTTTCCCACCCAACCCAGCACTCAGCGAAATCCTCTGTTGTCCCACAATCTGGTTAACTTTGGGCTGGAGAGGATGAGGAAGGTGTCCACAGGAGCAGGAGGGAGGTGGGCTGGGGATGGCTTTCCCCTCCCCGGCAGAGGAATCCAGCCATGCCGGAGCGTGGGATTTGGTTTTTGGTTTTTTTTAGGGGGCTGCAGCTGAGATTGGTCTTTTTCTGGGTGATGTGGTTCCTGCCCAGGGATGCTGATGCCCTTTTTGTGCTCTCCTGCAGGACAACGAGGTGACCACCAGGTGCCAACTGCTGCTGCCTCACGCTGAGACACCCGCCAGCACCACCGACGCCGACAACAGGTAGGTCCCAATTAATTAACCCCCTCCCTGGGGCTAATTGACCCTGGTGGGACCCGCTCCGATCCAAACCAGCACCCCTCAGCTGAGACATCGCTCCTCCAAGGCTTGTTTTTCCTGACTGTTCTGCTGCTGGAAAGGGAATTTGTGGGGAGAACGGAGTTTTCCCTCTAGTGCAGGGTGTTGGGGAGCATCCCGTCGGTACGTGACGCTTGTAGGAGACATCCCATTTCCAGCTCCATCGGCTCCGCGAGGATAAGAGCCACCCTGGCAGCCAGACCGGGAGCTGGGACGTGCCTGGTTTTGCTGGGTGCTTTATTTGGGTCAGCCTCATCGACTTGGATGTGCAACTGTGTCATCCCTGGAGAGCGCGGGACGCCGATCCATAAACCCCCCGACCGGCTCCGGATGGCACGCATCCCCAAGGAGCGCCGGCCGGGGCAAAACCCCGGCGTCAACACCACGCTCCCCTTTTTCTCAAGCTCAACCCTGTTCCTCGGCTCCAAAAACGGGCCAAAAAAAAAAAAAAATGGGGAATCCGGTACAGGCTCAGCTTTTTCCGACCACAAGCAGCTGTGACTCCGCTTGCCCGGGACGTGGCTCCAGCCCCGTAAATAGCCAGAAGCCATCTGCAATTCAGATTGTGCGCGGCGGCAACTGGTACAACCGGACGCTTGTGGAATCGGGGATACACACACACACACCCCCCCCCACGACGCCTGATTTCTCTCTCTCTGCCCTGGCACGAAAGGAGGGGGAGGAACAGGATCTTTTCCTGGATTTTACTTTCCCCGTCCCGGCTGGCAGAGAGGCGAGGAGGGGAGAAAAAGAAGGGAGGCAGAAAAGGCAAAATTACCGGTGCCCAGGTTGAGCTTGAAGAATTAATACATTTTATTTCATTCCCCCGCAGAGGGGATTATTTTAGTGAGTCCGTGTGGGGAGGAGAACCCCCTGGGAACTGGGACCACCAGGTGGCTGTCCCCCTGCCATCAACCCCAGGTGGCCAAGTCCTCAGTCCAGCATTAATTTGCAGATATTCCCTCCAAGCACCAGGGGTTTTATCTCCTGTTTGCTCTCAAGCGAGTCTTGCTGATGGAAAGGAAAGCTCCTACGTGGTGGGCATCCAGCCCCAGGTGTGTTCCTGGCTCCCTGGTGCAAACCCAGCACGGAGGTGGTGGGGATGGAGCCCTACTGGAGAAACTCTCCAAAAAGCAAAGCGCGATGCTCCAGTCCCCCCCGTCACAACCAGCCACGGATATACTGGGTGTAGGAGGAGGAAAAAAAAAAAGAGTGTTTTACGATTTTTTTGTGGTTGGAAGCACAGGATGCAGGAACAGGTTGTTCAGAGAAGTTGTGGATGCCCCATTCTTGGAGGGGTTCAAGGCCAGGCTGGACGGGGCTTTGAGCAACCTGGTGTGGTGGGAGGTGTCCCTGCCCAGGACAGGGGGGTTGGAACTAGATGATCCTTAAGGTCCCTTCCCACCCGAACCATTTTATGATTCTATGACACTGGAGCTGCATCCTCACTTGGGATGGTGGTCCCACGGATGCCTCCCGGACACGGCGGCGTGGACCAGAGAGAGAAACCCACACCCCGATCCAGGTGGAGAGAGGACACCGATGTCCCTGCCCGTGCTGGTGGGTTAATCACCCTCCCTGGGGGGGACATGGCCGGCGTCTGTGGGGTGAGAGAGCTCGTCAGGCCGTTCCCCTGAGCGAGGAGGATGATCTCACATGGTTCATTGATTCAGTATCTGATTGCTAATTATTACGGTAGCTTGACCTGCGGAGGCCAGCAAGCCATAATGCCGACAGCCATCTCAGCCAACACCCACATCCTCCTGGCTTCCAACCTGGGCTGAACGTCCCTTCTGCTCCCTCCTCCTGGCCCCGAGCTCCCAAGTGCTGCCTGCACGCCCTGCCCCTGCCAGCATCCCCAGGGAGCAGCCCAGCTCCACCACGGCAGCTTTCCCACATTTAATTTCCTTTTATATAAAAGTTTTTGAAGGCATCGCAGGTTTTTTTCACCCTATGTGCCCTCAAAGCACGGGTGCTGCTGCTGCTTCTTGGGGCCATCACACTGTGGCTTCACTCCTTCACTTTTGCAGGTCCAGGAGACACCAGGAGCATAAAGAAAGTAGATGGCACTGCTTTGGTAGAATATCTGGGCTCTTTGCTGGTTTTATTGCTGAAATCCAACCTGATTGCCCTTGTCCTATCTACCGTGATGATAGGGAAGGAATTTCACCCATCTTCTTGCAGCAGCTCCTCCAAGACAGGCAGGATCTTCCTTCATGCCTTCACATCATCTTGGCTGCGGGAAACTTGCTGCCTCTCTGGTCCCTGGGTGCCTCTGAAAAGAGTTTGGCTCTGTTTTTCTCTCCACCTTCTCATTTAATAGTTGCATTTATCAATAAGGTCTCCCCCACTTTCCTCATGCGTCCCATCCTCCAGCCCTGACCATCTTGGTGGCCACCACCACATCCTCTCCAGCTCCTCAGTGTGCTCCTCCACTGGATGCAGCATCCAAATGCAAAGTCTATGGAAGGATCCCTGCCAAATACCACCCAGAGCATCCCTTCTGTTTTATCAGTGAGCTGTTAATGTCCATTCTTAAACCAATATTCCCATCACCTCTGTACCCTTGATGTATTTTATCTAAGATCCTGTTTCCTTCCTCTCTTGTAGGAACATCTCATCAGGCAACTGTAACAGTGTTGGCAAGGCAAAACTGAGTTCTCCTCTGTCCCTAGGTCTCTTATCATGGAATCGTAGAATGGTTTGGGTTGGAAGGGACCTTGAAGATCATCTAGTCCCAACCCTGCTGGCAAAGGGAGGGACATCTCCCACTAGATCAGGTTGCTCAAATTCCCATCCAACCTGCCCTAGGAGGGAATAAAAGTCTCCTGATCTTCTCCAGTGGGCTATGAAGATGATCAGAGGGCTGGAGCCCCTCTGCTGTGAGGACAGGCTGAGAGAGTTGGGGTTGTTCAGCCTGGAGAAG
>JAOXJK010000012.1:2617474-2631454 GCA_025774025.1 Xenus cinereus
CCTCAGCCTTCTCTTCTCCAGACTAAAAAGCCCCAAGTCCCTCAGCCTTTCCTCGTAAGGGAGATGCTCCAGGCCCCAAATCGCAGGTAAAAGCACTCAAAATTTTATATGCAGGGGCTGGACAGAAGTCTGGGCAGGGACTGGAGCTGATGGGGAAGCGATGGCTTCTCCTCGAGACTGGCCAGGATGGGGCAGGTGAGGGACTGAGAATGTGCATGGACTTCTCTGCCGGGCAGACTTTGCCGAGAGCTGCAAGAGGAGGTGTGCTACTCTGTGGTGACCCCATTTCTTGGTCCTATGAAGCCCACCGACCACGTCATGTGGTTTTGAATGCAGGACTTCACTGTGATGACTGGGATGGATATTCTACATGCAGAGCATCCTGGCTAACCAGCCTACACCTTGCTTAGTCTGGTGGGGCTAACTCTTAAGCAAAGCCAGAATTCCCCCTCCATGCAGCCCTTGGCTTCTCTGTTGGGTTGAGCATCCCCACATCCCACCTCCAGTCCCCTGAGCTCACTCCTTTCCATCCCTGGCTCTGCATTGGCTCCAACTTCAGCAAACACCACTGGAAATATTAATAACGGTCGCTAACGTTCATATGTCATCAGCACTTCCACCGGCATCGGCGACAGCAAAGGGGTCAGTTCCTGTAGGATGGAGACCATTGCCGTCATTTCAATAGGTGGAACTAGGTGTAGTTCAGCTGCCCCCTGTTATGAGTCCAACGGGGTGATTTAGTGGTTGGAAAGGCCCAAGGCTTTTTGCTCTCCGTGCCTGAAAGAGGATGGCTGGCAGGAAACGAAAGCACCGCTCTCCAAGGCAGGGGTGGTTTTGCTCCTGCACTGATTCTTTAATTTTTCCGCCAGGTTTTGGAAATTCTTGGCTATTACAACCGGACAATTAAATCAAGAGCAGAAAAGAAGGGCTCCAGCCAAAGGAGAAAACCCACTTGGTCAGCTGAATTTTTGAAACAGGGATAGAGTGAGGACCTTTGAAACGGGCAGCAGCAGAGCAAGGGCTGCCTGGGGTCTGGATCTGCAGTCCTGAAGGTGGTGAGATGGGACATTAGGTGTGCCAGGAGAAGGCCTGCTCATTTTTGGAGCCAGCAGCATAGATAAAACCAGTGGGGATGGGCACAAAGGGGAGCTTGAGATCATGGCGGGGCGATGCAATGACATTTTGTCAAGGGTGTCAGCATAAGAGGCACATCGACGTAGGAGGCAATGATGTAGCTGGCTGGGGGTTGAGCCCCACATGGGACAGGGTGGCAGTGCCATGGGAGAGACTCTCTGTGGGACCTCCTGGGCTTGGTTTGGATATTGTCTCCCACCAGGCGAGTCCATTCCCTCATCATGTTTCTGCCACCCTCCATCACAGGGCTGTGTCTGGTGCTAGAGATCGAGGCTTATGGTTTGCAGGACTTACTGCTTGAGAGAAGGCCAAAACGTATCTCCCTTGGGCTGCTGCTTTTGAGAGAGGTGGAAATATAGGTGCCCTGCTCAATTCTGCCTGGAGTCACCTCAGAGACAACAGAAAATTGGCCAGGCAGCACTGATGTGGGCTCCAGAGGGTGGAGGTGAAGGCTCCCTGGCTTTGAGGTCAGTAGGGACCCAAAAAAGCAGCCAGGGAAAAAGAGGACGATGGATGAAGCTCTGCTTTCAAATGATGCAAGGAAGCTCACAGGTTCTGTATTCGTCACGGCTCAGCGAGTCAGGTACCACCAGTCGGCTGTGGGGACTCCAGCTCCATGGCTGCACCCACAGGGCTTGTCCATCTGTGTGCAAACCAACCCGTCTTATAGCAGTGCTGCCAAACATAATTTGGGGTGTTGGTTCACCTCCCTTAAGTTGCTGGTTCTTCATCTTTCTGAGAAACACATGTGGTGGTGTGGTTTCTTATTTATTTCTGTCTGGAGGCTAAAGGGAGGATGCCTTGGAGAGGAAGGGAGGGAAAGAACCAGAGATGGAAAGAGTGAATTTTCAAGGAGAGCCTCCCACAACTTCATCTCCTTTTCCCAACTTCTGGTAACGGCCGGGTCACTGATTGCAGCTATTTGCTCCAGAAAATTTCCAAGGGGTTTCCTGGAATACCGAAATGTTGAGGGCTGGGTGCCCAGCCACTGACCACCGCCAGAGCCGCAGCGAAGAGGATGGACCTCAGTTGACCAGCAGCAAACCTAGAGGTGCTCCAATAGCTGCCTGTAGGTCAGAGGCTCTGACTTGGCATTTCTAAGGGCTATTTATTGCAAAGTGAAGGAGGACCAGGGTTTTTTTCTTTTGCACCCTCTTTCCGCAGCATTTTCCACGCTGTTTACCTCTTTAAATTTCGCAATGTTCCAATCAGCGGAGGAGGCTGAACCGGCCTCTGGGCTGGCAGAGGACATGGAAGAAAAGAAATGTGAGCACAAAACTGGGAGGCTGGGAAGGGGCTTTGTTGCATTTAATGGTGGGAAGGGAATTTAATATTCTTGCGGATTGAACTGTGACTGTACCATCCTCTGTGTCCCATCCCCAGCCTCACAGTGGAGCTTCATGCATCCTGGCTTGGGAACCAGCCAAGTATGGGGATGTTTGACCCCTGCTCAAGCCCTAGTGATGCCAGGGGTACCTGCTCTGGCAGCGGGAGGCCATCACATCCCAGTGGGTGGTGGAAGGTTTGGTGTGAGCTGGGTAGCATGCACCCGAGCCGCTCACGTCTCTAGCAAAACCTGCACCCATCCAGCCATGTGCCTGGTGCTCTCTCTCGAGATCTCTACCTTCAGGACCAGCCTGTTGTACAAGCAAAGAGAGAAAACCCTCATCTAGCTGCCCGCTTATCCCGGGTTGTGGATCAGTCCCAAGCGCTGCAGCACCGTTGGCTCAGCCCCACGGCCCTGCCTCTCCATGAACTGCAGAGGTTCCCCTGTGGAAAAGGCCTGGAAGGGTTGTCCACCTCCTCCTGCTTCATCTCCCTTCCTTCTCCTTCCGCCTCAATATGCTCATTCATGAAAAAATATCTGTTGGATGGACACAGGGAGAGGAATTAATGTTGGCGCGTTTTTTCCCGCGTGTTGGCCAAGGGAGGTTGTAGGCTCAGAGAGTTTAAATCTTTGTTTTCACAGCTGGATTCGATATTACCCTTTCTTCTCTCCAGCTTTTTATTGCTGCTCATTCCCTGGAGCAACCTGTTGCAAAGCAACGTGCATGCTCACGTTGAAGGACAACCAGCTGCTGGCTTCCCGAGGGGGAAGTGTGCGTGGGACCAACCTTGGGACCAACGACCTGCATAGCCCCCTGTCTTCGTTAAGGATTGAGACCGTAAGAGATTATGCTCTCCTACAGCTGGGGTCATGCAGTGGGTCCTGTATCCAAGAGGGTGATGCTGCAGCAAGGAAGGTGCCATCCCATGATGGTCCTCTGCATCTGGCTGCAGCCCACCTCTCCTGTCTCCTTCCCACCAGGCACCGCGTGGGGTGAAGGCAGATGGACAGCAGGGACCAGCTTGGTTCATCCTTTGATAGGACAGGGCAGGCAGCAAGGTTGGTGGGGAGTGTCTGCCTTAGCCCTCTGCATGGGGCATGATGAGACCATAGTGAACCCTCAGGCTCATGGTCCCAAGATAGGGACATCATGGGTTTCGGGGTGCTGTAGGGTTTGGTGGAGGTGGTGTAGGGTTTGGTATGGTTTTCTGGTGGTGGTGTATGGTTTTCTGGTGCTGGTGTAGGGTTTGGCCATGTTGGTGTTGGGTTGGGTGGAGGTTGTGTAGGGTCTGATGAAGGTGGTGTACAGTTCAGTGGTGCTAACGCACAGTTTGGTGGTGCTGTTGTAAGGTTTGGTGATGCTGGTGTAGGGTTTGGTGGTGCTGGTGTAGGGTTTGGATAGCTGGATGCCCAGCACAGCAGAGAGGCAGGGATGCGCTCATGCCCAGCGTGGTGGACGAGGTGGAGAAGGTGCTGCCAGCACCCCATCGGATGCTCAAGGGCTTGGACCTCTAGCGCTGCAGAACTCGGAGTCAACCTTTGCTTCGAGCACCAGCGTGGCCCAGGGCCAGATGGGACTGGCTCCATTCCCACATGGATGCCAACCTGAGGGCACCTTCTCCACCCCACTATCTACCTCTGGAAGGGAAGGAGGGACACTGATTCAACACCCCTCCAGTCCTGCGAGCTTTGGGGACGAAAAGACACGTGGTCTCCCTTCTTGGCACGGGGGACCCAGTGGTGTCCAGATGTGAGGCACGAGCTGCTGACCTCTCCGGCGTCAGCGGGTGGGGGCCCACCTATGTAAACACGTCCAGGAAGGCTCCCATCCCTTTTCCACCCCGCGCTCGCCTTCAGATCGGATCGGATCGGATCGGCCAGCCTTCGCTGATGCTCCTGTCCCCAGGGCTCCCGGGGAAGGTACCGTACCGCTCGCCGGGCACTCCACCGGGCGTTTCTCTCTCATCCTCTGCTTTTCTGCATGAAAACATGACCGTATAATTACCTAAGTAGCTGTTTAGATATTTACTGGTGATACTGGTGTAACAATAAATGTGGGCGAGCAGAGTAGAAACCTGCCGCGGTCACGCTGGGAACCCGGCCAGAAGGATAGGAAAACACTTGTAGTAATAACGTTTCCTTTTTTTCTTTATTTTCTGTTTTGTCTGTTATCTAAGAACAGTTGGCAAGAGCACGTCCAACCCGTTTGTTTCCTCATTTATCACGTTCAAGTCTCTGTCTCTCTCTTCCCTTTTAGCTATGTTTAGATCTTATTAGTAATGGAAAAATGGGCCATAAAGTCGCATCCAAGTGCCTGGCATTTTCACTTTGGTGTTTGCTTTCTTGCCTTCCATATCCTTATTTAGTTGATGTTGGAATTTTGGTTTGGTTTTTTTGCTGTGAGGAGGGGGTCTAGTGTCCAGGTAGCCGGGGCTGAGCTCAGGAGGATGTTCTGGTGATGAAGAGTGGCAGGTCTGCAGCACAGAGTTTATTTGGGGAGGGAGTGGGGATGGGTTTATACGGCGGAGGGAAGGGTTTGGCAGCCACCCCCAGCCCTTTTCCCCGTTTGCACAACACTCGGGTCGTGGAGTTCCCTCACTGTTACGGTTCCATCTGACCTGGCAAGTGAGAGGCTCCTCCAAAGCCAGGAGTTTGGGCAATAGATGCTCCAGTGAGGAGCGTTGGGATGCTCAGAGAGGTTCGGTGTCTTAGATGCACGGGTTCAGATAAGATTTTGGCTCATTTTACAAGTTCTGCTCCTTGAGCTTCACCTCAGCTCCTGCAACCAGTCCTGCTGAGGTGCTGGATGATGGGTTTAGGAGTCCACCCTTATGTTCTTGGTAGAGCAGAGAGCAGAATGGGACTTAGCACTCTTAGCAGATGCCACACCAAAGCAAAAGGACCTTAAATCTGCCCATAGGCACAGCAGCTCTTCCAACTCACCCACACATGGTGTTTAACCACTCGGTTATTTAAAGCAGTAAGGCATGACTTCTGCCTGGAGGACAGCGTAGGACAGAACAGTCGCCCAGAGATCATGATGTATGGTCAAAGCTGGATGAGGGACCATCACGTGAAGGCACGTAGAGCTTGGACCTGGTTCACATAGCTGGGCTGGATCCTGTGGGTCCCATTCCTTGCTCACTGCAACCTCCTGTCCTTGTTAAGTTTGAGACATGGTTCCTCTAACCTGCACTTTGGTTGGCAAATCACTGATATTTTTGGGGTGGTAAGGAAACAAAGATGACTTTGGACCCAGTTCTCATGTTGGGCTTCTCCTGCAGTCAGGGGTGAAAGAAACCTCTACCAAATCCCCAAACCAGAGTCTTCTTCCCTATTGCACTTGTGGTTTGGGCTGGTGGCTGTCAGCCCAAGATGGAGCTTCAGCCTTCTCCACTATAGCAAGTGGCGCCATGGTTTGTGGTGGGTCACACTGTCCTTTGCTGGGGCAAAAGCACCCTTCAGCCAGAGCCAAGGGCAGTGGCAAGGTCTCCTTGGGTTGCTCCAACCCATATGAACCTGGTTTAAATCCTGGTGGGAGAGTCTGTCCAAGGGCTGCTACATGTAATGGGGCTGGTTGAAGAGCAGTGTCCTGGCCAGACCAGCATCGGTTGCGTAGAGGTTGTCCCGCCGTGTCTGACAGATGAGAAGTGTGATGACAGAGATGGCACCATCCTTTTTCTCTTTGGAACTGCTGTAAAAAATGGAGTCAAACTCTCAGAGTCAGCAGCCCACCTGGGTGGTTGCAAAGAACTGTCCCCAAGAAAACCAAAACCCGTCTGTATTTGCAGGCACTTGCAAGAGGGCTTTGGTGAGGAAAGCTGGAGGAGGTCCTCGGCATGTCCTGCTGTGCTTGTGTGGATGTGCAGAGAACACAACAGCTCCACCTTCGCTTTGGGGGGGTCGCTGTCTTTCTCCTCAAGCTGTGTCCAAGATGTTCATCCCTACGCGGAGCTGTTGGCTGCTCCCATCCCCTTCCCTCTCCCCCCTCTGACACCGCACACGTGGTTTTCACGCAGCTGGAAAGCAGGGAAACCATTCTTCTCAGCCGCTCAACACCAGCCAGGGACCTCACCCAGCAGCTCTTGAATCAAGCCCAGAAGCCGTGGCTGAGCTTCCAACCTCTGCCCCCACTCCCCTCGCTCCTGCCCCCTTTTCCTGGGGTTCTTCCAAGCTCCCTCCTAACACACCGCCTCTGCCCATCCACAGGTGTTAGGGGGGAAAAATATCCAAATATCCCACCACCTTCCTGGAGCAGCCAAAAAATGTCTTTTTTTTGGGTTTTTTTTTTTGTTTTTTTTTCCAGCGTTCCCTCATCTTTCCCATGCACCCTGCCCTTTTTCCTTCTGCCCCTGCCCTCATCAACGCCCCGCTGCTCGGTGAGCTGCAGACGGAGGAGCAAGGGCAGGAGGAGGCGACGTGCCGCGAACTTTTGCGCGGCCGTTTGCGCCAGGGGATGGATTTCCTCTGATTTTTTTATTGAATTTTTTTTTTTTTTTAAATTAAATTTTATTTGATTTTTTTTTCACTCTTTTTGTCCAAGTTCAGGAAGGTCTACGGCAAAGTCAAGCCTGGCTTGGCTTCACAGGGTTGTGCTGCGGCTCGGCCAGGGCTGGGAATGCCGGCTGGAAAGTTTATTGCATCCTGTTATGAGAGCTCGGGGAACCGCCGTGGGTTTGCGGGAGGGACGTTGGGCAGCACGAACATCAGGTATGACCCCAACGGGTGCGGTTGGAGATGGCCTTTTATTCCTCTCGCTTCTCCGGCCACTTCAGGAAAGGGAAGCAAATAGAAAAGGGAATAATTGCTCGGTGTGACCTCTGACTATTGAGGCAGATGCTTTCTTTGGAGCAGGAACAGACGCAGGGAAAAAAAATGCTTTTATAGCTTTGCTGAGCTACGTCCCCGGGGCTCTCCGCGAGTCCCTTCTTGCCACCTTTCGGTACGTCGGCCCGTGTTATCTTGCCGGCCTTGAAAACTTCAGCAGAAAGGTTCACCTCAGACAAAAAAAAAAAAAAAAAGTGCTTTTGTCAACACTGAAATTTATCTCAAGAATGTGTCCATCGCCGTGAAATTTTCATCTGGGAAGGGCTGGAATAAATCGCTTCTGCTCTCCAGCCCAGGTTTAAATGCTTCCACTGGGCTTTTGTACTTTGGAATTTAAATCTTGTTGTTATTTAACCATATCAGTTTTTTGGGGGGGTTTTTTTTGGTCATTTTCAAAGTGAAGGGATTTTACCTTTCTGCGGTCATCACTCAGTGATATCCAAAGGAAACACTTCACTGTTTTCCAGCAGAAATATTACTCATTCTGCTCACAGCGTTGGCTTTTTGCTCCAATCACAAACCAATGCAAACTTAACAGAAATTCTGTTTTTTGACCTAACTTCTGGGCTAACTGAGGCACAACCGTGGTCCAAATTTCAAGGCAATTCAGAGCCAGAGTTTATATTTTCAGAGCGCTTGAAAGAAAGCAGCCGTCACCTCATTTTCAAACATCCTTACGTGATGCAGCCAAAATCCCCATGGGCTTTGGAAAAAACTCCACGTGAGACCCGATTTTCTCCGTTTGGTCCTTGCAAGAGCCAGAGACCAACCGCAACGTCCTGACCCAGATCAAAAACTTCTCGGGTTCGTCCAACAAGCAGGGCTGGATGCAGAAGAAAAATGAAGTGGATGATGAATACGGAGAGTCCTTGGCTCCACGTCCTTCAAATGGCACATTTGTGCTGGGGTTGTCATCACCGCTGTCCTGAAAAGTCCCATTTGCGATGAAGCAGATTTTAGCAGCAAACACTGGCACAGTTTTTTTCTGATGCCTGTAAAATTTTATTTCTTTTTTTTTTTTTTTTTTTTTAAGAGAGTTGAGGTTTTGGCAGAGTTCTTAACGATGCAAGCCCGCCCTGATTGGTCCTGAATCTTGGAGAATGCCCAAAGCTCTGGGTGAAGGAGGGAAGTTTGCACAACTGAGATTATTTTTTTTTCTGGGGTAAGCCAGGGAGCATGGTGGGACTGAAAGGGAGCCCAGGGGTGGTTGAGGTGAGCAGTGCTGTGGCTGTTCCCACCTACTCCCTCATATCTCTGCATCACAGGTCCTGAACGGGTCCCCAGGACATCCACAGTTGGCCTTGATACCACCATCCACAAACAGGGGTGTTGGTTCAATTACTGTTTCATGAGGAAACGGGCTGTTTCTGTGGCTGGAAACAGGGACTGTCCCAAGGCATGGTCCTTCCACCCATAAACCCAAGTTTTATCCCAGTACGTTGCTTCTGCCCTTGCTGGAGGGGATTGGCTTGTCCCGAAGCATGTTAACGCAAGAGGCATGGCTCTCTGTCCCAGCAGAAGTCTCCAGCCAGCACGTCACCGGGGCAATGACACAACTTGGGTCCTTGGCTTGCTGAAGGTTTTGGAGACTCCAGGTGTGAAGAAGGAGCTCTGATGGGTGCTGATGGCCTCTTCCCCATCACAAAATGGAAGGCAGCCTTCAAGATGCCCCAGTGAGATACAAGCCTGGACCTCTCTCTACAGCGCTTGCTTTACCTGGTCCTATCAACCCAGCATGTGTCTGGGGATGAACCTCTAGAAATGTCAAAGTTGCAATGCTGACTTGAACCAAACTTGCAAAAAATGAGCCCGAGTCTTCTTCCAAACCCACCAATCCCCCCAACCCCGTGTGCCTGGGGACCAGCTGCCCTGAAGTCAGGGAAGATAACGGCAGGACGAGGGGGATCGGAGGAAAGGAGGAGGCACGGAGAAAGGAGGCTGCCACTCCCTGAAGCACATCTTATCATCTGGGGGAAAAAAAAAATCCCTGTTTACAGCCGTTTCCAGAACCGCAGCGCTCCACTAAAGGCATGGGGCTGCAAGTAACAGTCTCCAGCCACCTCCAGAGGCACTAATTAAATTAAAACCTGACTTTTTCTGTGTGGCTGCAATGTTTTAAAGTGCTGCCTTCGCTTGCAAAGATAAGGCCTCAGAGTGCCCTTCTGTGACTCCGGCACAGCAGATCGATTTTTCTTTCTAACTGCCACCAAATTACTGAATAGTAAGAATAATAACAAAATTCAGCAGCTCTGCAGTGAACTGTTAAGATTATGCAAAAGAGGCAGAAGCATTTCCCGAGTCTAATGTTTCCTTTTAGGCAGTGCCTTTGTCACCCTTTCCATCACAAACCGCTTTCAAAGCGGATGGCACCCACGGCCACCAAGGGTGAAGATGCGTCCCGCATCCCACCTCTGAAGGTCAAGAAAAAAGGTTAGAGAAGTTAGTCGAAGAAGAAAAGATACAAATTAAAACTGCTGCTTCAGTCTTTGCCCTCATTTGTGGTAATCAAATGTTTTTGCTTCTCAGACATTAAATTCTGCAGTCTCCCAATTGAAATCCAACCATTTCCAATAAGGTAAAAAAATCGACATTCTTAATTTATTTCAATTTTGTGACTTTTCTCGACACAGTGATGTTGCTTCCTGGGTCTTTTTTTTTTTTTTTTAAATGAGCTTATCATTTGAACAAAGGTGTGTTTCTTCATTTAGTTTTAAAACAGATCGAATGAAAATCCAAAAGGTGAAAATTAGAGAAGAAAATGAACTTTCAGCGCAATACAGTGCAGAGCTTCGTAGATTTGTGACCAGGGTGGATAATTATGGTTGCTGCTCACCACTGACATAGCAGAGAGACGTTATACCAGAGCTCATTATCATTAGTGACAGCACTTATTTATTTCAATAGGAGATCTAGGAGAAATATGGCCAGATCGGAACTCTGAAGAACGAGCAGTGCCTGGGTAGAGAGGTGACTTGGAGAAGTGACTCCCACCAGCAGCCAGAATCGTACGAGGCTTCACCACATCCATCCCCCCTCTGTCCCCACCCTCTCTTTTATTTCCTTTTCTCAGTGCCAAGCTTTAAATCAAGGACAAGGGCAGGGGTGGGCCGGGAGTGAAAAGATGCCTATAACTTTTTTAGCCTGTTTGCTCTCCCATCTTCCTTGGGAGGAAGAAAACACAAACTATTTATAACTGTGTGCATACTCCTGCCGTTCTGTTATTGCCCACGCACGGAAGGTTTTGGCTTTCACACAACCTGTTTGGACAGTGATAACCCAGCTGAAGGGTGCAGGAGAAAATGCACGGGTCTGGCTCTGCCTCCAGCCCTCTGCCTCCTTCCCCAGGTGATGGTTTGGCCCACGGGGGACAATTTGGTGATGGGAACCACACGATTCCTGCCGGTGCGATGGCCGGACCTGCTGGGCAGGAGGCTGGAGAAGAAGCAGATGATGCTTGGCTTGCACAGATGCCCTGAGAAAACTTCCACCAGACGAGATTGCTGTGTGTATAAATAACCCACACGGTTAGAAAGCGAAGAGCCTGGAAAGGCTGTGTGACCCACGGGACAGGGACCGTGCTGAGCTGCCTTTTATCTCTAAGTTGCTGCCTGCAGTCCTGCAGAGCCTGGAAGTTGTTCTCAGCTAGTTATTTTTAAATAACTAATAATACTTCTCCGTAGCTCCATCCTGCACTGGCTGGAGCGGAGCGGGTGGAAGTTTCACTCCAGATCTTTGTGGGAATGAGATTTTGGTGGCCATCCCTCAGGTCTGATGGATCTCATAGGACTTGTCTTTTAGAAGTAGCTGGTGTGATGTGCTGCAAGCTGTGGGGTCCCCTCCTGGTGGAGACGCACCCATGGACCACTTGATGGCCCCCGCGGAGGTGACCACGAGGTGACCCACTGCACTCTCTCCAGACTTGAAGGACCAGTGGCCACTGCCCCAGCACACTGGAGGCCAAACCCAGCCCTGGGAACATGCCGGGGCAACGTGGCTCTCTGCATGTTTTCTCCCCCTCAGAGGGGTTCTGATGGTTGGGGTGTTGCTGGAGGAGATCTCCAGCCCCGGTGCCCTCTTCTGAAACCAGCTCCCTATCTCCCCGTGTCCTTTGAGAGTGCAAACTTTGTCGGTGTGTTTAAGTTGAAGCGTCCAGCCAGAGTAGTGACAATTTAACTTCTTCAGAAGTTTACTCCCCCAAAAACACCTCCCAAAGTCTGATTTTCCTAGTGTGGCATATTCCTCCACGGGTATGTCCATCTCTACACCTAACTTAGCTGATCGTAAGGCTTTTTCCACCTGCTTGTCACAGACAGCTACTTGTGAACAGCAAATTAACTTATCACTGTGTATGAGTAATTAATTTATAACTTAAAACCTTAAGGAAAGTTACCACACCGTGTCCAAAAATGCCAAGCTCTGGTGTCAGCAGAGGCTCACAGGCTCCTGGGCTCTCGCAGAAGAGCCAAAGCGTTAGCCAGCGTGGAGCAGTGCAGGAGATGCTGCTGCTTGCAAGAGCATCAGCACGAGATGCTCCAGGGAACAGGAATTGCTGCTCCATGTCCCTTCAGGTCTGACAGGAGAGTGAATATCCTGGCTTGTCAGGGCCAGGGACGAAAGTTCCCGACAAACCATATGGTTTCCAAATGTCCCCCTTGATCAAAATGTACATCTTCCCAAGCTTTCTCCCCTCAAAGGCTGGGTCTGATCGTTTCATGACTTGTTGGCTGATGCTATTGCTTCCTTCTCCTCCTTGCTGGCTCTTGGGTAGACTTTCTGCTTTGACTCTCCATTTCCAACTCAGCAGCTAACTGGAGCCCTGATCCCACTGGGGTGGCAATGCCAAAGCTTCCCAGAGACAGACCAAGGACGGGAGAGGATCTTGGACCATGAGGATGGAGGTTTTCTTCTCTACCTGCCTTAGGCTTCATGTACATTCCCATACTTATTTCTTCTTGCTTCTGCAAAGAAGCCAAAAAGTCTCTTTGTGGCCTCAAAAACCCTTCCCCATCCTTCATCCTCTCTCTGCTCCCATAGAATCACAGAATCACACGGGGTTGGAAGGGACCTCTGGAGATCATCTAGCCCAATCCCCTGCCAGAGCAGGTCCACCCAGAACAGGTCCCACAGGAACGTGTCCAGGCGGGTCTTGAATGTCTCCAGAGAAGGAGACTCCACCACCTCTCTGGGCAGCCTGTTCCAGGGCTCCACGACCCTCAAAGTAAAGAAGTTCCTCCTCGTGTTGAGATGGAACTTCTTATGTTCAAG
The DNA here is from genome assembly GCA_025774025.1 of Xenus cinereus. Lineage (NCBI taxonomy): Eukaryota > Metazoa > Chordata > Aves > Charadriiformes > Scolopacidae > Xenus > Xenus cinereus. Next base: position 2,630,028 of record JAOXJK010000012.1, read on the forward strand.
TTTGTGCCCGTTACCTCTTGTCCTGTCCCTGGGCACCACTGAAAAAAGACCATCCCCATCCTCCTGACACCCACCCTTGAAGTATTTATAGGTGTTGATCAAATCCCCCCTCAGCCTTCTCTTCTCCAGACTATAAAGCCCCAAGTCCCTCAGCCTTTCCTCGTAAGGGAGATGCTCCAGGCCCCTCATCATCTTTGTAGCCCACCCTTCACCGCTGCAACCCCTCTCCCCAGCGAGGGACCACGACACGGGGCTGAGCATGTGAGCTCCACATGGGGGAACGAGACGTGGGCAGTGTGGGGATGTGCTGCACCACCATAATTGAAGGCAGGAGGTACTAAATAAACACAGATTAATAACACAACGGGCCACAGCACTGACTAGATTGGCCATAACCCTCTTTGTTGCCTTTTTCAAGACGTTGCTCAGCTGTAAGAAGGGTTTGGGTGACTCAAAAGTGAACGGAAGGCACCGTGGAAGGCACCTTGGCACAAAAAAGGTGCTTAACTTGTGACAGTCTCTTGCTTTCCCCACCATGGGCTCAAGCGCCCGAGCTGAAAGCGGGAGTAGAGGATGCTGCCCACATCTCAGAGACTTGCACTGCTGAAATATCTTTCATTAGCAAACCCAGAAAAATGCAAAGAATCAGCAAAAGAATGGGAATATTTATGTTTACAGGCCGATGGCCCTTTTAAGTTCCTTTTGAAAAAAAAAAACAAAACCAAAAAAAAAACCCCAAAACAAAACAAATGTTTAATCAAATGCAGGCTGTTTTAAAAATAAACTTCTGAAAATATTTCAGAGAAAAACATGCATTTATGAGAAGACCTGGACAGCTGGGGAGGAAGAGCTTGTAATAACCATTTTGTGTTTAGCTTAACTTGTGAGGGGGCCTCAGCCTGAGCATCTTGGGTGACCATCATTAAAGGCATCATTAAAGGCAGAAGGCAATTTTACTGCTTGACTGGCAGCATCCCTGGCAGGTACCTGGAGGTGAGAGCAGTAGGGAAAGCACCCAGATCCAAAGAGCGCTGTGGTGGGGGACAACGGGGCTCTCGCTCCAGAGGAGCAGAGGGTGGGATCATCCTTTCTGCTCCCCTGCATCCCTCCTCTGATACCTCCTCAGGCTCTCCATGGAGTTTACCCACCTTGTTGGGCCACCAATGTGCCCTTGTGGCCAAGAGGGCCAATGGGATCCTGGGCTACGTAGGGAAGAGTGTGGCCAGTAGGTCGAGGAAGGTCATTCTCTCCCTCTACTCTGCACTGGTGAGGCCACAACTGGAATACTGCATCCAGTTCTGGTCTCCCCAATTCAAGAGAGACAGGGAACTACTGGAAAGAGTCCAGTGAAGGGCAACAAAGATGATGGAGGGATTGGAGCATCTCCCTGATGAGGAAAGGCTGAGAGAGCTGGGACTCTTTAGCCT
>JAOXJK010000012.1:2668754-2687097 GCA_025774025.1 Xenus cinereus
CAAAGCCCCATCCAGCCTGGCCTTGAACCCCTCCAGGGATGGGGCAGCCACAGCTTCTCTGGGCAACCTGTTCCAGTCTCTCACCACCTTCACAGTAAAGAATTTCTTTCTGGTATCTCATCTAAATTTCCCCCCCTTCAGTTTAAAACCATTACCCCTTCTCCTGTTGCTCCCCTCTCTGATAAAGAGTCCCTCCCCATCTCTCCTGTTGCCCCTTTAGGTACTGGAAAGCTGCTCTAAGGTCTCCCTGGAGCCTCCTCTTCTCCAGGTCCCTTCCAACCTCGGCTGTTCCGAGATCTTTGCCATGCAGGATTCTCTGTTCCCATTAAAACTTACTGTTTATCAAGCCCTTTACTGTGATCTGTAGATTTCATCTGCCTCTGCGTTGCCTGGCAGTTGTGCTGGCTTGGCGTTTGGCTGGGGAACCGGGAGGGAAATCCTTCCTTGAGGTCTTTTCCCTCGCTGCTGGAGCAGTGAAACCGTCTACGTAATGACAGCAGATCTTTAGCACGTGGCCTGGAGGAAGCAGAAGCACAAAGGAGCTGGGTAGCAAAAAATGAGTCGGTATGTTCTGGAGCACAGGATTCATGTCACAGATCCCATAACAATATCAGTGCCTAATAGCTTTGTTACTATCTAGTTTCGTGTATATTTATAGTTGAAACATGAGCATTATACTGATGAAGTTCTACTCACGTATTTCTCTTCAAAATAAACTTTGGAAGAGCTTCTAAATACAAAGAACTGCTTGAAGCTTTTGGAAATAGTGAAGTTTTTTTGGTAAATGCTTCGATTTGCTTACTCCTCTGTTGTGATGAGCTTCTTGCAGAAGTTAAAAGCCCTCTGCGTGCATTTGAAGATAAGATGTGACTTAATAACAGTGTTAGATGTCTTGGAAAAAAGTGTGTTCAGTTTTGTATGCAGGGAGAAAGTTTAGTACATGGACATCTCCATTTTACACGAAAGAACAGAAGCTGTGTCTTTTTATGCTTTAAAAGAGAAGAAAAATCGAGATAATGTATCTAAGTTTTAGAGGTGGTAAGTTTTTTGTTGTTTTGAGAGGCAATTCATTAGGAGCAGTGACTTTACCATAATTTGCAGAGTGGAAAGAGTGAAGTAAAAGCCCTACTGAAGGCTGTAGGAGTAGTCGTTTGATTTTTATTTTTTTTTTGAGAGAGAATTTCATTCATTGATTTATTTTTTTTTTTTACAGTTGAAGCTCTGAGCGAAACACGTCTGTGCCTCTGCAGGCAGCCCTTTCTTTGCAAAGCTGGTTATGAAGGTTATGACTATCTGAAATTCAGTGAAGAATTTTGAAACTAAAGCAAACTGTAGGAGACAAGACACTGTTTTATCCCTTTTTCTTTTTTTACTGTAACTTGTTAGTAGTTCATATGAAGAGCAAAGAGAAGAGCTTCTCATTTTTATTTTATTTTTAAGTTCTGTTTAACTAGGTGGAATGACAGACTCCGTTGTTTTGGAAGCGCTGAGTGACGAGGTTGTATCCAGGGTACATAAAGTACCTCCTCTACTGATCTTTAGTCGCATTGTCCCGCACAACTCCCATTAGCGCTGATTAATGGCTCTGAAAATAAAAGATAAATCCATTAGTTACAGATCCTATTTTTAATCGATGCAGAAGTATTTGATGCTCCAGCCAAGGAGCATAACTTATCTCTGTGTGTTGCTTCCTGGTGAGCTAAACAAGAGCAGGGCCTGGGCATTGGCATGTGCTTGTTGATGCTGCTAAATTGTTGCTAGAATTCTGGCCTTGGTCAGCTACTGCTTTCCTAAGGGATACTTGTGGGGGGTCAGGAGTCATTTGTAGCAGATAATTTGGGTATCCTTCTCCCCCTCTTCTGCAGGGGAAGCGTTTACGTGTATCACATGAGCGCTGTCGCGCCACTTCGTTGTTGTTGTTATCTCTTATTTAGTCATATAGATCTTGATAGTGTGTTCGTATGGAATGTTACAGAATATGCATCTCGCCTCTACAGCGTTATAGTAACTCTGATTCTGTTACTTGATAGGGATTGGTTTGGATGTGTAAGACAAGTTTATAACAAAGTGATAAGCCCTCAGTGTAAACTTTTTTTTTTTTTAAATTCAAAAAATTCCCTAAAGGGTTGCTCTTTCCTGCTCGTGGAAGGAGCACACTTGATCTGGTAATATTTCTTTACTACCTTTTCAGACAAGACCCAGGAAGGGAGAAGGCCACACCTGTGCTGGGCTGTCCTAGCCTAGCCAGAGGGGTGAGCGCTGTTATTATCCTCCCTGTTCTACCACCCTTGGAAGACCACAACTGGATACTGTGTCCAGTTTGGGGCTCCCCAGTACAAGAAGGGTACTGGAGTGAGTCCTATGGGTGTGTGCAGCTGCCTTATGCCTGACTGTTTTCAGGATTATTTCCACCACCACCACCTTTTAAACCAGGAAGGCAGTTAGACATTAGAAAAATTTTCCCAGGGAGGAAGTGGTGGGTTCTCAAAACTCATCCGGGCAACTTTCTGAGCAGCCTGATCTAAGTGGGTCTGCTCTGAGCAGGACATTGGGCCACATGACCCCAGAGGTCCCTTCCAACTCAAAGCAGGTTTCTGATGTTCTACTCAAACCTTTATCAGTCACAGATTCTGTTGTGGCGATTCCTAGTTGAGGTGCCTCATGAGGTACAGTTCCCCATGTTTCATAGATCTCCTATTATTTATTCTTTGAGTAAATAGTTTATAACAGTCTTTTTTGGACCGGTACTTAAAGACAGATTGGTTATTTTTTTATGCAGATTTTGTGTGTGAAGTTTACAAATCTCCCTCCCTGCTTTCCGTGGGCTCTTTGTTGGAATATTTTGTGTTTTCAGGGATATAGCAGGGATAATTGCTCTTCCCTTTGTTTTCTCAGAAGGGATGTGTCTGTCTCTGATGTGTGCATTTCCAGTCATATAGACTAGAAGGTTCTGAGCTTGCGAATGTGACATGCAAACCCCTACAATGTGTAGAGAATTCCTATTATTGTATAGTAAGTAATTTTTGTTGTTCACTTATTTATTTTTAGGAGATGCATACATTTTTCATATTTGGACTTCTTTAAGGCAGGAAAGGGAACAAGTTTTAGACTGTATCCTTCTGTCGCAGCTACGTTTGATTATTATTTATTATATTTATTTAGCTCAAGATATAAAAGGAAGTATTTGCTTTATTGCCTTTACTGCTTATTTACATCTAATGTTAAATATGTTTCCTTCTCTTTTCGACATAGGTAAATAGCAAGAAACAAAAAATGGACACTCAATTATTTTCCCCGTTATTAGGACCCATTACTAGTACGCCACCTCCGCTAGAATCTTCCCGTCTGTTTAGTGACTGGGCTGCGTGTGGAGAGGATATTGGCTCAAAAACTTCTTTTCAAGACTGCACCAAGAAACGGTACGAGAATTCTTGGTATAATCTTACATTGCTGGTCTGAAACACCGAAATTGTTACGGGGTAGAACAAATGGGATTCCGGATCTCTTTAGGCAGCCTTTACGGGATAACTAGAAACTAAATATTTTTTGCTGTATAATAGTTGTTATAGAGGTTGTGAAGAAAAGGTAGGGGGTCTGTGTGTATATTGATGTGTGTGTTACACGTGAAAACATTTTAAAATTTGGAAAGAATACTTCATTTAGGGAAGGAAATGGGAAACTGCTATTTGTAATTGAAAACGTAAAGAAAAAAGCCACTCTCCTTCTGTGCCTCCCATCCCTCGGCACCGTAGCTCGTAATGGCCCTGCTTGATAATGCAGAATATTTCCTGGAACATGAACAATGCGGAGAGCGCTAGACACAGGTCGAGTGTAAGCGGTACCTCTGCTGTTGAAAGCATAAATGCGCGTGCAACTTCTCTTGAAAATATGCCAGCCTACGGTCTTGTTGTGCCCTTGATATAATGCACTCAAGTTTGATTTTATATTAAAAAAAAAAAAATAATGCTGTTTTCGATGCTGAATGAATGCGAAAGGTATTTTTACTTGAATCATGAAACATTTTTATTCCCCTGGAGAAATCCTCTCTGCTCAAGTCTTGACTATTGCAGGCATTTCTGATCATCCAGTCTTAATAATGCAGTAAAATTATTAAAGGTATGGAGAAGGGCAACGAGGCTGGTCAGGGGTTTGAAAGCTTCCAAGTAAATAAAGCTAGTCTTGGGTTTTGGTAAGTCAGCTCTGCAGAGGAATGATTTCTACAAAATCATGAACGATACAAAGATTGTGAGGAACAGGGTTATTATTTCACAGTCTAGAAACCGGGGGATACCCACTGAAATAATTGGTTAACTCCTTCGTATTAGTAATTTTATGGCTTGTGTGCAGTAATTGAAAATAGTTTCTATTTCACCCTTAGAAATAAGTAAACAATGATTATGTATTAAGCTCCCCGCTCTCTTCTTTCCATCTTAATGCCAAGTGCTGGCAACATAATACTGGAGGGGAGTGTGTGTTGGTACATCCTGACACAGCAGCTTTTGACACTGACCATGATGCTGTTAGTATTTCTAATTTCAATCTCGTTGCATTTTTTATCACTTGCCAAAGAAGAAAGAGGAAGTTTGAGGTGGGGAGAAATGGTAGATCACTGGTTCACAAGGCACTGAAAGGTAACAGTTAAGGAAGACACATTCCTTGCAAAGAAGCTAAATGCTATTATCTTCTTTTTTTGCTAGTCTTCCCTGGGAACTGTCACAGAGGGTGTTTACTTTAAATATATTTTTTTTTTTTAAATAAAAAAATCATATAGCTTTAGTATTAGCTGTAAGTGCTACGTTCAACCTCTGAGTGGCAATCCACTCATTAAAATACACGATCTCTTCTTAAAAGCAGCCTTAAGGTTACTGCAAGGTAGCAAATGCAAGGTAGCTTTAAAAAAAAACCAACAAAACAAAACAAAAAAGTGATTCAAAGAAATAAACAGCTAAAAGGTACTTGTCTGTTAATGAAAATCCATCTGCACACCCATTCTGAGACTGCAAGGATACACTAGTCCTTAAGGTTAAAAAAAAAAAAGGAAAATCTAAACATTTAATCTCAACTTCATCTAATCTGTAAAATTTGCTTGAGCGGTTTTAGACTCACTGCTGTCCTGTGCTTGCTGTGCTTGTTCTTGCCTGGATTTTTTTTTTGTAGTTCACTCAGCTTCCTGCTGCCCTGTCTGCAGGTCTAAAACGGCCAGTAATTTCATTTTTAATTTCCATTCCACGTTGTAGATTGAGTCGGATCTCTCCCTTGCAGAAAATCATGTAGATGCAAGCTTTCATCTTTGATCTCCAATTAGTTGCAGAAACTGGAAGTAAATTGGTCTGATTTAAAAAAAATATAATTAAAAAAATAATAAATTATCATCTGATAAAGACAGAGAAGAGATAAATTTTAGTTACAGTCATATAATCATAAAAAAAATTGGAAGAATCTTTGCAATTGTGTATATCTTAAAATCAAATAGACGAGATTCCTTACAGAGGGAACTGAATGGCCATCGTGTAAATAATAGAGGTAGTTATAAGACAAAATGTGATGAGATCTTAAAAGGCAGTAACGCCTGAGTGGCTGATTTTCACTCTGGCAAGTGATTAACAAGGTGACATCCTTAATAGTTTATCCCAGGTTTTATAGCCTTTGTTAATCAAATGGCAAAATGAGCGTGAGCAGTTAAGTGGCAGCGTTAGCAGAGGATGGGGTTGTTTGGATAAGCTGACACCAGGGAAGCCTGAGAGATCTTCAGGGACTCTGAAAGGATCAGCTGAATGAGAATATGATGATGAGTGAAATTTATTGATGCAGAACAATGTGTGTTAGAGGGAAGGATCTCTTAAGAGTGTAGTGTTTTAATTAACTTCTGATTGAGAGTTAGGTGTCATTATAGACAGCTCTGTAAAGATCTCCTTTTGCACCTGAAATAAAAGATAAATTTTGGGCTTGCGTAAGAATAGTGATGGTTGAACACCTTTGGTATTCATCAGGAATATTTAATAAAGTTTTGTCCAAATCCTTTCTAAAAGGGCATTAAAGAGTGGTTCAGTTTAAGTATATCTTAACGTAGGGGTTTTTGAGATTAAAACATTATTTCTTGAATTATTGAAGTAGGTAAATTATTGAATTAGATTTTGAAAAGATTGATCCTATTTACTCTCTAAAGGAGACAGTCAAGATTTGAAGAAATGCCTGTAAAATACTTATGTTGATTGAAAAGAGAGGATAAGCTTTTGCTGCTCCTGCCTCTTCACATAACAGCTTGAGTAGTCTGTGTTGATCAAGAAGTTAGGAAAATTGTTCACCTTCATTTAGGCTGTAGAATTCACAAGTGCAGGAAGAGATTTCTATATATGTTTACTGGGAATATATTAAATTCAGAACACTTAGCAGATGCTGCTAAAATAAATGAAGGGTTTAATGCTTTACTTTTCCTTCTGCCTGTTTTATTAAGGAGAAAAAGACTTTTATTTATCTAGACTTTCTTGGTTTTTTTTTTTTTTCAGGGCACCAATAAACCTTTCTTATTCTGGCAATGGCCCTGATATGTTTGGGCTGGTGTCAAGCATTTTAGAGGAGCCAAGCAAGCCAGAACCAGTCACAGATTGGTAAGTTTGTTCTGAAAGTTCTTACATGTTGCATATTCGTTTTTTTACATCCTTTGTTACACAGATATGATACACATTTTGAATTATTTCACAGAGTTGGGTAACAAAGAGCTTATAAATCCCCTTGAAATATAGAAGTGTTTTTCTTTACTTCAGTTGTCAGTAAAAATCAGCAAACGGTTAAAAATGTAAATTTACTAAAGTCTTTCATCAGCCTACAGCATTTGGAGCAGGGGGGAAATCTCATTTTAACCAGTAGGGAGTTGACTAAATACTGGTAAATCTAAAATATTTAATAAATCCAAATAAACTCTCCAGTTCTGAATATACATTGAATATGCATTGGCAGCCAGATTTCACATATCACTTACTCAACTGCAGCAGGAATATTTCTCCCTCCTTATATTCTGGAGGAGGACTGTATGTGGTTAGCCCAGAATGTGATGGGGAAACGTGGTGGTGGGAATAATTGTGATAATGTGAACTGTTTTGATGTAAGAAATGCTTTAAAACATTTACAGAAGCTTTCTTTAACTTTGTTATAGGAATTCTCTTTCGAGATTGTTTCCACCGATGTGGGCACCTGATCTTGGAAGCAATGGTGATTTCTCAGGGCTCTCACCTAAGCACTCTGTTGAAAGTAAGGATTTTTCCAACCTGCTGGGCTCCCAGAACTGCCATCGGGAGCACTTGCAGAAGCCTCGTGATGTGGAGATGTTACACAGAGGTTTGGAAGATCTTCATCTCATAGAGTCTTGGCTTTCCCCATCTGGCCCTTGCACTCAGCCTGATAATATTCTGAAGAACAGTTATCCTGAAAATTCCTCTTTGCAAAATAATAATACAATTCGCCAAGAAGGGTTTTCATTTCAAAATGTAGAATATAATTTGTGCGGTTATGACCACGTGAAGTTAAATGGAGACTTTGAAAAACTCTGCTCCAATTTTAGCACTTTTTCTTCTCAGAACAGAATGAAAGAAGGCACTAATAGTCAGAAAGACTATTGGAGAACTGAAAAAGCAAGAGGCAAAGCTCTGAAAAGTGATGCTCAAGAACAAACTAAGTATTCCCCGGATCTTTCCAATCAGCCTGTTGATGACTCTTGGGATAAAATGTCCCAGAACAACCACTTGTTTTCTAAAAGATATGAAAACTTTACAGCTGCTCATAAATTGCAGCCAACTGTTCATCCATCGCTATATTTTTTCAATCAAAGCCCTAAAGAAAGTAATTTTTCTGGAGGGACAAACAGAAAACCACAGGAAACCCATGTGCAAAATGGTCGTCATAGCTTTACTTTGGGGGATGCTCTTAATAATAATGAGTTTAAGATCCATATTAGTCCTAAAGAATGCTCTCAGAAAGTATCTGAATATGATTTATCTGTAAAAAATGTTATGCAAACCGGGAGTTACTCGTCGTACCATGGACGTACGTGGCTGGATGGGATGAGTCCGACATCTGCGTCCGATGTCACGTATGGAAAGCAAGGGGTGACAAGTCCACAGTCGTCTTCAGGGGTTTCAACCATGTCCGGTGGTTCTCCCACCCATCAGTCTGTTACACCGTCTTCTTACTACTCCCAGATCTTACCTGTCCTCCCTTCAAGGAAAGACGGAAGGTTACAAATATCAAATGGGTTTTCTAATAATTTGGGAGTTTCTAGTTTTAACTCTGAAAATCAGAAACAAATAAAACCCGTTGGGCGATCCCAGCGTGAGTCATTGACTAACAAAGAGGGGCAATACCGTAAATTCCCCATTAATTTTTCATCTGACTGGTTAACGCAGCAGAACGGTGTAAGTGAAGATTCTGAAAAATACCACAGATTTCCAAAAAAGCAAATCCAAGAAAACAGTAATAAAGATGATAGAAGAGGCAGAAAGAATTGGATTCCTCATTTTGGGTATACGACCCCAAACCATCAGCAGTTCAATATGTTCAGAAAAAAACATGAACAGAATGGTGGTAGCGTGTCAGACTTCCTAAATCCTTCTTTTCTTCCTTCTTTCCCGCTAATGTCCGATTTTAAGCAAAATCCCAACTTTCCTCCATTTAATCACCACCTGCTTTCATCAGCAAATAATTTCAATTTTCCTCCATCACCGTTTCCATTCTCGGAACTTGTTGATCTTTTCCATTACGATGATTTTAACCACTTGAATCCCTTCATCAACGACCTGTTTTGTGGGGAAATCCCTGCGCCGTACTTTGCCTTTCCCACACCGTTTAACAAGTACAGACCTCCAAGAAATCGCAGCGGGCCCGCTAATGAGCTTCACATCCGACTGGAGGAGTGTTATGAGCAGTGGAGAGCTTTGGAGAAAGAGAGAAAGAAGGTAAAACTTCCTATTGAAGCTGGTGATCGCGTGAAGCAATATATATGGTCAATTAAAGTTCATTAACTAGTTGTTATTAATTCAGTAGACCTTTGTTACGACTCTAGAGCCAGCAGCCGTCTATGATGATACAACAGGGCACTCACTGCCACGGGTGGTTTTTAAAGTCCTGGTGTTTTATTCACCTTAATGCTTTAAATGTTCATATTGCACAGTTTGGGTAGATGCATCTCTTTTCTGGTCCCAAACTCCTTCTCTCCAATGAAATTTTTAACTCAAGTATTACAACCCCGAGCTCTCCTTTTCCCTGCTCAACCATTTAAGGAGAGAAAAAATTCTCGTGTGATTTTGGTTTTTTTGTTTTTGTTGTTTGAATTTTTTTTTTTTTTTTTACTATCAGTGATATAGTGGTGTATTTCCCTTATTCTCTCTTTTTCTTCTTTTACTCAATATTTGTTTTAGTAAGGAAAAAAAAAAAAAAGTAGTAACCAATCCTAGACACCCTGTATAAAGCTGTAGGGAAAACCAACAGTATTTTGAATGCGTGTAACTTCTCCCAAAGGAAGGTTCAATTTATCCTCTTCTTGTTATAGTCGTTTTCCTGCCTCTGACTCTCTTGCTAAGAACTGTTGTCAGGGAGGGGTCACGCTACTGATAAAGGTCTCACACCTTGGAATGAAAGTTCTGCGCTCAAAAAGGAGCAGGAGATGCTTTACCAAGAGCCAGGTCTCAGAAACTAGGTTGTCAACGATCCATGGTCCTAATTGTACGCCGAGTACCTGTCTGCTTCTTCCGTGCTGGAGAAGACTCCTGGTCGTTGGAGAAAGAGACTGGTATCGGACCAAACTGGATCTCTGGAGAGCTCGTTAAATCCAGCTTAACCCTGATGCACTTCGGATAGAACTTATGTTGGTGTTATCACTGGTTTCTTTTGTTAATAATCATAATTTGTAGCGTTTCAGAGATGCAGGGAGAGACATGCAGTTTAAATTCCTGGGGTACTGGATAAGAATGTCTTTGCCTACGTCAATGTCCAAGATTGGTTCTAAATGTTGCCACTGAGCATCGTTCGCTGAGGTAGAGCTGGATTGAAGAAGTATTCTTATTTTTGCAGGATCTGGTTGTACATTCAGACAGGTATTTTGGAACGTTTTTCAGTAAATGCAGTCAGAAGTAAAGATAGGAAATGCTCTTCTAATGTATCTGAAAATCCTAAACCACCCCAAAAATATGAATTGAAATATTGTTTCAATTAAAATTGAAACATTGACAACAGCTGTTTATTTCCCTTCCAGACTGAGGCTGACCTTGCAAGAAACTTTCCAGGGAAGCGCATATCCAGCTCCAGTAACACTCCCGTGTCCCGACTTCCTGCTAACCCATCACGCGTTGATCGTTTGATTGTCGACCAGTTACGAGAGCAAGCCAGGGTAAGAGCTATAATTCCTGCATTTCTCTTTGCTGTTACGTTTTTTTTGTTTGTTTCGTGGAGATTTAGCAATTTTGGTGTTTTCAGGTGCTCACGTTAATAGGAAAAATGGAAAGGCTTCGTGGTGCCCCTGTACATGGGAACATATCCGCTGCCTTGGAACACCATATGGAAGCCATTCACGTAACGCAGGCGAGGCGTAAGGATGAGATTATTAATGCTGCTAATCCACAGAGACAAGGAGCACCACGATATAATAATGAGAAAGGTAACTGCTTTCCTTTTTTTGTAGATTTAAAATCTTTATTCGAAGATTTAATTGTGAAAATGTGCCATTTGAAATATGCAGCAATTATTGCAGCTTCAACCAAGAGAGTTTGTATATCTAAACCTGCTGCTTTTTAAAAGACTTTAAATTACTTTAAGAGATCTTTTTTTCTTTTCTGTTTTTCTGTTCCTACTTTAAACACTTTGAAACGTTCTCCTCTTGACTGAGAGAACTGTAAAAACTGTTCAGTGATACTATATAACAATGAGTAGTTGTCCTAAAAGTAAAAATGTGCTTGTTCTTAAACAAGTTGAATTTCTTTTTTTTTTTTTTAAAGTGGTATTGCTACTCTTTCCTCCCTCCTTTCCTTTTCTAGCTATCACTTGCCAGAGAAGGAAGATAACTGGTGGAATTCAACCAGTGTGGTACCAGGGCACAGTGGTGGCTTTTACTTTTTAGTAGCACGCTTTGGTACTAGTGATGGATTAAACAAATATACAGAATTTTTTAATGTATTAATATTACCAGGCTTGTTTAACCTGTGTTTTTCTGTTGCAGATGTTCTGGCTCTGGCAGCTGCCATTAGAGATTTGGCTGCTTCCACGCGCAAGGCTCGTACCGCTTTATGGTGTGCGTTACAGACGACTTTGCCAAAAACCTCTTCCAGCGATCCGGTGAAACAAGAAGTTGTTGAAAGGGCATTGCAAGAGCTTTCTGCTCCGAACACAAGCACACAAGAAAAAAGCAGCGTGGAGCATGAAAACAAAGGAAGCAAAAAAGAAAAACCTGAGGAACCCATGAGGATTCTGGAATAATAGCAAATAATAATAATAATAATAACAATAGCAAAAGGGAGGCAGAAGGCTGAGAACTGGGAGGGAAGGGCCGAGCACCCTGCTTAGTGCCATGGAAGGTGTTTCTGACAGGTTATCCGCAAGCAAAAGGGTTAATATTACTGATCAGTGCTGCACTTCTACTACTGTGATTCTGGTGTTGAGAGACACATCTTGTGATAGTGTTAATGCAATTTTAATATTGCTGGTATTGCCATGTCTGCTGCATAAGAATTTTATTGTTAAGAGGAACTAAACAATAGCTGAGCATTTCCTTGTGTGCTTCTCCAAAGCTATGTATCAGCTGTGAGTCAAGCCATGAGCTGAGAAAACAGAGTGTGGTTAAACTTAATTTTCCTTTCTTTGTTGTTAATGATGCAATTTAGCATACTTTAAAAAAAAAAAATCCAGTTGAAAGGTATTTCATAGTTGTTCAGGGGGGTTTTGCGCCGTTATGTAGATCTTTTAAGTGCCAAAGTGATCACTAAGTAGTTTGCGTCCCATCTTGCATCCTGTGGCTCTGTAGGGAGCGATCCACGCTCCTGTGTCGTTGTTGTGACAGGGACTCGGGTCATTCAGGTTGTCGCTAACAGTTGGACAAAAATAATCAGTGTTTCGTGTCGGTTGTATGAGATGCTTCGGCAATTTTTCTGCCAATTCAGTTTCTAGCTAAACCAGTGTAAACCGAGCTTTTTCTAGAGCGTAGTCTGTTTAAAATTTTCCATTTAAAAAAAAAAAAAGATTTTGTAGATTTGCAGTGAGTACTGCACTCAAGTACACGTTAGCAGGTGATACAAAATTGTCACTCAGGATTAGAAATTAGATTTGTTGATTCCTCAGTGGGTTAAAAACCAGTAACTATATAATATAGTATGCACTTAACTAAAAAAAAAAAATTATAGTTTGTTATTAATGTAAGTTCATGGTACTATAATTTTCAGAAACATTCCATATTTATTTTAATGTGTCTATTGAATGTTTATTTAAAATTCTATTTTAGTAATATAAAGTTGAATATTTTGCCAAATCTTCCAAATAATCAGATTTAACGATTTACTCAGGAAATATGTATATTATTATATAAATATACATGGTATATAGAGATTTTTTTGGGGGAAGGGATGTTTGCAAAATATTTACACAAAGCTAACTATGTACTAGGTTACCAAAGCTGTTTAACTGATTAATTTTTCGCATGGAAGATTTAATATATTTAATTGCTGTTAACTAGTCTCCATTCTGTGGCTTAGACAATCAGAAGTGTCTTGTGTTGGTGTGAATGTTCAGGGTGAGAATTAGAAAAGTATGAGTAATTCAAGTTTTGTTCTTAGGGCACTTATAAATATTTTAATGCTTTAACAACTGTCTTACTGTTACACAATCTCTTAACATGTGCTAATAACTACGGTTCTTAAGTATCGGTGTATTAATGAATGGCTTTGGAGAGCAGTTCTTATTTTAAAAGTGAATTCCATTGGGGATATGAGCAATGTTTGAAGATTTTTATGTTCCGTAGCGTTCGATGTTGAATTTGACATTTTGTGGATAAATATCTAATCGTTTCCATATATATATGTACTTGGAAAATGTTACAAATGCAGTTCTGTAGTTTTGGATCCGTTGCTGTTTCTAGAGCAGGTGTGGTCTCAATAATACCATCGTTAACTCTAATGAGGCAGTAGCTAAATAACATTCTAGACAAAAGTTCCCCAAGCCTCGTTGTAATCCACTCCGTAAAGTTTAAAAGCAAGTCAATGGAAATCGAGATCTTAGTACAGCAAGATTTTGCTTTTTCCCCCTAAAGGAAGTGAATTCAACTTAAAAGATCATTTTCAGCCTTAGCCTAAAAAGCAGGTAGTGGAGAGAGTTATTTTAGTGTGTTTTCTCTGTGTGCACGTGCAATTTATTTGCACAAAGTAATTTAAGAAGGTTAAATTTGCCTTTGTGAAGCTAATTAACTATACTCCATGGTTTTGAAAGTGGAGTCTACAGTGTTTCAGTTGATGAGTAATTTTGTTATAATTCGGTTATGATTGCCGTGTCGACAGTAAATCGGAATTTGAAAGTCTTGATGGGCTTTCCTGTTTACAGAACAATCGTAGTGCTGCAGGATTGTTTTCTAGTGGTGAATGTGTGGGGTGTAGTAGGATTTTATTGTGTTGATCATGTGTTGTTAATTATTGTGAAGGAATGTGGTCTTAATTGGTTCTTTACTATAGTTAATGTGCCTTTAACAGTCTAATTTTTCAAAAGCGGTGAATAGCTCTATGCTCACTTCTGTTTTCAATTGCAGTTTAAAACCACGGTTAAAAAGGCTTCCCGCGTGGCTGCGTTTGATTCTAGCTCACAATTAGCGTACGGTGTTAATGGTGTTCCTGCATCCTGCTAGACCGGCCAGTGCCAGCGAGGGGCTCTTTAATGAGCGTCAAGCACCGAAGCTGCTGAGGGTGGCCACAGGTCAGATGTGTTTAGTATCGGATTTTCCTTGGCACGCCCCAAAAACACGACCAACGCAATCGTGTTTCTTTTGGGGCTTTAGATCAAAAATGATTTTTGTGCCCGTTTCTTCAAACGATTTGATTATGGACGGCGTTAGACCTGTAAAGACAAAAGTCCTTTCAGAATGTTTCAGTTCTGTTGCTGTATTACACGCCCTTTTATATTTCGGGGGGAAAAACACTGTGTTTTGTAAAATAACCACCTGGAGTTACAGCAGCTCTGTTACAGTCATAACGTATATTTAGTTCCCTGGTGTTTAATTTGGCAACAATGTACAAATTCTGTAAGTATTGCACTGAATTGTTGGTATAAATAAGTATAAAGCTTCTGGTTTTAGGGTCTAATTGTCTTCACATTTTACTGACTTCAGTGAAAGCGGAGTTAAGGTATTAATTAGGTCACATTCAAGCCACAAAGGTGTTCTTGTTTTGGACTTGGCTTTGACTTTTGAAATGTTTTGATAGTTGGTAGCGAATCTTTAATGCTTTTAAATCCCAAAATTGATAGTCCAATACAACAGAGATTTAAGAATTACAATTATTTCTGTGTTCTGGATAAATAACCGGAGGCTTCTGGTGATTCAACCTTCTTGATTCCCAGAAGAGGGGCCAGCCTCAGAGTAAGCACTTTTTTTTTTCCAGTTACAGGTTTGGTATCTCTGCTTTTCTTCTGTACCCACAAGGTTCCTCTGGCAATTAAGTTAGTCTGATGGTATCTGTATAAATTAAACCTAAGAAATTTATATTAGTTTTTCATTATTTTTATTAGAACAGCGTACAGGGGGGTTCTCCAGGTTCATGGTGCTTGTCTTGCTGTGGCCTTCTCAGGAGTGTGTGTAAGACTATTAATTCCCAAACTACTGTGATTGTGGGCTTTTGTTTTTTTTATTTTTTATTTGCAGACTGCGTATTCTTCTGTGCTTTTCGTATTTACCGCTGCTGCTAATCTTCTTGTCTGTACCTGGATACGTATAATTTGGAAATGATTTGCCTTACAGCTTGGAAACTCATGCTCCAGTCTTCATAATAAGTCTCTTATTATTATTTCTGGTACCTTTTCTCTTTGGTGAAGTAAAACAATAATAGAAGATGGGGATTATGAAAGTGGGAGGCTTCGAGGTACTTGCTGGCCATTTTGCCTTTCCTGTCTTTTCGGAGAAGTGTGGAGAGATACTCCAAAAATTTGTGGGAAGCCTCCTAGCTTTAGGCCTATGCACTTTTCCAGAAGTGATCATGAGCACAGCGTCCTGGGATAATATTTGATCTGCTCCCCAGGCCTTCTCCCATTCTGGTTGGGGAAATAAGGAAAGGGGAAGTACAAGAAGGAAGGAAACACTGAGCCGTAGGAAACCCTCCTTCCAGTGGACGGGATTGCTTTTCTGTGGCTCCTGTGGTCAGAAGGGTGGGAGCCTGAGGGGCCAGGAGTTTTTCTTTCTTTATACTTACTTTCCTTTTCCCCATCTGCTGCTCACGCGTGCTGTCAGGGTCCAACTGCTGAGGCCTGTGGCAGAGTTGGCTTGTTCTTGTCCCTCTCTGGTAGCCATCCTTCCACCTGTGTAAGTGTTCATCATATGGCATCGAGCTCTCTACCAGCTCCAGGGGCTACAAAAGGGCTTGGGACCAGATGGTTCAACCTGACAGGGTGTGATTGTCCCTCTTGGATCGAGATCACCATCTCTTGCCCTCAACTTCTGTCTGTAAGGGAAGAGAATGAAGTAGGATTTAAACTCAGCTTTTCTAGGCTTAGAAAATGACCTTAGAAAAGGTGTGTGTAGCATAAAACTTCCTCTGAACTGTTTATTTGATTTTTCAAATCTATTCTTCCTCAAGTGACAACACTCAGCTTTGCTCAGTATGATCTTCAGATGGACAATTTATATTAGGTCATAGCTCTAATTCTGTAGGAAGTCAGATTTTTGGGGGTTTTTGTTTAAATGCTGTAAAGATTATGCAACAAATAGACCTTAAGCCTATATGTATTTTTCTAAAAGTTCTATTGTTACCTGCTCTGAAAGTTGCTGTTTGGGTTTTTGGTTTTTCCCCCCGGCCCCGTCAAAATACTGCATGTTGGAGCAACACAAACAGTAGGGTTCAGATTTTTTCGTTCTTTATATCTTTATTTCTTTGTCGGTGTACAAGATTGTCGTTCTAAAGCTAAATTTCTAATTCTACTTTATGGCCACCATCTTCTATAGATTTATATTATTTTTTTTCCTAATAGAATCATTAAAGTGGAAAAACTTGAGTTCCTGGTTATTTAACTCTTCACCCTTGTAGATGATATCAAACGAGAACAGGGAATACTGCACATCAGGACTATGAGAACAGTTGACTTTGGTATATATATTTTTATTGTTATTATTATTATTTTTAAAGAAGTGCTTTGCAGTTAGGCTACTGAAGAGATAGGGGTAGTCCTGCTTGAACAGATTTTTGTCTTTATCTGGTTTTGTTGCTTCCCTGGTGTGGTATCTCCAGTTAAGGTAGGCTCTTTGTAAAATAGAGGCTCAGTAGTTCACCTTGAACATTTATTATCCAGAAACTCCAGAGGGACATGTTCCCAAGCTTATTTTTTTTTTTTTTTATAAGGTATCTTGCTGCGCTGACAACTTGGAATTAGTAGGATAATTTTACTTTCTTTTCAACCTGAGGAATGTACCCACTGCAGAAACTTGGGCTGAATTGAATTTGTGGCTTTCTGAGAATTTTTGCACCTTGTTTCATCCTGATCTGCTTCGATGGAAATCCAGCCTTAACCTTACTAAAACGTTGCTTTATTTCCTGTGCGGTTTGTCCATTTCAGTCACCAGCACTTTTTTTGTTTTGTGGAACATTATATAAAAATGAAGCGTCTCTTATTTTTTTGCTAGATATTGCTTTCTAATTATTTTTTTAAAAAAATAACAGCTTTGCCGATCAACTTTATCAGTTATATAGAATAGAAGGTCCTTATTTTTCTTCATTAGCAATACTGTAATCAAAGGTGCAAAAAAATTAGATGCTTTATGTGTGTGGTCTGTGCTGTTAGAGATTGAAAATGTATCGGGTTAGGAGCAACTCTAAAAAAATGTTGAGGAACTGGAACTGTAAATCCTCTTGTTTGCCAAATGAGCTTTAAAAAGGAAAATATTTGCATATAGTGTGTAAAAAAAAAACAAACAAAAAAAGCTTCGTTAGAGAGAATAAATCACAGTCAACTTCAGATCATTGCCAGACAAAGATTGCTTTACCTTTTTTTACTGTTTAAAATGCAACCGATTTAAAAGTTGTTTATGCACAGTGCTAACTTAATGAGCATAGTTTTTTCACAGAATTAGGCAATTTCCAACATAGATGGGGAAAAATAAGTTTTCTTTTATTTTTTATGACAGATACACAAAGATTACTAGTGTCTCTATTTTAATAGACTGTTTGGTGTGGCAAGAATCTCTTTTACATGTTTGTTGGTCAAACTCATTTACTTAAAATAGCAAATTTTACACTGCAAGTGAAATATTACTGGGGGGGAGGATTTTGTGAGTTGATCCACTTCAGGAGGCCCAACAGAAATATGTGAAAGTATAATTTAGCTTAAAAAAAAAAAAAGTCAATTGTTGACTATAGAAGATTTTAATCATTAATTAATCACTTTAGATTTATTTATTTCTGTAAAACAACTGTAGATGTTCGAACGCTGCAAAAACTTTACTTCTACCTCTTGTGTAACGCTCTTCAAATTATACTTCACAGATGTCTTTGGGATGTACTTTGATATTTCAGGGCATTGGTACACCTTAATTTGGGAATTTCACCTGCTTTTCCTTTTTTTTTTTTTTTTTTTCCTTTCACCCCCCATGGTACAATGGACAAAAGAGATTATACGGTTTGTGTTACGTGTACGAAAGTCTTAGAAATGGGAGAATTCTGTAATAAATCATGGCCAGTGTAATTTTCTAGGATTTTTATGTATGGGATTCGGTTCCTTTTATTTAAATAATCAACTGTGTTGTACGTTAAGTCCCTAATAAATAGTTACGGCTTCTTGTTTCGTTTAATTTCAAGTCACCCTATTTATCCGCTGCTGTTCTCCTTGTGAGATGAATTTGGGTTTGGTAATTCTGCCTTGAAAAAGACATGTTACGTGTTCTGCTTTCACGCAGTTACGGAAATTAAAGTTCTTCATGTTTTACCTGGCTGGTTTTATTGCTTCAGTGAATCCTGCGGGAAGAGAAGGGGTGGGTTCTGGTTGGTGCTTGTTGGGTTGGGGTGTGAGGAACATCCTTTGATTTGGGTGTGCAAGGTCACACAAAGACCCTTTTTTTTATAAGAACTCTTTTTTTCTCTCCTTTTTTTCTCTCCTTTTTTTCTCTCCTTTTTTTCTCTCCTTT
>JAOXJK010000012.1:2701027-2713063 GCA_025774025.1 Xenus cinereus
AGAACAAGGCCTAGGGGTGGGTAATGACCAGAGGGGGCAAGGGGAGAGATGGAGCTTGTTGTAGAAGCAGAACTAGAAGGAAAAAAAAAAAAAGGCAAGGAGAAAGAGGAAAAAAAAATGAGTCATAGAATGGTTAGAGTTGGGAGGGACCATAAAGATCATCCAGTTCCAAGCCCTAGGGCAGTGACACCTCCCACTAGACCCGGTTCCTCAAAGCCCCATCTGACCTTGGCAAAAAGCAAAAAAAATAAGATACAAAAAGAGAGACAAAACGGAAGAGGAGATGAGCATGAAGGAGAAGGTATCTTCATAGGTAGGCACATCTCAGAATTTAACATCCATTTGTTTCTCTACAGCTACAGAAGCAGCCCATGTGTTACAAAGCATTAGTGCAGATCGCCTTCCTAGAGCCAAAGTTGAAAGGGACCATCACGTTCTTTCTGTCCAAAGACTTGTATCTTACCCAGTGACTCTTGTGGGGAAGCAAATTACCTTTTCCATCAGCCATTTCACATTATTGAGCTCAAATTTAAGAAATCTGCAAGATATAAAATATTCCAAGACCTTCTCACCTGTAATGAGAAGGACAATGAAAACCTCACTGTTCTAGGTGACAAACATCCTGATACAATGGAAGGGCAGCAATTCTTTGCCTGCACCATCTAATCTGCTCTTTCTTGACTTTTTTTATTTCTCACCCTTTAGGAAACCAAGATGGATTACAGCTCGTTCAGCGGAGTCCCCCGGTTCTTGACCCGGCCCAAGGCGTTCATGGTGTCTGTAGGGAAGGATGCCACCTTGAGCTGCCAGATCGTTGGAAACCCCATCCCAGTTGTGAGCTGGGAAAAGGATAAACTTCCAGTCCAGTCTGGGGGAAGGTTTAAAACCACAGAAGATGGGGATCTCTATCGGCTAACAATCTATGATCTGAGCCTGGAGGACAGTGGCCAATACATCTGCCGGGCCAAGAACACCATCGGGGAAGCTTTTGCAGCTGTCAGCATCAAAGTTGGAGAGGAGACCACAGTAACGGAGTCAGCCCCGTATTTCATCCAGAAACCCTCCTCCATCAAAGTAACGTTGGGAGAAGATGCCATGTTCAAATGCAAAGTCCAGGGCAGCCCTCCCCTCTCAGTGAACTGGGAGAAGGATGGGAGATACCTGCGGAACCGGGCTGATGCTGGACGCTTCCAGATCGCGTCTGCTGGGGAGTCAAACGCTCTCACCATCCAGTGTACCCAGCTGGGGGACAGCGGCACCTACACCTGCCGGGCAGAGAACCTCATCGGCTCTGCCAGCGCTTCGGCTGCTTTGGTGGTGGAAACAAAGGGCTCTTCCAACCCGGGCAGCAGCAGCCACTTCGATACCAGCTGTGGCAAGACGTCATCCTTGCTGTCTCACTTACAAAAGAGGCGGGAGGAGATCAGGAAGACGGACATCTCCCATGGGGCTCTTGATTCAACATCTGCCCAGTCTTACTCCACGGCAGAAGGGCTGTCCAGCATCGGCTACAGCCTCTCTCGGGATTACGAGCGGGCGGCTGGACTTACCACCAAAGGGGCCCGCAACGCGACTTTTGGGACACTGACCCGCATGTGCAGCGTGACGGAGGGGAAGCACGCCAAGCTGAGCTGCTACGTGACGGGGGAACCCAAGCCAGAGATCGTGTGGAAGAAAGACAACGAGGTCATTTTGGAAGGGCGGCGGCATGTCATCTACGAGGACGATCAGGAGAACTTTGTGCTGAAGATCCTTTTCTGCAAGCAGATAGACAACGGGCTGTACACCTGCACGGCCTCCAACCTGGCAGGACAGACGTACAGCTCGGTGCTTGTCACTGTCAAAGGTGGGTGCTTGTGTTTCTCACTGGGGTGGGCATGTCTGCAAGGAGACAGGCGATGTGCTTCCAAATTGGTGTGGGAGAGTCAACAAACCCTCTGCCACCAAACTGCTGTAAAGGAGTGTGCATGAGACATGAATAAGGCCCTTCAGATGTAAATAAATGGAAGAGATGATGCTAGAATAGATGACAGGGAGACAGAGTCTCCTCACTGTGGGGAGTTCAGGAAAAAGCAATCAACAAGTCAGGGATGGATGATGTAGAACTGTCTGGTTGTGGGACAGCTGGGATGAACCAGATCTCTAACGTTCCCATTCCTGCTGGTTGTATAGTAATCTGAGAGATCCGTTACCATCCTCTGGGTCAGGGACTGCTGAAGCCCTATCTCACCCTCCTTTACATTCACCACAGGGTTTAGTGAAATGGACACAGGTGCCATTTAAGCAGAAGCAGAGGAAATTCCTCTCTGCAAGCTGTGTGTCAGGATGCCTTGGATACCTTGGGGGACCTACTCCAAGACTAATTACAGTCCATCTCAGTTTTCCTCTACAGAATGACCCACCAGCAGCCTTGTTCTTGCCAGGCGTCTTCAGCCTTTTCCCAGCTTGTGTTACTGGAGACCCTATAGTCCTTGTATGCTCCCAGAACTCTACCAGGTCCAGGGTGCTTCTGTTTGTTCTGGTTGGGGGTGACAGACTTGTCTTCAGAAGGTTCCTCAACACTGGTGGAGGTCAGATCAAGTTCTTCAGAATGGTGACAAAAACGTGACACGTATTTTCACAAAGGAAGCTCTCCATTTTCCACCTCCTCTCCCATTTGGCAAGGTTACAGAGGGCAGTTTGCAGCCCAGGCAGCACCTGTAAATTAACCCTCAGGTATAAAAGGCTGTGGCGCTTGAGTCACAAAATAGATGTTTTTCATTGGCAGCAAAATAAATTAGAAATCCAAATGCGTAGGAATGGCCGGTGTTTCATACTTTGTCTTTAAGACTCTCAATTTTTTTTTTTTTTTTGGTTTGCCTTTTCTGGACCTCTCCTTTCATACTCAGCCTTTCCCGTCAGTGACTCAGTCCCCGAGTCCATCAGTGACACCTGATCTGTAGAACTCACTGGCGCTTGTCCCACTCTTTGCCATCCCTTGGAGGTGCTGAGTGGTGTTGGGAAGGGCATTTGTCCTCTTCCATAAAGCTGTGATTACCTCATGAGCTGGGACTCAGAGCTGGAGACCCAAGCTGGCCCTTGGGTGGGTGTTCACTTTGAGGATGGCTCAAGCTCTGTTACTTGCCCAACACCTGTCTTGCAAAGCAACACACACACAGCCTTTCCCTGCTTCTTTGATTATTCCCAATGGAATAACCTGTTCTAAAAGAGACAGAGAAAGCATGTGGAGCAGCAGGTCTGGGAACAAGCACCATGGGGAAAAAGGTTATTTATCAATATCCATTGTCAAGAGATGCCTGTGAGTCAGAGGGCTTAAGTGGAAATGTTTATGGTCTGTTTCTTTGTTATACTATCCCATGTTGGGCTTTCTGACCAGGCCAAGGCTGCCATGGAAAATCTACGTGTGTTGGTTATAATTAGGCCCTGCATAATGACTCCCCTTTGTGTCACCAGAAGGCCCTCTCAGGCCTCCAAAGACAGCTCAGAACGATGTGGCAGTGAGGAGAGCTCTTAATTCTGTTGCTTATGCCATTAGTGATGCCGTTAGCTCATCTGCCATCGTGTTTAGGGGCGTAGGTCATCTTGTCACCCTTGGTAAGCACCAAGCTGCTGCGTTGGTCATTCTGCAGGTAACAACATATTTATAGAGCCTGTGACTCCACATCCGCAGGGTGTCTCTGTAGGCTCAGACACCAGGAAAGACCAGCTTCACGGGTTTAAATATGCTCTGCCATTTTCATTCGCAGAATTTCAACACAAGATTCTGAATGAGAATATTTATGGGTCTTTTAAAGGTAGTAATAATAATAAAAAAGACTACCTAGCCCAGCATCCTGTCTATAAGGTGGCTTTTAGCAGTCTCTGAGGGCATAGGTCTGGGCACAGGTCAAGCCTCTCCTCTAGCTTGCCTCCCATACTCTGTCAATCTAGATCCTAGACCTGGAGACTCAACACGTTTGTAAGCATTTGCTGCATCCATGCCTTAAAGATTGTTGAGCTGAAAAAAAGAGATTTTTGAGCTCTTCCTAAATGAGATGTAGTGAATCAGACATCTCTCTCAAAGGAGAGGCTACAGGGCAGATTGTCGCTCTCACCGTTAAGGAAAACCACAAGCTGCTTACTCTGATTTGGAAATGTTCTGGATTCTAGTGTCTAGAGAAGGGATAAAATCACAACCATATGCTGAAACGTGAGATGTAAAAGAAGTTAGGAAATACTGCCCAAGCCAAACCTTTATGCCAAGGGAGGTTTAGGATAGGTATTAGGAAAAATTTCTTCACTGAAAGAGTTATCAAGCATTGGAACGGGCTGCCCAGGGAAGTGATGGAGTCACCACCCCTGGAGGTATTTAAAAGACCTGTGTAGACGTGGTGCTGAGTGACATGGTCTAGTGGTGGACTTAGTAGTGTTAATAGTTGGACTTGATGATCTTAAGGGTCTTTTCTAGCCTAAACGATTCTATGAGGTTTTGATTTTTCCCAAACCAAAGAGCAGAGAGGATGGGGAAGAACATGAATTCCTGAAGGCTTTGGAGATGTCCCAAGGCCATGTGCAAAGTTAGCAAGAACAGCACACGGGTCTCCATCCTTGGGCCTGGGCCAAGCAATGTTCATCTGAGTCCCTGAATACAGTAATCAGATACTGTATGAAAAGGTTAAAGGTTGCAAGCCAAATAGGATAGAGACTGGAAAAACAGACTGGGGCTGAGGCCACTTTATTCCTCTCTGGCCTCAACTGGTTTTGGATGACCACTATCGTGGTAGTCACATTTGAGACCTTGAGAAATGTGGAGGTAGAAAGGAAACTTGGAAAACACAGTAACTGCCAAGATGACAAAAAGGCATGAGATGGTGGAAACCTGTCCATGAATCTCTAGATATCTCCCTTTGGAAAGATTCTCCATATTCCTACTCTCACTGGAACATTTTTGTTAGGCAGAGGGAAAACTTGCCTCTGGAATAATAAATGGAGAGCCCATGAGAAAGGCCAGGAAGAGGCAGGAGGAAATGTAGGCAAGTGAGAAGACCAGGTCAAGCAGATATCCCTTGGGAAGGTTAAGGAAACATTGGCTGCTTTGCAGGCTGCATCTATTCTTAGCAAAATATGTGTTAGCAGGACCTGCTTTTAAAAAATAACATCATCTCATTGCTAGTTTGCTTGGTACGGACCAAACAAAAAAGCCTATGACACTCTGGAGAAATATGTTCTCAAGACAAACAGCCAAATTCATAGCTGGTCTAAGCTCTTGGAGTTTCCTGCTAACTCCATGAGCTGCTTGCTCCCTTGGCCTGCAGTCTGTCAGATTTGGGGGTTTGCTTTGCTATTTCTATCGCCTATTTTTCCTGGTAGGCAGGATTTTGTAGCTCTCTTACTTTATCTCTTATTTCTCCTTCTTTAGCAATATTGTTGCCTTCATTATATGCCTTAATGAGTATTTCTGCTTTGGCTAAAAACAAATTAATAGAAAAAACTGTACAGTCAAAACAAGAAAAAAAAAGAAAAATCACACTAATACTAGACATAAATTTAAATGACCTCCCAGGGCACTGAAAATGAGCTGTGACCTGGGAGTCCAGACATTATGAGGACAAAGTAGAATTGCTATTCAAATTCACACCTCTGAGCTCAAATAAATGTTTGTAGATAATGGTGGATTTGGAGTGATCAGAAAAACACTGTTTAGTACTTTTGGTTGGATTCTATGGGAAAGAGCATCTGCTTGAACTGCTCGTCCATGAGACAGCAATGTGCCTTTGTGGCCAAGAAGGCCACTGGTCTCCTGGGGTACTTTAAAAAGAGTGTGGCCAGCAGGTCAATGGAGGTCATCCTCCCTCTCTACTGCTAGATGATCATAGAATCATAGAATGGTTAGAGTTGGAAGGGACCTTAAAGATCGTCTTGTTCCAACCCTCCTGCCATGGGCAGGGACACCTCCCACCAGACCAGGTTGCTCAAAGCCCCATCCAGCCTGGTCTTGAACATTGATGTAAAGTGCATGAAGATATATTCAGGAAGAGGAGGCTGGTGGGTTTTGGAGCCTCTCTCACATGTCCAAAGCAAAAGAAAAAGCCATGGGCTGGGTGAATCCCAGGCTCCAATTCAGTTTATCTGGTGCTGTCTCTCTGAAGCCCCATTCAGAGTGAGATAAGACACGTGTGCCCACGGCAGGAGGACGAAAGCAAAGTTGTTTTCAGAGGATATCTGTGACCCCAAGCTGCCAAAGATAGCCTTGCACCTACTTTCCCTGGCTGGAAAAGCAGGGCTGTTACTGCAACACAGACAAAAGAGTCAACCAATTCTTCTGTGTTTGCACATTTAAGAGTTTTTTTCCTAGAGTGACGTTTCTTTTTTTTTTTTTTTGAACTTTGATAAGGCTTGATGACTGTAAAGGGAGAGGGGTTAGTGATATGATCAGTTGCTCAAGTATGGGAATGCTCTTGTGTGCTCCTCAGGTGCATCTCGTATTTCTTGTTGGCCCTGGACCATGTCCGTGTGTTCTTGGTGTCAGCTCCGGACTCCCTCCTGTCTCACACAGCATCGCTGAGTCCAGCTCCCGGAGGCTGGCATCCTTCGGATTAATATTTTCGTTATCTTCTCCTCTTGCTTGTTCCCATGGCATGAGGATTACAACTGTTTCATCCCCCCTTGACTACATGAGGTGCTGCCAGAGGTGGGATTGCAGGGCAGGATCCTGAGTTTCTTGTTGGTTAAGTTAAAAAAGGACAATTAATAAGGGGAGAGCGGGCAGAGCAGGTCTGGGTAACTGTAGCTGAAGGCTTTTCAAGACCTTGACTTGTGCATTAAGGCAAAACCTTTTTTAAGAAAATAACCAAGTTGACATAGTGAGCTAGAGTCACCTTCCTGTTTCTAAAGGTATTGTTCCCAGTCAGGTTTTAACCTCAGGAAAACAGCTGAGGGAGTAGATGACATTGCTCCCTCCAGGTGTCCTGTCTCTGGGGGTCTGGTATCTCTACCCAGGCTGTGCTCAGCTAGAAAGGATTGGAAGTGTTTGTGTGACATGGAGTGAAATTGAAAGACCTGCAAAACTGAACACATGAGTTTCCAAGGCTTGAGTTCAGAAAAGACCGAATTGGATCAAAGAGAGCGCTGCTCCCATAGCAGCTCCTGTCCTCTGTCCTAGCGGTGGGCAGGAGGGGACAGATAATAGACTCAGCTGGACACTGAGCTAACAGATCTGAATTTTGCAAAACAGGGGCTCCTGAACGTCAAAATTTGGATGTGGGATATTTGAGGGCCTGGATTTGTTTTTCTTCAGCTTCTAGACCACAGGGACCACAGGATGTGCCACCCTGGGCATGGGCTCATAAACCTGAGAGAAGCCCACTCCTGTTTGACTCTTAGACAAACATCTGGCATGGCTGACTGTGAGTGAGCACATGAAATTACCAGCTGGGGAGCACGTGTGTGGTCAGGGAGGGGGAGAATGGAGACAGAAAAAAAGGCTGGGAGTTATGAGTTATTAGAAGATGAAGACACATGTGCAGACGTGATACCTCACGAGTGCTGATGCATCAGCACTGTCTAATCCAAGTCGGTGACATGACTGTGGCACCAGTCCCACGGCTGTGACCACCGGCTGTCCTCTTCAGTCCAACTACCCTTTCTTCAGTTTAGTGATGATTTCACAGCGCAGCTGTCACTGGAATTAAACATTATTCTCTTTGTAAATTGTCTTCCCTCACTGCCATGCAGCTGTTTTCCACGTTTCATCTACACTCTGGGTCCTCCTTAAGTCGGAGCTCTGCAGCCCCATTGCTGGAGGAAAGCAGAGAGCTGGGAGAGTTGGGCTTCTTCTCTAGTTCTTTCCTTGTCATTGACAAAAGCTGATACAAATGGTTTGGCGCTGGTGGGGAGAACAGAAAATTCCTCCATCAGTTACTTCTCTGCTTTCCCCCACGTTGGTCCTCGTGAGCACAGCCACCCCTCACCTTTCTGTGCCCTTTCAGATCGCTCAGCTGAGCTCACTTCTGCTGCAAACCCCCAAAAACACCAGTTCTTGCACCAGGTGATGAGCTCAGCTGCTCGCACTCACCTACAATTGCTTCCCTCTCCCTACCACCAGCTTGTTTGCTAATTGCCCGCCTGTAGCGTGATTACTTTTAAGGGCTTTTACTCTGAGGTGAGGTGACTGTTGCTACATATGGAGCCAGGCTGGGGAGGGGAGCGGGGACCCTGCCCTTCTTCTTGTTGGCATCGCTAAGTGACAGGGTGCAGAGCAGAGATGTTCACGCTGGAGGACACACGGGCCACAAGAGCACAATTTATTAACCTGATGCTTCACCAACTTGTTCACGTTGCTGTGGTTTAGAGCAAACTCCTCCGTGTGGTGTGGTGGGGCAGGGACTGCAGTTCAGACTGATAATGCTTCATTTTTAGAGAAGTCCTTAAAATAATTCTGCTGGGATCTAAGAGAGGTGGTTTTTTTTTTTTTTTTTTTTTCATGTGTGCAGGACACCTACTGTAGTAGGGCTTGATTATGGGTTTGGACAAATCAGTACTTTAATAAGGAATGTTATTGTTTAATTTTTTTCTATTGACTTATTTATTTGCACATCTCTTATTGCAGACCATCATAAACTCTTGTTTCTCCTTTCTGTTTTTATCCTCCTAAGAACCCTCAATACCCTTCAAGGAAAAACTGAAGGATCTTGAAGTGAGGGAGAAGGAATCTGCCACCTTCCAATGCGAAGTGCCTGTTCCCAGCACAGAGACAGCTTGGTTCAAGGAGGAAACCAAACTCCGGCAGAGCAAGAAGTACAACATCGAAGAAGAGGGCACGTATCGCCGGCTCACTGTCCAGAATGTCACCGCGGACGATGACGCTGTCTATATCTGTGAGATGAAGGAAGGGAGCAGGACCATCGCAGAGCTGTCTGTCCAAGGTAGGAAAGTCCTCGAGCTGTAGACTAGTGTTGTAGACTTTAACATGATCCCATGCGTTGGATGTCTCCCCCAGCTCTGTCTTGCACAGATGTTGTCTAATGTCCAGTGAATCTTGTCCCAGAGTGGTGCTCACCACACTGGGAAGCTGGTTTAACAGCTGTGGTTTGTGGTCGGATGTGTGGTGCAGGCTTTGGTCAGCACCAACCAACCACTATGGTTTCAGATTGGAAACCAGATCCACGCTCTAGATCTCTGACATCCGGACCTGTTCTCTGGTGTTTGGAAAGCTGATGAGAAAGGGGCAAAATGTGGATAGAGATCCATGCCCATGTCTCCTGAGTCCGGTAGTTTGGACTGACGTGCAAGTCGGTGGTAGATCCTGGTATGGTGTAGGTGTCTCCCAACCAGTAGGCACAGGCACATCAGAGACACAGGCATGTCTGCAGAGGGGGACATCGGTTCTGAGCTCCCTGACCTGCTGTATGAATAAGAACTTGTGCAACTCCAGGACCTGAAGTTTTGATTTTTATGCTACTTATATTGGTATCATTGAAGTGTCTCAATTGCATGAATTGGAGACCTGTCAGCTGCAGGATTGCACTTGTCCTGACTCGCTTGAAGACTGGCTTTACTCCCAGTGAAACCACAAGTTCTTCACTACATAAATTGGTGCAAAACAACTGGGTGACTTGCATCCTCATTCAAATTCCTTTTTGTATCATTAGCAAAGAGTTGAGAGCACAGATGGGTGGAGGTAGAAGGGGAAATTTAGTCCGGAGATGTTGGAGAGTTCAGATAGACATCTTTTTGTTGCACCTCCTGTTAGGTCTAGACCAGCCAAACATTGTTAAGTGTGTTTGTCCCCAGTAGGACAGCTGGTATCTGTTTAGTGCTATGGTACTACGGCATGTTCCATTAAAAAAAAGAGTGACTGAGCCAGGTGGAGCTCTCAGGAGGGAAAGGACGCAGAGCCTTCCTGGGGGAGCCCTGTGCTTGCCCCGGGGAGAGAAGCTTCGAGAGAGCGGGGTGGGGTTGGGAGAATGCGAGAGCTTGGCAGGACGCAAAGGGCTGCAGGGACTGGGACGCTGCTAAGGACAGCAGGAAGCAGACACGTGGCCAAGCTTTGGAGACGATGAGCAGAGAATCGGAGTCTTGAATCCTACTGATCAAATATGTGCCTGATCTACTGTTTAATGAAGGAGTTCAGCGTTCTTTCTCGTTAAATAGCTCTGGGTGCTTTGCCAGGGTGAGGGCACTTTTGCCTTGTGGGGACTGCTCTAGGGCTGAACCCATCTGTCAACAGAGGTGGTCTCCTGATGCTTTGTCCAAGCTTTCCTGTGAATAGTCACATCTTGTAATTTTGAGTTTATTCTAATAAGTCAAAATAATCACAGTCACTTGGAAAGACCACACGTAAGTGAAGTTTATTGTGTGTGAACTTCTGGGTTGGCTCTAAAAGGAAATCCGAGGCTGCCAGTGTATTTTCTATTAATTCAGGTGACTGGTGTGTTTGCCCTCTTGCTTATGTAACTTACTGGTCATCTGATGAAGACAAAATCCCAAGGACAGATGAGAGACCTGTCTGGTTTAAGACTGACCTACTTTAGCAAAGTTTTAATTTGAATTCCAGGCATATGCGGGCAATGAAAACCGTATCACTGTCAAATCTGTTCTTGGCAAGGCCACGTACCTTGTATTTACCCCAACAGCAGACTCTGCATCTTAGGCCAGAATTATGAGCAACTGTAGTCAAACAAGATTGCTTTTCTCTCTCTGAAGGCCAAAATTAGTCCTTGGGATTATCTGTTCTGTATAACGCAGAGCCTAGGAATTAATTTGGGGATGTCTGCATAGTGTCTACAATGTTTTGACTAGGTGAGAGCTGTTGGCTTGTCCTGTTGTAGTGTGGATGGCCCATCGGTACCAGAGACTTTAATACTGGCATTTGCTGATCATACTTACTTTCTTATTTAAAGGGAACATCATTAAAAAACTTCCACGAAAGACTGCGGTCTCTGTAAATGACACAGCCATCTTCTGCGTGGAGCTGGACAATGAATGCCAGAACGTCCGATGGCTGAAAAACAAAGAAGAAGTGAAACCCAGTGATCGAATAGCCATCACACGCTCTGGCAAGCAGCACACCATGATCATCCGAGAGTGTAAGATGGAAGATGCTGGTGAGATTGCCTTCCTGGCTGATGAAAGCAGGACTTCTACCCAGTTTACTGTGACCAGTAAGTTTCATTTTTATCTGGTCTTGGTGTTGTGTCTTCCCCAGCAAGCAGGTACTCCCATGTTACCAGTGGTGTTTTAGGTACTCCCATGGTAGGCTTGTTGTCCAAAGACAGCAGAAGGTTTGATGTCTGCCACAAAAGGCTGGCAGCCTGAAGGCTAGCATTCTGAGATGTTATGGAGAGGTCAAAACAGAGAGAGAAGAGTAGTTCTGGTAAAAGAGCATGAGACAAATGTGTGTCTTCTCCATGCTATTCTCATTTCATGCTGGAGAGAACATAAACTGATAAGCGAGTAAAATATGGGTTAGGGACATGCGTGTTCTTCACATCAGAAGGTGCTTAGAAAACATTGTGTAAGTTGCGTACATGGCAGTTGCCTTACTTCATTGCACATAGAGAACTGTGGGTGTTCCTACATGCTGACCTTCATTTTCTGAAGTCATATGTTTCTTTGAGGGGCATTTACCAATTCTTGCTACGGGGATACTACCTCTTCTAGCAAATAGAGGCCACTTATCTCTCCCTCTCCCTCTTTGCTGAGGATTTGGAGGGGAGAACCAACAAGCACTCCATTCTTTCCCTAGGTCTTGAGCCTACAGAGACATGAGGGTAGCTTGAGGGTATGCTGGCTGTGATAGGGAAGTAGATAGGTGCCCTGAACATTCTTGGCAGAGTATTTCCATTTTAGCAAGCAAAAATCTATGTGAAGGAACATCTACGCACACGAAGCATTTCAGAGGCGGTCAACTTAGAATCATAGAATAGAATCATAGAATGGTTTGGGTTGGAAGGGACCTTAAAGATCATCGACACCTCCTACTAGAGCAGGTTGCTCAAGGCCCCATCCAGCCTTGTCTTGAACACTTCCAGGGATGGGGCATCCACAACCTCCCTG
>JAOXJK010000012.1:2713163-2725810 GCA_025774025.1 Xenus cinereus
CTTCTGTAGGCTCCCTTCAGGTATTGATAGGCTGCTATAAGGTCTCCCCGGAGTCTTCTCTTCTCCAGGCTGAATAATCCCAACACCTTACTTTGATTTTAGCTGCTTGTTTGCATTAAAGTAAAATATATGAAAAAAAACCAAACCCACCCACCTGCAAGAAAAATAGGAAATGTAGCTTTATTTCTTTTGTGGAGACCAACAAAGCCATACCCTCTATTTGATATGAAAAAGTTGGGAAGACCCTGTGAACTGATGGTAGCTATGCTGAAAGAGGAGACCTTCATCTTGATTAGCTTTACTTGGGGAGACTGATACAAGATGCAGAGAATTCCTTCAGCTGACACATCTGATCTGAGCGAGGGTTTCCATTGACAGAGCAGCAGCAGCAGGTGCAGTGTAGTTGAGACTGGACCTAAAATGAAATTTTGGTGAAATTGCCTAATTTTATGACGCTTTATTTTGATGGTATTGCATTTCCTAGGCAAAATCTGCTCCAGTAAAGGCAGAGAACTGCATGTGGTTTCTGGCTCTGCTGCAGTTCCAGTTTGCTTGTGAACAGGTCACCAACTTTAGTCACCATTTGGGAAGAATAACACTTCTTCTCCAGCACCACCACCTCCAAATTGCAATTACTCTGTGGTAAAGAGAAATCTTTGAATACAGGTCTAAAACTGCTGTGTTATCTAAACTTGGTTAGGGCATTTTGATGCTATTGAGCTAAAATGAGGAAAAAATGAGTTAAGTGTAACACTGTGACAGTTTCTAAGATATTTGGAAATCTTTAATGTCCAACCAAGCATCTATTTGATGGGAATGACAAAGTTCAGTTTGATTTTGGACTCTGGTGTTTATGTTCTGAAGCGAGTGTTGGTTCATGGAACAGAAAGAGGTGAGAAGCTGCCTTCCCACAAACAGGTATCTCCCAAGAAAATATTACGTTACGGCTTCTGATGGTAAGGTCAGGAGATCTGATTCCAGGGTCTAGTATTCAGCTTAATGCTACACTAATGGGACCTTTGGCATCTGGGCAGCAGTAACTGACAGGCTGGTAACTGTGCACCCCAAAACGCTTATGTGTCTATTTATGTAATGAAGGAAAAGTGTATCGCAGGGAGATTTCCTATTTTTACACTTCATGCATATCTGATTAGCTGCTTGGAGACTCCTGCGTACCGTGTTCGCATCTTTTTCCATTCGCTGGATGAGATTGGTGTTGGCGGTTCCAGTAGCATTTATCAGGCAGGCAATGTTTATATGTCATTTGGTCAGAATCTCGCATTGTTACTATGCCCATTTTACAGATGGGTAAACTTAGGCAAAGAGCAGATCAATTGTCCCAGAGTTTGGTTTTTAGTCTAGACTCATCGTACGGGCTCCCTCTATAGTCACAAATACTTGAGTATCTGCAATTTGTCATTCATTTTGAGGGAGGTGATTCTGCCTCTCTACTCTGCTCTGGTGAGAAACCACCTGCAGTGCTGCATCCAGCTCTGGGCCCCTCAATGTCAGAATGACATGGACCTGTTGGAGTGTGGGCCAAAGAAGGCCGTGGAGATGCTCTGGAGCCCCTCTGCTGTGAGGACAGGCTGAGAGAGTTGGGGATGTTCAGCCTGGAGACCTTATTGTGGCCTTCCAGTACCTGAAGGAGGCCTGTAAGAAAGCTGGGGATGGACTCTTGAGGAGGGAGCGGAGTGATAGAACAGGAAGCAATGTTTTTAAACTGAAAGAGGGGAGATGTCGATTAGATATCAGGAAGAAATTATTTACCCTGAGGGTGCTGAGACCCTGGAACAGGTTGCCCAGAGAAGCTGTTGATGCCCCATCCCTGGAGGTGTTCAAGGCCAGGTTGGACGGGGCTTTGAGCAATCTGTTCTCATGGGAGGTGTCCTTGTCTGTGGCAGGGGTCTTGGAATTCGATGATCTTTTCGGTCCCTTCCAACTCAAACCATTGTACGATTCTATGATCTCACCCATCTTACACAACTTATTTAAACTGGCATAAATTACTCCTGAGTGTGCTGTTCTACAGCTGGAGCCTGGATGACTGATTTAAACCAGACACCTAACTTTCAGATGGTCAAAATTAAATGAAATGAATCCTTTACTGTGTCAGTAGATGTGTAACTAGAGCACATCAGATAATTCCTCTTGACCGTATCAGTGGCAAAACATAGAGGATAACTCTGCTGGGATTTTAGCCTTCTCTAAAAGTGTCAAGAGGAATGAGAGGGTGAATGTGAATCTTCATTATGCCTATACCCGCAGGGATACATTTTTGACCACAGGTATGGTCAAATAGCCACATCTCCTTGGTTGTAGGGTCTCATGGTAGGGGCATTTCTTTGTCGTTTCCTTTTGAAGTGAATTCCCCAACCCCAAAACCTGGCTCTGCATAAATTACTAAGCCAGAGATCCCAAACGGTAGCTATCGCTCTTGGGAGACAAAGTTACAAAAGACCTTCTGAGTGGGGAACGGGATAAAATTCAGAAGTAGGACAGATACCCAGATGAAAGTGGCTGCAGAGAACACCAAGCCTGTGTAACATGCAACTGAGATCTCCAAAACTCATGCACTGTTTATTCATGTCTATCTTTTCTCTCTGAAATGTCCCAGTTGTACAATGTTTAGATGCTCTTTGTTGAAACCTGCTGAACATCTGGGCTGAAATGTTTAAGTGTACGGCTGGAACAGGTTCTTGAAAAGAAATGGAGGACACCATAGAGTCCTGGCACAGGCTGCTTTTTATGGGATGGATTTCCGTTGCTGCACAGGATGCCACATAAGTACCAGCACACTCACAATACCAGTGCAGCTACCCCTGTGCAACGATGTGCTTACACACGTGAAGGGCAGAGTTCTGCTGCCTCACCAGCCTCATCCCGTTGATGTCTTTTATTTTTTTTTTTTTTATCCCGGATTCACACCAAGGAAGTGGAACAGGAAATCAGTGAGCAGAATTTTGATTAACCTCTGATGGTGATTTTACCCATCTTCTGAGTGAAAATGACAAGCTGAGTGTTACTCTGCTTTACGCAGGAGCTGTGTAGGAAGCGGTGTGGGTCTGCATCTAGCACTGAAAGCTTAAGCCTATGAATTGTTCATTGCAGACTCTTTGTGCAGACAATTGTAATGTTGTGTAGAACTCACAGAATCACAGAATGGTAGGGATTGGAAGGGACCTTTGAAGATCACCTAGTCCAACCCCCCTGTCAAACGAGGTTCACACAGAGTGGTTTGACAGGAACACAACCAGGTGGGTTTTGAATGTCTCCAAAGAAGGAGACTCCATGATCTCTCTGGGCAGCCTGTTCCAGTGCTCTCACACCCTCAAAGTAAAGAAGTGTTTCCTCATGTTGAGGAAATCACATATATTTGGCTGTGGAGGTAGAAGTGTTGTACATCTTTGTGTAATGTCATCCCCAAAACATCTTCTATCCATTCTCATGTTTTTCCATCTCAAATCAATATTTTATGGAGGATTATTAAGCTCAAGTAGAGTTCAGACCAGTATAAGCTCTAGGATTTTGTTTTTTTCAGTGAGGCACAGTGGCTTTTCCACTCTGACAAACTTCTTGCTCTGCTTTTTTTCTTTCTTCCCCTTTGTGCAGCCCCCAGAAAACCTCCCACCCATCCCCCGGCTGACCCTGTGGTGAAAAATAAAACAGAAACCTCAGTGACGCTAGCGTGGTCCCCTCCAAAGATGGACCGCCCCATTCCAATCGATGGTTACATCGTGGAACGCAAGAAACTGACTGGCTTCACCTGGGTGAGATGCCACGAGTCTCATGTCCCTGTCCCAGAGTTCACCATAAGCAACCTGTTGGAAGAGGCCGACTATCAATTCAGAGTGTCTGCAGTCAACGCCTATGGACAGAGCCCCTACCTGGAGTTCCCGGGGAGCCTGCACCTTGGTGAGTACAAAACCATCATAAAATGGGGCAGTCTGTGCTGATCTGCCACGTGGGTGCTCTAAAGATGTCTCCTGTGACTTTGAGGAGGATAGCACAGCAAAATCCTTTTCCCCTCACCACTAGGTCTCCTGTCTCATTTCAACCACTGACCGCCACCAAAGAGACGGTGGCTGGGTTTCTGTGATAGAGCTGTGAGATATCCCAATACCTCACACTAGGCTGTGTGAGAGGCAGAGCTCTCAGCAATGGACATTAAGTCTGTAGGTGCTTCTTCTAGACCTGATATGAAAGGAAAAAATTGAGGTGGGCTTATAATTTTCGATATAGAAATGAGATATCAAACTTCCACCCAGAAAATATTTGTGGGTGATCATACTATCCTGGAAACCAAGCTCCAGTCAGTCTCTCTTTAATCTTAGCATTACTAGGTGAAATATGGGGCTTTTTTCTTTATTTCTAGTGTGCCAATGTGTCTGTAGAATCAGTGTGTGCAATGGGATTGCTTCTTCCCTTGATCCGTTACACTGGACAGTATCTGCACAGACTTTGATCATACTGTGTGTTTTTATTGTGTCATCCTTTCCCCTGGCTGTCTGAACATGCCTGTGTTTTCCTAGAATACCTAGTAGTGACCAGCAGGCTGGGTGGCCTCCTTAGGATCCTTCTGAAATCTAAGAATAATAATGGTTATTCAATAAATAGCACCCTTGTTGGGGGATCCAAAGTGTTTCAGGCTTGTTATGCCTTTAAGCATCTTAGGGAAAAAAATCACTAAAATATGCCTGTTCTTTCCCTGTGGATAGAGGACTTGCCCTAATGACAGAGGTCAGTTGCCTGCAGCTGTAGAAATCAAATCTTGTTGACCAGTTGTGTATTGCCTTCAGCACATGCTTACTGTATGAGGCTGCAGGATTTTATTCTCATGTCTTCTTTACCTTAAGAACTTCGTTCCTAGGTAAGACTGTTCTCAAGTGTGGAGGTTTTCTGTCCTTCGGTCTCAGAGATATGTGTTGTTCTTCTTCCCCAGAACCAGTCCTGGCTGTGAAAACCCCCCTGACAACTGTTGAAGCTGTACCTGGAGGCGATGCCCTCTTTACTGTTGACCTCACGACGACACGTTCCGGCACTTGGTACCTTAATGGCAAAGTCTTACAGGAAAGCGAGACCTACATCATTAAGAGAACCCAAACTACTCACACTCTAATCATAAAGAACGTCACCAAGAACGATGATGGAGCAGAAGTGAAATTTGTTGCCAATAACGTTGAGACCAGCACCAAGATGAGAGTGAAAGGTATTTATTTTCATCGTTGTCCTTTCTTATTCCAGTCAAGGGGTGCTTGCTGTGACCTGGTGATTAGAACTGGGTCTGGAGGCTTTTGTTTCTGTAGTTCATAACCACCAGTGAGTGAATTCTGTCACCAGATCTACCACTCAGTCACCTTAGAGCACTAATTTCAGCTCCAGATTTGGCTAGTCTTTCTGACTGTAGTGGAAACATTCAAAAGTAAAGGAGTGCTAATTAATAACAGAGTTTTTTCCTTGGATCTCTTTGAGTCTACCATAGATGCATGTGATGTAAAAGTTAGTATCATGTAACTCAGTTTACCATTGAGAGTTGGGTGCTCCATCTTTCCTCTACAAAATTAGGATAACACCTGTATCTACCCACATTGCATGGCAAAAGGTAATGCATAGACATTCATTCTGGAAGGATGTGTTTGTTTGACTTTGGGTGAAGATCTCTGCAGAAGCATGTTTAGAATATTATTAATCAGTAGAAAGATGTGCTTTTTTTTTTTCCCTAGGACATCAAGTCTCCCGAACCGGAAAAAAATTACTTGGTGTTGACATGAGTATGAGGGCAGGAATGGGACCTAATACTTTTTCAAAGATCTCACAGTCTACAGCAGACTCTTATCAGGGATAACTTGTTGGCTTGATACAACTTGAAATAACAAAGCCTGTGTTCCTGACAGGTGCTGCAGTGAGATTTACCAACAAGAGCAGAGACATAGAAAAGGTCTCCGCTCGGCTGCGGGAGGAAGCCAAACTTCAGGCTGAGCTTTCAGATGCAGAGGCTACTGTGAAGTGGATGAAGGACGGGAAAGAGCTCAAGACCAGTGAAAAATATGAACTTCAAACTGTGGGGAAGAGACACCTCTTGAAAATCCGCAACACTGCAGCAGAGGATGCTGGAGTTTATGAGTGCACCTGTGAAGGGGATAGGATGCTCTTTCAGCTTTCAGTGAAAGGTATGTGACTGTCTGGGCTGCTCTGCTTTAGTGGCCTGCTCCTGCCCTAAACCAGTAGAGTCATCAAGGCAGTGCTCCAGAGGTGGTGCAGGGAGTTGTGGTAACTCCTCATCAACATCTAGTATTGTCAGTGCCTGTCGTCCCAGAGTAGGAGAATTTGGAAGTAAAGTCAGGATCTAACACCATCTCAGTAGTAAGAGTTGCACTTTCACTCAAATTGCCATCTTGTTATTTCATGAGATTGATGATGGACACAAAATAGTGCTCTTGTGATGAAGAAATGCAGCCATAGGGGCAGGACATGATGCAAGTCATCTCAGTTCTGCCCTACACTTGCTATGTGACATTGGACGAGTGACTGAGGAGCTAGTTCAGCTCTGATTAAAGTTTTACCCTGAAACCAACAGCATTAAGCTCCTTGTGGCAAGCCTTCCCACCTGTGCAAGCTTTTATGAACTAGTTCAAAGGAAAGTTTCCTCTGGCTTGGATGGGACCAGGGTTTGGCTGAAAAGCCCCAATGTAGCCCCAGAACATTCCTCCTGAGTATTGTCTAGATGTTTGCTGAAGTTCAGAGTATACAACCTGACTCCAGGGCACTCCAGCCTGTTGTCAGACATTATCTGGGGTGAGCTCCGTAGCTTTTCTGCTTTCAAATGGCAAGTTCACTTTGTAAAGCCATCTGATTTCTGTGTTCTGTCCCGTAACTCGCCCCTCACCTTCTTCCCAGCAATGATCTCAGTGTTTCTACGCTTGAGTACGTATGAGGTGCTTCATCATCTTATTCTGCTGGCTTCTAGCCCTCCTTGATCTCTGTAGATACAACAAAAGCCCCACAGTAACGCGTGTGGTTTGCATCTGACAGCTTGCTTGGTTATTCTCAAAGAGCAAACTCGAGAGGCACAAAGAGACCTGAAAAAAAAATTACAAAATGTGACTGCATTTATGGAGGGAGGAATTCACAGTCTGTACTTGGCGGCTGTTCTTAATTTCGTTTTTTTTTTCTCTCTCTCTGCCTCTTTAGCATAATTTTTCACACTGGCAGCTCTTCCCACAGATTTAATTGAATTAGCTGATGGAGGTTTCCATGTACTTTTCAGTGTAATGTGACTATCAAATGAGTAATCAATGCTATTATTTTAAAATCTGTGTTGACAAGCTGTAACTTAAACATCTGCTGTTGGTAGCTTGATTCCTGGAGAACCAGCTCTGATCTATCTCATCTTTGTAGGATGAGACTCGTGAATCCCATTTCAATATTTTACTTTTCAGCTTTGCCACCTTTAATCTGTTCCTCCTGGAAATCAGCCACGTCCAGCTGGTGAATGCTTGATGAGCAGGTCAGATGCTTCTGGCACGTGGGCATCACCTGGCTGCTGAGAGGCCACCGTGCTGAGCTGTGGCCGGAGGCGTGTTACTCGCTGGGACTCCTGCCCAAAAAATCCCTGCTCAAAAATGCACTTGCCCATTTATCACTGCGGTCCCTCCACTGCCATGAGGCTTCACATGCCAGGCGTCCTCTGACACATGACCTCCTGCATTGAAACATGACATCTGAGAAGTCTCCTTCACTCTGTTTTTTACACTCTAGTTTTCTGGGGAAGTGAAAAGTGCATGAATGAACCCATCTCCTTCTTCTTCCTCCCAAACCTTTTAACCTGGAGGTTGATTCCAGTAATGCTGGTGGGGACGGAGAGGTTTCAGCAGCGTTTGGTCCCTGCAGGCTTCATGGACATAGGTGGTTGGGTAGAGAAGGACTACAGTGGTGTCCTACTGAAGGGAAAGCTCTACCATTATAAGTCATTAGAGAAACAAGTGGAAACAGAGGCCCCAAGAAAAAAACAATAAAAGAGGAGGTTTTTTCTGGTACAATTTCTTTACCCATAGATATTGCTTCTAATAAGCAGTCTTAGTAAACCCCGGAAAACCAGGCTGGTAGGGACCTGGAGAGGCTCAAATGCAAGCTCCTGTCCCTGCCAGAAGCTGGTGATTGAATGGAGTCCCTTGAGGACCAGAACCGGAGAGGCCCTTGGCTGCACCATCACGTCCTTTCCTTCCCCTCTTTGGGTATTTCTTAGTCTTGGATTGAGGGAGATTTGGGACTGGGGTTTTCTTTTTTCTTTCTTACTTGTGTACTGCTTGGCGAGTTGATTCACTCTTCATTTTTAGGTCACCAGACTCTGCCACTGTACAAATCAATCAATATTAGTTCCCTACCAAATATTGGTCTGTAATGAAAAGCTCCTCTGCAGACCTAGAGAAACTTAATGTACTTAAATCAAGGAAACTAAGTTGTCAGAGTTAGGTGGATGGTTGGACTCAGATGGTCTGAAAGGTCCCTCCAACCTAGACAATTCTATGATCCTAAATGTAAAATCCATTCTTGTGGGCAGGGTATTTGAGCTAAAGGAGAACCCCTATGTGTGGCACCAGGACACAATGCTGATACTAACACCTTTGAGTGATGATAACACTCTGAGAGAGTCGTACAGACCATGGACTGTAACTGCTTGTTGCAGTATCAGCAGTGAAAGCTCATTATTCCTTTTGCCAGGCATTCTGCCGAGAGCTGTTAATTCGTATTGTGTAAGCATTTTCTTGGAAATGAAGGAAAAAAACGCATACATAATCAAGGCTTTGATTTTAGTAGCTTTGACTGCACCGTCCCAAAAAAGTAACTTCATTGTGTGTTGTTTTAAAATAATAGGCTAAGAAGACGTTTAAAAATTAATTACATTATCTAGAGTAAAATGGGACTGTGTTTTAGGCTCATATTTTTAGCTAAGATATTGGCGGGTTTTTGAATCTTTGCTTTGAGGCAATTGGTGATCCAATTATTCCACTGTGTGTTAATATGGTGCCAGATTTATTATTTACCTTCTATGTTCCAGTTCATTTCCAGAGAAAAATTTCATTTCAGTCTTATGTGATATCTGTATAGATTTTTAATTTAATATAATTTAATTTATCCAGATTACATTTTAACCTCTTTTAGAGTTGATTTATCTGCCAGGTGGTTCCAATAACCTCCATTTCTTTCCCTCCCGTTTTCTTGTATTGTATCTTTCCTCACCTCTCCCAGATATTTTCTTAAAACCCTATTGCCTAGGACTTCCTCTCCCGTTGGGTCAGACTCCTGTGTTATATGTGCTCTGGTTTTTGGATGTATGATAATCAGTTATATGGTTTATATAGGCTCTATTTTGGCTGCTTCTGCACTGGAATCTAGTAATTAGATCCATAATTAAACATACATATTTAGTCTTATGAAAAATTAATACCTGATGTAAGCATCGTACATATTTACTGATTTCCATACAATTCTTTACCAGCCCTGCGTGTCTAATTTTTGTTTCAGCACTTGCAAACTTCATAAACAAAGAGAAAACTGGAGGCGTTATCAGGGCCGTCACTGGAAAACAGGCGGAATTTGTTTCTGAGACCTCTGAGGCCAACATCATGGTTAAGTGGTACAAAGATGGCAAAGAAATCACAGCCAGCAAGAAATTCACCATGGAAGATAAAGGAAAATTGCATGAGCTTGTGGCTTCAGCTGTGACGAAAGAAGATGAAGGGACATACACATGCAAAATTGGAGATGACACTCTTATTTTTGATTTAAAAGTCTCAGGTAAGTTTGTGATGCAAGCACGGGAGCAGAATCTGGGTTAGAAACTCAAGATTTTGTTCATTATACTCATCTTACCTTGTAAATTGCCAGATTTTTGGGCCAAGATTGAACAGCACTGATTGAGAGACTCTCTGGTCCTTGTGCAAATCCACAACATGGGCAAATAATATAATGATGCTGTTAGGTGTTCAAGTCAAGTCTTGATTTTGAGAGCTAAGCCTCTCCTGCTGTCCCCAAAGGACGCTGTGATCGCTGAGACGTCTCCCTGCAGTACTGTAAGTGAGGCCATTAGTTGGTGGCACATGCCCATCAGCACAAAGCACATGCTAAAGCACGTGGCTGTCAGGTCAAGCCCAGAACAGAAATGCTTGTCACCGACGCGTTCCAGTCCAGGATAGAGCCAGAGGATAAAATGACACAAGAATTTATCTGTGAAATTCGATATCTGTGAAATTCAACTGATTCAATTTGCATAGCCTGGTGGA
This sequence comes from Xenus cinereus, assembly GCA_025774025.1. Lineage (NCBI taxonomy): Eukaryota > Metazoa > Chordata > Aves > Charadriiformes > Scolopacidae > Xenus > Xenus cinereus. Next base: position 2,723,447 of record JAOXJK010000012.1, read on the forward strand.
AACCTTTCCTCTAAAAGTGGTTTTCTGGCTTATGTCTGGGGCCTAATTTTTAACCCAGTCCGAATTTACAAATTGAAACTCCTGCTGAAAGCTTCTCTTGTCGTGTCTACATGGAGCAGTGCAATGAAATTTAAGAGAAGTAACAACTGAGTGCTTGTCACCTGTACCAGTACATCCATGTTACCATGATGCTGTCCGTCAGCTAATTAAAAACTTGTCGGCGCTGATTGACCTAGCACAGCACTGGGTCTTGGGGGATTGCCACAGGGTTTTGCCGAGCTGGAGGGTTTGCTTGTAGTTTACAACTGGCGTTTGCTCAGGTATTCACCCTGCCTCCTGCCTCCTCTTGTTTTCAGCTGAGAGTCCAACATTATTCCATTTCATTTTGAGTGTAATTCATAGTCCCTGACTTTACCCATTGAAAGATTGGTCTAAAAGAGCCAACCAGGTTCTATCCAAACTGAACGATACAGAGTGAAAGATACCCGCAAAAAGCAATTTATACCATCTGATTTATACCGTCTGATGAGCTCTTAAATGGATTTAAAATGTTTTTTTGGAGCTGCCTTTGTCTGAACACCAAGTACAGAGGAAACCTGCCTGGTTACCTGAGACTGGATGCCTAAATTCCTGATGACCATGTATAGTTTCTGTGAATCTCACCTGTAACTCCTGTGACAAACATCATATGGCTCAGACCAAGCCGACTGGTATCTGCTAAGTAACTGCATCTCCATGAACTTTTTGATGAACAAGGGTTGAGTTACAGCCTGTTAATGAAACGTGGGCTAAGGCAACTTCCACCTTGTTTCATGTGTCACCATAAAAATTTCCAGAGCACTAGGAAGCACTGTACAGTCAGGGGATGGTCTTAGGGTGGGGAATTAATCTGTCTTTATGCTGATGAGTTACCCCAATAATCTTGAACTGCAGGACTCTGGTAGGACTATCGCTCCTTGATCATCTATTTTTTTAAAATAGAGCAGTCCTAATGATTATAATTTTTTTTTTGTACTTATTTTCTGCTGCCACAGTCGTGCCTGGGCTGCGTGTAGCAAAGCAATTGTCCTGGGGATACTCAGTGAGTGAAAACAACAGTTGCTGCTAAAAGAAATGCAATACTGAGCTAAGGTTGGTTATAACTGACAGCCATCAGCCTGCTCTTCAGGCAAGGGCTGGCCTGGTGGAATGACAGCTATGAAATACCTGACGTGCTCATCGAAGATCGCTCGTTAGCTTAGGGACAGGGCGCGTTGGATAGGTTTGCTCACATTTTACATGCAAGGTGCCTGCCCCCACTTAGTTGCCTTTGCTTTTACCTTTAGAAATATACTTGCAAAAACCCTAAATTGATAAAAATGCTGCATCGTTGCTGCATACGTGACACACGCTCATACATGTGGCCACCAGTCAGCAGAGTCTGAGCTGAGGTATCAAAGCAGGAATATCTACTGCTTGAGCTATGAGAGTTGTGACCAGTTGTGTGTTCACTACTGTGAGGATTAGTTTCAGTAGAAAGATGTGACGCTATTGGCTCATATATTAACTTAGTCCTCTTGAAGCTGGAGAATATCTTATCAATGAGATGATCCCACATGTACCCTGATCTGGTCTGGGGAAGAATTAGTTCAGTGGGACTGACATTTTGAACATGGGGCTGCTGGAATGGACTCAGAAATACTTAAAGTTGGCTCCTTATCTCTTCTAACAAGGTTTTCTGAGACTTTTTAGATATTTTTCAAAGCTGTGTACCCGGGCATCAATACATATTCCCTAGAGCTTGCCTGAAATCAGAAACAAGGAGTGGTGATTGTCAAGAGTCAGCAACTTGAGGGCATCTCAGCTTGATTTAAAAGATGTAGGAGAAGTGAACGTGATTGCATTGTAAATGAGAGCCCGTCTGAAGATCGGAGAAGGAGTTTGCACCATCTCTCAGAAAGCTGGGCATCAACATTCACATTTCTGATGAGACAGGAGCTGTGAATTCCAGCACACATCAGGCTTTACGGTCTCATGATGTTGGGAGAGGTTCTGTTCCTGGCTCTGGTAATAGAAACCACCGTGTCTGTGCTCTTTAAGAGCTTTCATGCCTGACCTCTGAAAGAGGGGGAGCAGAAAGTGGATGCACATCAGTTAGGTGGATTTGGTTACAAATCCAGGTAGGCATTATCCATGTCTAACTAGAATTTAATCAGGTTAGTATTAATCATAGAATGGGTTGGAAGGGACCTTAAAGAGCATCTAGTTCCAAACCCCCTGCCCTGGGCAGGGACACCTCCCACCAGAACAGGTTGCTCCAAGCCCCATCCAGCCTGGTCTTGAACCCCTCCAGGGATGGGGCAGCCACAGCTTCTCTGGGCAACC
>JAOXJK010000012.1:2728885-2742740 GCA_025774025.1 Xenus cinereus
GGTGGGTCAGGTGGAGAAGAAAGATGCTGGGGAGTACACCTGTGAGGCTGCTGGCCAGAAACTGACCTTCAAGATTGATGTCACAGGTGGGAGACGCATTTTTGTTTATATTTCATTGCCTTTTCTTTGTGTCTGTGTGTGTTCTCTGTTTTTTTTCTCTCAAAATATTAGAAATGCTCTTAGACCAATGTCAGAACGTACTTCAAGCTGCCATTTCAGTGAGGTTGTGTAGGACTGGGTAGATCTACTGGTTACCTGTAGGTACCCTGATATCAGCTACTGAACTCTCTAGGCTCCTTAGGCTCAGACAGTGAATCAAGAGTTTTCTTTAGCAGACACTGTGTTAAAGAACCTCTTGGTTTTTGATCATCAATTTGATCATCACTATTGCTATTCCTCCTCTTGTTATTGCTTGTCATTCACAAAAATCTCTCTTTTCTTCCCTCTTCATTTCATCTTTTCTCTACGTATCCTCTCCTAAACCAAAGAATGACTTCAATTATTCCACAGTCTGGCTGTGCAAACACGTATGTGACCACAGCCTCATGACTCCATGCACCCTGAAACCTTTGTGGATGATGAACCGAAATGGGCACAGATATGTGCAACTTGAATTATGATTTGTATTTGACAACCTTTCTTCCAGCTCTTCCCCTACCACTTCTGTCATTAGCCGCTGCCATTGGATACCCAACTGCAATTTGTAAAGCTATGAGAAGTGGTACAAATACCAAGCAATATTTAAACAGTGGTGTTTACGTGAGCCCTGCTTTATTGTGGCTGCATTTAGAAGGTTTGGGAGTTAATGGTAGCTCATTGTCCTAAAAATATCAGATCGGCTGCACCAGGTGTATCTGCAACCTGCAGAATGCAAAGGTGATGACTGTTCATTGTGAGTTCTACATCTGTAATGATCAGTCATGAGTCCTTGAATGTTTATTTGTATTTTTCTTCTTAACATCATGATTTAGAGTCTGAGGATTTAATTCTGAGCCTGTTCTTTCACTCTGACTACACTAGAGATTTCTTTGGTCTCAGTGTATTTTGCAACAGGTCCAGTAAATTTTATCTCAGCTCTAGGCAGCCATGGACACATCAGCTATGTTCTGAGTGATCATTTCTGAGCTGGGTGATAAGAAATGGCTTGGTTTTGAGATGTTCGTATTCATAACACTTCGCTGTCTTTGCAACCAAATGCTTCTCCGTTAATGTTACGCTTGTTCCATATTCTGAGCTGATCAGAAGAGGGAATCTATTTTCTCCTCTGCTTTCTTATGACATCAAGCACGCTGGGACCGTAATGCTGGCAGAGGTCTGGCAATTTATCAGCTGTGTAGGAGAGCAACTGCCTTGGGAGCCTATTGACTCTCCTGCTCCCAGCAATGCTGGAGACCTGAAGTCCTTGCGCTGTGTGAAGTCCGTGCTGTTCCTTTGTAAAGGTTGCAGTCTTCACTGCTCTCCCACTCTCCTGCTCCCTCTGTCTTCTACATGCAGCTGCTGCTGGGGCATAAAAGCTTTGCTGCTTCCTATAGCATATATTGTAAGCCATCAGCTCTTAACGTGTCCCCACTCCACGTGGGGTACGCAGGGTGTGAGTTGGGGCACTTTGGCTCTTTTTCATGAATTCTGTAGCTCATGCTTTTCGCTCGGGGATCTGCCAGTTTCAATGAAGGATGGATCACGGTAAAGCCAGATTTGAGAGGCGTCTTTCAGAGAAAATACAATATGGACATTGATAGGCCATGGCAAAGACTGGTGTAAACCAAGTTCATGCTTAGCTGCTCAAGTCAGTTCATACATTCCTGCAGAGGTGTAGTCGGAACACACAGATATTTAGTGCTTTTCCACTTGAATTTCTCTAGCTGAGGGCTATTCTTAGCTGCCTGCCTCAGAAACCAAAGGTTTTCAGTTCTCTCTCAAACCGGATGACTTCAGGGCTGCCCAGGGTAATGTAACACCTTTCCCCCTCTGTCGTAAGCGGGGAGCGCTTGCCTAGCTACGGTTGCTGTATTCCTCATGTGTACCACTGTAACATGACATATCAAGTCCAGCACTCGCTGGAATATGATCTAGTGTGAAAGTCAGGAGGGATTATGAGTACTCGGAGCTGTTGCTCTTTCACTGCAGAAATCCTCATCTTACTAGATTATCCCAAAGTGCAGTGGCTTTCTGAGTCTTAATTTATCCTGTTACCATTATACTCGGAAAGCTTTTCAGGGTTCCTGTACCCCAGGGCGCTGCTGGTCGCATAAAACCTTCCCTATTTAAGGACAGCTTGAAGGTTAGATGCTCAGTGTTGAGTATTGTGATGCAGATGTGGCTTTTTGACGTAATATTAACAGAACTGAGTGCTGCAGACCTCGGGACCGAGCCAGACATGCAGCCAACCAAGGTGATTCTGCAATCTCATTATTTCAAGATTCATGGTATACAGTCAAATCCTTATTTACAGTGGACCAAAGCTCCCTGTCCTGAAAATGGTTTTCCCCAGTTTGAATGGGACATCACTAACCAATGGCAGCTGAGATTGGAAATGTTATCTGGATGATAGTTTAACTTTAAAATAAATTTTTAAGACAAATTACTCACCAATGTAAATCACTTCATAAGTTGATTAAGAGGTTTGGTCCCATTTCCTATTACTATAAAAATGTTTAATATTAAATGGCAAGAATGCTGAGGACAAGCGAGCACCTGGGATATTCCTGCCCTCCGTATTTGAAATTCTAAATACAGCACCCATTTACACAAACTGGTTTGTAACTTGTTTTTTTAGAGCACCCTTCATATTCACGATCCAAGCTGTAGATGGAAGTTAAAAAGTTTATATTTTCGAAACTGCTTTTGAATGCAAACCATGGTGTGTGTTTGAGCTCTTTTAGATACCAAATTGCTGCTTAATCTGCAAATGGGCTGATGTGTCCTTTTGAGGAGTTTTGCATCACCCAGTGTGGGCCATGTATGCTGCCTTGTTAATGACACCTTGATGCCAATGACACCTCCTTACATACATTCTAGTCTCAATATAAACAGAGGACCTCAAATTTAGAGCATGTAAGCTGGGTTCCTGCTTTGGCTTGCTCCCTGTAGGACCTCTCTCTTTCCATGGACTGTGTGATATTGATGGGAAGCCCGTGGTGTGGATCCCAGGGTTGCATGTAGTGCCATGATCAGCAGTGAAGGAACTTGACCTGAACTTACCCCTACTCCTTGTCCTCCCAGGCAGCTGCTGCCACTCAGAGTACAGACATGACAGAGATGGTATGCAGAGGAGAAAGTCATCAAGGAGGAGTAAAGGATGGCATTAGGAGGCTGCAGAGAAGTGACTGGGGGGAGGAAGGCAGTAGCATGGCTTATGGAAGTGCAATTTGCTCTTGTAGCCAAGAAGGCCAATGGTCTCCCGGGGTGTATTAAAAAGAGCATGGCCAGCAGGTTGAGGGAGGTTATCCTTCCCCTCTGCTCTCCCTGATGAGGCCACAGCTGGAGTACTCTGTCCAGTTCTGGGCTCCCCAGTTCAAGAAAGACAGGGAACTGCTGGAGAGTCCAACAGAGGGCTACAAAGATGATCAAGGGAGTGGACCGTCTCTCTGACAAGGAAAGGCTGGGAAACCTGGGGCTGTTCAGCCTGGAGAAGACTGAGAGGGGAACTCCTCAATGCTGATCAATATCTAAAGGGCAGGTGTCAAGAGGACGGGGCCAGGCTCTTCTCAGTGGTGCCCAGTGACCAGACAAAGAGCAATGGGCACAAACCGGAACAAAGGAAATTCTATCTCAACATAAGGAAAAACCCCTTTCTTTTGAGGGTGCCAGAGCACTGGAACAGGCTGCCCGGAGAGGATGTGGAATGTCTTCTGGAAATATTCAAAACCCACCTGGATGCGTTCCTGTCCAGCCTGCTCTGGGTGCCCCTGTTTTGGCAGGGGGGTTGGAGGAGATGATCTCTGGAAGGTCCCTTCCAACCCCTGCCATTCTGTGATTGTGTGAAGGGGTTCACCATGACTACCACAGAGAACCAAAAACCTCCCAGGTCACCTTAACCAGGAACCCCAATGCCTGGAGCAGGTTGGTGCTGCAACTGAAGGGTAATGGTGACCCCATACACTTGCTAGTCCAGTGTTTATATTTGGAGTTTGTGCTTCTGTAACAGTGAAATTGTGGACTTCAAAGCTCAAGTATGTACCTGGGACCCAAACAGGCAAAGGCAGCCTGTGCTAAACGCTGGGAGGTTCTTGCTATGTGATGTCAATCCTGTAGGCATACCAGAAATATTTTACAGTTCTTGTGCGGTTATTTCTTAAGGTAAATCAATGGGGAAAAGAGTAGAATCTCATTTATTTAGGGTCTATCTGTCCTCCCACATCTCAAATATATGCTATTATAAAAGCTAATAGTGACCACACCAGCTGTTGGTAAAAGGAGAACCAGGTAAAACAATCATTAAAGTAATTGGTAAAAGATGGAATTTATCAGTCAGTCCTACTTAGCAAGGTGACAATTTAAGCTTTTCAATGCAGATAACTAATTACTAATTAGACCAAATATCCTTTTGATGCCAACTTCACTTGTTGAGAAGGAAGTTCTAAGTGGTTCTGTGGAAGAAAATGACTTTCAAGACTTCATTCTTGTTGCTTGTGTTAAGAGAAGATTCCTTATGGACAGTTTTAAGAAAAATTAGAGATTTCTGAGGAAAAAAAAAAAGTGTATTTCAAATTTTATAGCTGTTTTATGTATAATGTAGGCTAAGTACTTTTCCATATTAAGAACTGTATCTTTGTCATTTCTTTGGGATTGAATTACAAAGTATTTTCTGAACAACACCCAGTCTTAATCTAAAATACCAAGATGTTGACAAATCCCTGTAAATAATGTGATAATTGAGACGGCAACTCATAATTGTGGTATATTTGGTTAGTTCCAAATGTGAGGTTTAGAAATATCACAATGACACAAAGGGAGAAATTTATCTTTGTCTTCATTATAAGAAATGTGAAAATTAGATGCTGGGGCTGTTTGTGAAGACTACTCAGAGAGGTGTGATAATTAGATGGACTGTGTTTTGAGGGTGCGACGTTCCATGTGACAGAAAGAACTGCAAAGCAATGTTACTTAGAAGAAATGATCTCGTAGAACATTTACACAGAATACATGTAATATCTTCTTTTTGAAAGCTCTTTATATCTTATGCATTTTTTTCCCTAATGTTTCCCTATTTCAGAGGCAGAAGATGCTTTTGTCAACAAGGAGAAGGTGCAGAAAGAGGTAAAAGCTGCACTATCAGAAAATGCCACGCTGAGCTGCGAGGTGGCCCAGGAGAAGACCGATGTGAAATGGTACAAGGAGGGCAAACTGATCACCTCGAGCAAGAAGTTCAAGGTGGAGTCGGAGGGCAAATTGCGTCGGCTGGTGGTGGGTCAGGTGGAGAAGAAAGATGCTGGGGAGTACACCTGTGAGGCTGCTGGCCAGAAACTGACCTTCAAGATTGATGTCACAGGTGAGACACATCTTGTCTTACAGTAGAAGATCATAAAGCAGTATTTTTAATAACTGTTATAGAAAGACTCTGTTGTAATAGTCTGGGCTTTGTTGCACCTGATTTTCTGTACCTGGTTGCCTGGACTTGTAGAAATGGGAACATTTGGCTCTAGCATGGCACAAAGGCCCATCTCACTCTTATTCTGTGGATATAATAATTGCAGATATAAATATAATAAAAATAATAATCATTATATTATCAGATACCTCCCATTTCTGGGATCCCAAACGTTAATTGTTGGGCACTGAACCTCTTGAAGGAGCCATTCAAAAATCCATTTTTTTTTTTTTAGACTTACGATCCTGTTTCTCAAAACCAAGAGTCTGGAAAATGCTTTGTGATTTACAGTTTCTGCATTGACACTCATCAAGATGGGTTGAAAACTCAGCCCTTTTTCTGAATTTGTGCTGTTGCATGTTTGACATCTCAGCCTTCTGAGATGCCTTAATTCTTCTGCCAGGTGATAAATGTCCCTTTGCCATGAAAGATTCCCAGCAATTGGTCTTCTGGAACAGGATTCACAAGGTGCCTAAGCAACTTTAGACATGTTCTAAAGGGAATGTTGACGCTGCAAAAAGCCTTGCGTACCTTGCCAGCCATGATTCTGGCCTCCCTGAGCACTAAAGGGAGAATGTAATTCCTTTGTCCCTTTGAAAGTCACGTTTGTGACAGTGGAAGAGACCCAGAAGCCCATAGTGTTATATTTGTGACCTTCGCATGACATTCACATTTCACTATAGGTCCTAAGTAAAAGGAATTTGCGAGCTTTTAGTGAAATGCAGGACAAGATATTCTTTGGGAACACCGGAATTAAATTTTTTTTGCATGGTGGCTTGCAACCATAGCACTGATGTCAAGGACCTTCGTGGTCCTCTCCATTCCTAGGCTCTTGCTTCCCTAGTTTCCAAATTGTGATTCGGTCACACAGAAAGGTAGATATCGCCCAGTGAAGACAATCAGTTTTGGCGAGTGGCAACCTAAATATTTTCCAAATGTCTACACAGAAACCTGTAAGACTGATCTCATTTTAATCCCTCAATCCATATTTTCTTCCTTTTCTGCGTTCAGAGCCCAAACCTGCATTTGTAAACCAGGAAAAAGTCCAGAAGGAGGTGAATGCTATCCTGACAGAAAGTGCCACCCTCAGCTGTGAAGTAGCACAGGACGTGACCGAAGTGAAATGGTACAAGGATGGAAGACTCCTCGTTTCCTCTAGAAAATTCAAAATAGAAACTGTGGGCAAAACCCGGCGCCTGGTTATAGAGCAGCTGGAGAAGAAAGATGCTGGAGAATACACCTGTGAGGCTGCAGGCCAGAAGCTGACCTTCAAGTTGGAACCCACTGGTGAGTACTCATTTTGAGGATCTAACGAGGAATCTGTGTGGCTTAGAGGAAAGCTGGATACTGCCTACCCAGTGGCCATTGGATGCAGCTACCATTTCCCCTGGAGAAGCGTCAGTGAACCACATCACACATTAATTTGGCCTTTTTAATCTAGCAGTGTAGAGGTGGGAAGTCTGGCTGAAGACTTTTTTTTGGCTATGGAAATGCTGTGTAGTTTTTGCTTCTCTCCTTTGCACGCCCCATCAACCAACCTGTTTCAGTGGTGGGGAGCTGAAAGTAGAGGTGGGAAGATTTGAAAAGCAGCAGTAGAGCTGTGGAGAACAGTCACTAAAAAGCTGGGCAGTTTTGGGGCAAAGTGCTGTACAAGATAGAGAAAAGGCCAAGCGGGAGGTAGTAGAGCAAACAGAAAAGAAAAAAAGGCCTTATATTCAGGTTTAGTGCACTAACATTTGTTCTTAATTTCATATAAAATCCTAAAAATGGGAAAGGAAAGAATTACACAGGTCATTTTACTTCTAAAAATGAGCAGGGTTTTTTTTTGTGGGCAGCACCAAATATATATTTGCATTTTCTTTCTTTTGCTTCTTCTCTAAGCAGAAGCTCTGGGTTACCTGAAAGATCATGTTCATTCTTCCTGCTCAGCAGAAGATTACACCAGGCATAAATATTCAGCCATATTCCCTGGGTCATTGCAGATTATGGATGAGCTGGTGTTATGAGTCATGAAGAGAGAGCAATAGAAAATTGCTGTGTTAAGGGATTTGATTATTATTAGTTTGCCTATTTTAATGTCTTTCCTAGAACCAGAGGCTAAATTTGAAAAGAAAGTCGTCCAGAAAGAGCCTCTCATTGTTCAAGAACATGAAAGTATCACACTGACTACTTCAGTAACGCCTGAAACTGCTGCTGTAAAGTGGTTCAAGGATGGAACAGAAATCAAAGCGAGCAAGAAATATGAGATCAAGAGTGAGGGGGCCTCCAGGACCCTGACGGTGAAGCTGGCTGAGAGCACAGACACCGCCGTGTACACTTGCCAGACAAAGAACGACAAGCAGGAATTCAAAGTACAGGTGAAAGGTGAGCAGAGAGCAGCACACACGCCGTGTCCCAACCCAACAGCTACGTTTCCCTCACGGTGGGATGAAGGTGAAGTCTAAACGCTAAAACTGTTCCAACCTCAAGGCTTAAATTGCTGTTGCAGCTGCTGTGGCTGCCCCACTATGGGGCAGTGAAGTACTTCTGCTTCCAAATACCCTATTTTTGTCCTTTGCTGGCTACTCGGGGGAGAATAATCTCAGCTCTTCCCCAGGCTGCTCATCAGCATGGCAAAGCTGCTGAGGATGTAGAGGAATGTTGAGTGATAAAAAGGTTTTTTGAGTTAGTTCTGTGGGGAAACAGGACCTGTCTGGTATCCTCCTCTGTTCCTGGGATGGTGCAGCTGGGGTGCTGTTGCCTAGTCAAGGCTAAGGCTATAAACTGACAAGAAGGATGAAGTGCAGTTAGTCCACAGATGGAGACGATGGGGTGATGTCCCAGAGTAAAGCCCTGGTTCTTTCTCTTCAGATACCCATGCTAGACATGTTTGCACCTGAGGTGCACCCACTGAGCTCCCTTTGGAGTCATTAGAGAAGAGTGGTTGCTATAACAGCTCATGACACATCTGACCTATTGAAGTGTCTCCTTCAGGATGAAAGAACTCACACCCTGGTTTTCTAAGACTGCATTCACTGTCTTCAGTGACAAAAGAGATAAAGGTGCCTTATGCATCCGTACAGATTTTTATACTTAGAAAAAACAGACTCTGATGTTAAAACACCACATGGTCTCATCACATAAAAGATTAGAAGAAAAGGAAGGCAATACCCAATCATGTTTTAAAACACTGTTCTGGCTTTACAGAATCATAGTGATATGTGTCAGAGGAATGTCCCTAAATTTCCACCTTTCTGATTTGTTTCTCTCTACCCTGATCCTCAAACAAATTCTGGGGTTGTTTTTTCTTTTCATTTAATTATCATTATTATTTTTAAAGCTTTCCAGAACCAATTTCTTAGAACAAGTTTATTATCTTTCTCTTTCTTATAATTTTTCCATCGTCTCTGCCTCTCAGAAATCCCAGTGAAGTTTGCTAAAAAACTTGAAGCTGTTAATGCCGAGATCGGAGGCAGCGTCTCTTTGACCTGTGACGTGAGCCACGCCAAAGGGAAGGTGGTGTGGCGCAGGAATGGAGTTGAGATCAAGCCCAGCAAGCGTTTCCAGATTCATGAGGAAGGGGTCAAACGAACCCTGACAATAACAGGGATCCGGGCTGAGGATGAGGGAGAGTATTCCTGCGAGTCCAGAGATGACAAAAGCAGCGTTACCATCACCCCCAAAGGTATGTCTCTAATGGTGACATGTAGAGGGGTTCCTTGGGTTTTGTCCTCAGCCATAACAACCCTGCAAAGCTGAGTTTGTTCATGTGTTTGTGAGGTCTCCTGTTTGGAAAAAAACAAACAAACAAACAAAATTCCACTTCCTCTCTCTGAATGTCACTGGCACCTCTGTTTGTGAAGAACATCATGATTTTGAGACCTGTTGAGCTTAGGTCTCTTAATATCTCACATTATATTTGAGGCTGGAATCAAGCATGCCAAGTCTAAGAGGAATTTTCCTCCTCCTTTGTTTGCTTCTCTCTTCTGGCATCTTTATATACAAAATTTAGAGACGGGAAATATGATGATCCGTTATTGTGATCACTTGTTGTAAGTAATAAAAATTGATGCTTCTGATAAAATCATTGAATCTTTTGGCTCTTTGGAGGTGCTCATGCCATGTCTCAGAAAACATGTTCCTAAATATTTTATTTCTATCCATCAGCTCCCAGAGTGGTGAAATTCACTACGAGTCTCAACAGCGTGGTCTCTGAGGAGGGAAAAGAGGCTGTGTTCAAGTGCACCGTCTCTCCCAGCGATGCTGTGGTCACTTGGCTCAGGAATGGTGTCAAGATTGAAGCCAGCAAGAAGTATGTGATCTCACAGAAGGACACCAACCACAGCCTCACCATCACTGACCTGACGCTGGAAGATGCAGCTGAAATCTCTGCCAATGCTGAGGGTGTAGAAAGCACAGCCAATCTCAGAGTCAGAGGTAAGAAGCAATAAAACCCCTTGGATAGGCTGCCACTGATGCTATGACCTATGTTGTTTCACGTGGCTGTGCTTTGATTCCTAGCAGGATTTCCCTACTGCTTTCTCATCATTAAATATAGGTGCCCAGAATGCACTGGGACTTGGATATGCATGAGCGACCATTTAAATGCTCTCTGAAAGCCTGTTTTCCAGATTCTCTACATTCTTACTAATATTTTTCTCCTTTGGCAGAGGCCTCAATCTCATTCAAGAAGAAACTGGAACCCAGAACAGTTGAAGAGAGGGACACAGTGACCTTGGAGGTAGAGCTGACCAAGCCTGCAGAGGTGAAATGGATGAGGAACAGCATCGTATTGAAGCCCAGTGAAAAAATAGAGATCAAAGCTGAGGGAACAAAACATACTTTGGTGGTTAAAGAAATCTCCTTTGCAGACAGGGGCTTCTACTGCTGTGAGAGTCCTGATGACAAGACCCAAGCCAAGATCAATGTGGAAAGTAAGTTGAATGATCTCCAGTTCTATAAATACCCTGGGCAGGTTTTGAAGGTGAATTGTTGTCTCTGCCGTTATCATAATGGCCACTTCCACCTCCACCTGCCGTGGGGACATGGGGACACAACCATGGGCTTGATCACCATCAAACAACTGAGAAGAGGTGGAAGCAAGGGCAGTAAACACAGAAGAGTTGGTTGATTCTTGTTGCTTCCATCTCATCCCACGAGTTTTCTGTCACCCTGTTGACTATTAACCTTCTTACCTGATTCTTCTCCTTCCTCTGAAATTTCTCACTCTGGTACACTCTGTCTTTTTCCTTTGTATGGCTTTTAGCAAACCATTCCCTTTTCATCCACCCATTGCCCCAGATCTTCTCTGCAAACCACCTCTTTTAGAATGTCTCTTTGTATTCAGTCAGGGTTAAAAAAAACACACGACAAAGGCAAAACTTTTATGTGAGGGTGCTGCCCTATCAAGTAAGCTGATGGTATCTCAGCCCTAGCCCTGTACTTCTGTCCTTTTCCCCACATCCTTTTGTCATGATTGTTACAGGATAGATGAAGACAGGATTTAAGCACTTGAGGACTATCTAATTTTGTCCATAAAACCCTCTGCCACCAATTGGTGCTGTGTAAGTCCAATAATAAGTAATAGGTAAGGAAGGACTTGATAACAGCCTTCAAGTACATAAAAGGCTGTTATAAAGTGGAAGGGAACAGTCTGTTCTCCACGTGGAGATAACGACAGGAAATAATGGACTTCAATTGCAGTGATCCAGCTTATACAATAAAAAAGCTTTTTAATCATTGAATGACTGCATAGGTTGTCTGGAGAGGTTTTGGAGCCTCCATCATGAGTTTAAGAAAAGGTTGGTGAAATATCTGTCTTGGATGACATAAAGAGCTGAATGTGTCCTAGAGCAGCAGAGAAGGGCTAGGTGATTTTTCCAGGTCTTTCCAGCCTTATAACGTTGTGATCATCTGATGGTATCAAAGAGATTAAAATTTGATGTCAGACTGCTTCATACAGAGCAGAGTTTGTCAAATCACTTTCATGCACTGCTAAGACAGCTTCATCTTCAAAATCTTCCCGGCTGACAGTTGTCAGAAACCCACTTCTTCAGTATCCTGATATGGGGAGCAATCACTTTTATTGGCGATTGCTCATCTTTTTTTTCCAAACTGAATAGGTCTAGAGAGAAACAGACATTACCAGTGACTGGCAGCTGGTAGACTAGGCTTGGATTCGTGCAGCCTAAATCGAGTGCGTCACTTCCAGCCCCTTCTGTAGCCAACAGAAGAGAACAAGACCTCCAGAAAGCGTTTTAAGTCTGGAGTGTCTTTCTGAGTATGCAAGGAACCATGGGTGGCTAAGAGCCTGATTTAGAACTAGTTTCAGGTTTACGGTCTCAGTTAAATGGGATGAACTGGGTCCACAGAAGATGAAGAAATATAGCACTTCCGTGGTCACAGTATTTTGGAAGAATGCAGTGCAGAATGGGGCAGTTTGCTGCTCCATCCTCTTCCATGTTGCCTCTCAAGGCCCTTTTTTTTTCAGACTCTGGATGATACTCATTTTGCTTCCTGCAAGATATTTCGGCAGTTGGTTGTAGATTCAGCTACACCTATTTTTAGGTACTGACTGTTGCTATAGCCAAGTGATAAAACAAAAAAATGATGGAACAGGGTTTATATAAGAAGTAATTGGGTAGTCCTGAGAGCTGCCAGCAGTGTTTTTGTGCAAGGTGAGTCATGCAAGCAAAAATGTCTCTCTGTCTCTGGTTTATGAGCTTCCTATTCTGATGGAGAGAGAGGGTTTTTGGTTTATGCTTTTCAGGCACCCAGCTGCATTCTCATCACTTGCGCTTAGTGTCACTGTAAAAAGTAGCTCCTCCGTTGATGAACTGAGATGGTTTCATGCAGTGATGGAGACTCAAGGTGATTTGAGAGGGAGGGTGATCAAAAAGGGGAATCTGCTCATTGTAGGGGGGAATTCTTTTTGCATATGATCATCCAAGCCCTAGATATGAGATACAGCAAGAAAGGGGACGTATATAAAAATCTCACTAGACTACATGTATTCTGCATCTGAGTCCTCCGGCTGAGAAGGCGCCGAGCTCTCGCGCTGCTTTACAGCAAAAGCAAGATCCTAAAAGCAGAAGTCTAAAATTATGCTCCATTTTTTTTTTGGCATCTAAGCAAATGGCCTCTTTTTAGGGGAACGTGTCGAGAGCTTACATTGAGGTCAGCAGAAGTTCTTTAAATGCTCATAGCCTGGGGAATTGAGCCACTACTATTTGGTGCTCACTTTTAGGCTAAGAAACCTGAGTTCAGAGGTCCTTCTTTAAAAAAATACCAGGCTGGACTGATAGTGTTTGGTTTGAGATAGATATTCCTTATTTCCCTTGCTCCGAAAGCAATGTGAAAAATCTCTTGATTTAATCCAGTATAAAAGTTGCTTCATCAAAAGATAAGCATCTGTTCTGATCTTAAGATGCCAGAAGATCCTAGAAACAACTGAGCTGCTCAAACCAATAACATATCTGACTGAATATCAATTTTCAGTTGTGACCAGGAGGAGATGTTTGTGGAAGGCTTAAATAAGCATGTCACGGGTACAGTGGTTCTTCCTCTGACACACCTCGGAGCTTTCAGCAGGGAAAAGTATAATTAGGTCAAATAATTATAGCAGAAATTAGACTGGGAACAAGAGTATGAAATTTCAAATCTCTGGACACAAAATAATGTCTTTTAAAATAAATCCTGTAAAAGTTCTACCATTCCCCAACTGTTGCTGCTTCATGACAATACCTTTGAAAAAGTGATTATTTTTTTACCTTCGTACATATGACACCAGATGAAGATACATCCAGGAGGCCACT
Source organism: Xenus cinereus (assembly GCA_025774025.1). Classification (NCBI taxonomy): domain Eukaryota; kingdom Metazoa; phylum Chordata; class Aves; order Charadriiformes; family Scolopacidae; genus Xenus; species Xenus cinereus. Next base: position 2,742,269 of record JAOXJK010000012.1, read on the forward strand.
TACTGAGTTTGAAGTTGCTATGCTATTTAATGTTTTTGCAAGTCCCTTTTGCTGTCTTCCTGAAATAACTTCAGTTTGATCCTTGCTCCATTCACTGTTTGAGGGGCTGAAGTATCTATTAACGTGGGGAAAGGCTGGACAGAGAGAGCAGGCACACTGTGCTCAGTTTAGAGAATGAGGCACCCTGCGGGGATAGGGACTGACCACAAATTCAGACCAGAAATTAGGGACTGATGCAACTTCTAGTGAGCAAAGCCAGGAGAGCTGGTGTCTTAGTCTGGGAAGCAAAGAACAAGCTCCTGGAAATGTCTGTACTTCCTTCATTTGGGTGGGTCGAGACATGTCCCCTCGCTACAAGACAGATATTGAGGTGCTGGAGCGGGTCCAGAGAAGGACAATGGAGCTGGTGAGGGGTCTGGAGCACAAGTCTTGTGAGGAGAGGCTGAGGGAGCTGGGGGTGTTCAGCCTGGAG
>JAOXJK010000012.1:2742840-2816998 GCA_025774025.1 Xenus cinereus
GCTCCAAGCCCCATCCAGCCTGGCCTTGAACCCCTCCAGGGATGGGGCAGCCACAGCTTCTCTGGGCAACCTGGGCCGGTGCCTCACCACCCTCAAGGTGGTGAAGGGGTCCTGATCCCACATCTCCACCTACAACAGGATTTGGGGCTAGCAGAGGTGAGTGCTGGTCAAGCTGGTGTGCATGATCCCAGTCTGCCTGTCATTTCCTTATGGGTGTCAGCAGGAACTCTGCAGCTGGACACTTTGGTGGTGGCCACCACACAGAGGTGGCCATGGGCTTAGCTGCGAGGACTGAAGGCTTTCATTTTGTCCCTGTGGCTGCCCAGGGCTCTGCTCCTGGTGCAGCTGGCACAGGTGCTTTTTTCTGGTAAATGAGAGTGACCCTGACGAGTCAGTCAGTCTTTCTCCATCTCCATGTTCATTTTTAGGAATCAGAGACAGATGGTTAAGAGCTTTGAGATGTTTGGGGTGACCTTGGGGAGCCTCTAACTACAATGCAAAATTGCAAATGGTAAATGCAGTAAGGAGATTAAGAGTCTGGCACTCTGGCAAATCTCAAGACCTAGTCTTATGTTGCTATTTTTCCCCTATGGCAAACTTACAGATTTCAGAATGACTTTGCTGTAGCAGTGACTTCAAAATTATAGTGAGTGAGTGCTCCCTTTTAAATAATGGATTATGAGGCAAAGATTAATTTTTGCTCAATTTTCACACTAATTCAGTGCCTTGCTGCCAGCAGAAGCACAAAGGAGGACATGAATTCACAGTGGCTTTCTTTGCTTTCAAAGTCTTAACATGCTTTTATTGGATGGGACTGTTTGTAATAAAGTCCCATCATTCACATCTGGCTGCCTACCTAACTGCAGGGCTTTGACATCTTCTGAACATCCTTTGGTTAATGTCATCAGTGAAGATAGTCAAACCACTCCTCAGCTTGCTCAACGCCTGTCTGAAAGAAACCAGTCCTCTTCTGCGACAGACAGAAGGTCATCTACCAACAATCCCTGTGACAGCCAACACGCTGCCGGGTGCCACGTATTTTTAGGCCAATTGAAAAAGGGGGGAGGAGAGAGAGGGGGAGAAAGAGAGGAAGAGACGGAGGGAGAGACAGACAGACGGCTGAGAAGAGGTGAAACCAGAAATGCTATGTCCCAGAGGCATTTATCAGCCCAAATGAAATGGAAACAGTGAAAGGGAAACACTGCTTTGCTTTTCTCAAAATTGTATTTCCAGTTGAATGAGTCGAAAAGAAAATATCCTTTCCTATTCCTGTGATTTTGAGAGATCTGTTTGCTAAGTCTGCAGGCTTAGTAGGGGAGACAAGGAGTATTTATTTTCCATATACGTTGGTAATTTATGAGGTTGCTATAAATGCAGAGTTTATGGAAGTAAAATCAGGCCATGAAATAAAAAGGATTCTATTCAAATATCCCATCTTATTAATTCTTTCTAATTCTTCACAGAGAAGGAGATGAGTAAGGATGCACACAAGGTTTACTGAATTTTAAGAGGGAGAAGATCCAGTAAAAGTAGCAAATGCTGGTATATTTTAAAAATAGAAAAGGGGAAAGATAAGTGAATTTTATTAGGGTTTGAAATGTAATTGAATTTTCCTCTTTCTATTTTGCCATCAAAGATGTCAGAAAGAAGTATACTGTTCTGGGAAAGGGTCTTGCATTACTAACTAACCTGCGTAAAGTGGCTTCACCTCCTTGTGCAGCAGGGTGTGACTGACGGGATGTAAATGCAGCTCTTATCTATGACACATGAATGGGTGGAGAGGAGATTTAGAGCCTCGAGCAAGAAATAAGATGCCACAATTGCTTTCACAGGGAATTAGTGTTCCAGCAGGAGCAGAAATGGGGCAAACTTATTGTTCTTTATGAGTAGTATTAGCTACCAGTTCCACTGGGTGCCCATCAGTATGCATGGCTATATGTTGCATTATTGTCCTGCCATAACCTCCAGAAGCCTCCAAGGGGATGAAGAGGTGAGGAAGAATCCTGTTGCATGATGTGCTGGAAGAAACATAGAAAGACAGAGGAGCTACTAAGGAGTCATAAAGTCTAAGGTGAAGGTACTGTACCTGAGACCCTCAAAAGCTTTCAGAATTCTATCCTTTTAAAATGGTTTTTGGAAGAAAAATGTCAGCATAGCAGGAACCTTCAGTATCTGATGGCTTCAGAGGGCTCTCCCCGCACATGCCATGCTTCCCAGTGTCTGCTTTTTGGATCTGGAAAGGGAGAACACATGAGAGCAAGGTTGTATTGAAGGCTGGAGTTAACATGTTAATGGGTATTGATCTCACAGAGCAATTGTTCGGAGGCCTTCACCAAACCAAGTCCTTTCTGTGAGCTAACTTTGGAAAAATGCAAATGTCCCAAGAAATAACTCCTTTCTTGGCAGCCCCCAGAGGTCCTGCACTGCCTTCTCCTACCCGACTCTCACAGTTTATAACATCTGAGTATACTTAATATTTCCCAGCTGTCTTAACAATGTCTGTTAGTTTTTCCCCCCCAGAATTGACACTCCTTATGCTTTTGGATGTGAGAGACCAGGGTGCAAATAAATCCCATGTCCTTCATAGCTGAACAGATTTCCTGGCTAAGAGGAACAGCTGGTGACAGCAGTCACCGCCCAGCTCCCTGGGCTACGTGAGACGGGGGGACAGGAGGTAAGATCTGTTTCCTTGAATTAAGATGGTTCAGTCTCTGTAGTTGAGGCAAATAGCATAAAATGAGGAAAAAGGTCACTGCAGCAGCTCTGGGTGAAAGCACAAGCCTTCTTCCCATGTTGGCATTTCCTGACCCTGTGTGTCCATCTCCTCTACTCATCTCTGCGGGGGTGAGCTGTGGTCCCCAGTGTCCCCGTGAGTGCAGCTCTGGCACATTAAAGCCGGTTGTGCACGGCAGAGGAGCAGCACTGCTCCCGGAGAGTCACTTGGCTGGATGACACGGAGCAGTTTCACAAGGCAGGAATAGACTTGGAAGTGTGTGATGAGGCCATGGGACAGAGGGGTTTAAAGAAAGGCTGGCTCTGGAGTTCCTAGTCCAGTGGTAGCCCACGGGGGGCTGTGACTGGGGCTGTGATGGCAAGATGAGATGAGCCGCAGTTCGCCTTGTGCAGTAGTGCAGTAGTAGAATCGCAGTTCGTGGTACTTTGGTGTCTTTTTTTGGAATGCTTTTGATAGTAGAGGTGGCATATGACCTTCTGCATTTGAGAGCTGATGGCTCGGGAATCTCCAGCGATACCATTGGCCATCAGTCCCTATTCTTGTGTACAGAACTATTGGCAGGCGAAGAAAAGCCTTAGGGAAAGCTGGCTTTTCTAAGAAGCAATTCCCACTGTTACATTTGCTAAGACTTCTGCACCCCTGAGGTATACAAGGGAGTGTCTGAGTTGTAAGTATCAAAAGAAATTAATTATTCTATATTATAATTAAGACTTTTTTAATTAGCTGAATAATTAGAATTTTTCTTGCGTTACAGTGCAGCATTTCACATAGCCAGATAATCTGAAACTGTAGAGCTATTTACCTGAGTAAAAGAAATTTCTAGCATCAACAATTCTTTTTCTGTAATAAAAAGTAGTAAATAACAGCTCTGCTGCGGCTGCAGGAAAGGCAGCTCTCTTTAAAAGAAGTCTGTCAAGTCAAACTTGTCCCTCAAAATGTGTGTTTTGTAAAAGCCTTCAGAAAATGTTGGGTCGAACTGTTTTAGTGCTATTGTGAGGAAATCAATATTTCCCTGCAGCCTTTGCAACCCCCAAATTGTAGCATGTTGTTTGTGCAGAAGACGCTGAAAGTGAAACTGTCTGAAAATGAGAGTGAAGTAAACTGGCCTGTTTCTGTAATTTGCCCTAAAATCACCTGAGGTAAACAAAGTGGCACACTTGAGCAATCAAAAATGAAAAATTATCCCAATGTAAATAGCTGAAGTGGGGGGTGTCGGTAGGGTTTTGGGAAGGTTTTTTTGCTTCTCTTTCAGCCTTTGTCCCTCTCCCCTCATCTTTCCGTCTCCTTCTGTGCCCTGTTACTCACATGCCGTGCTAGGTGCTACCATGGAGCGTGTGTCTGCCAGTGAAAGCATCAAGGAAATCATGCAAGATCCCCACACGCTTCGACACTGAAATTAGTGTATTGCCCCCACCTTTGGAGAAGAGGAGACCTTTTCTTACCGCTCCAAAACGCCAGCAGTGTGCAGTAAACAGAGGTGGGAGCACCAGCTCCATCAGACGTGGCGATGCATTTGGGACCCTTGAGCTGGCAAAGATACGGACGGCGCTTCTGTGTGTTCCAGCTCCCACGCTGTGAGCTCTGCCAGGTTAGAGCCCGGTCAAGTGATACCGGGAGGAACAGAGTTCATGGTCTTGGGTACTGCGGCTGTAGATGGGTATTTTAAGCTGCTGAAACTGAGTTCAGAAAGGAGCCACGTTGGTCTGGGGAGCCTGGTTGAGACCTCTGTCAAGAAAATGAAAAGGGAAAGTCTGGGAGACACGTAAGTTGTTCACAGATACAGCGGTGTGGATGCAGCAGCTTTACAATGTTGTATGTTCACCTGCCTCAGACAGGAAAAAAAGGTTAAGCCAGGTTGTGGGAGCAGGAGGGCAGAGAGCAAAGGACCAGAGGAAAGAGAGTGCTGTGCTGACTGGCAAAGAGACTGCACTTTGTGTTCTTTGTGCTTAGACTGAAACATCTTCACAAGATTTTTTTTTTTCTCCCCCTCTAATCTGGAAATAATTCTGATTTATTTTAAGCCTTCTATTAAGACAAGTCACGCAGCAGTGCCTGGCTGGCAGTAGGAGGCTGTGTGCCTGTGTGCGCGCGAACGTGTGTGTGTATTTCCAAGGGTGCTGCCTGCCTTCTTTAGATGACACTGCAGTCAATTATTGTGTTTTCAATTATATATAAAAGGCAATGATGGAGTTTTTCAGCTTTTATAGCACCACAAATCACAGGGTCTTTCACTGTACAAGCAGCATTGTTGCCACAGTGTAGCGTGGCAGATGACAACTTTCACGTGCAGGCTTGCAGAGGAACCAGTCCCACCAGGAGCACCCAAACTGCAAGGAGACCACCATGGGACAGGCGAGTCCTCGCAGGCAGCGGCTTCTCCACTCGGTCACTCAGCCCCCAGACCCTGTTTGACAGATGAGGAAAGGGAACGTGGTCCTTGGGCTATGCCATCGAAGGGCAGGAAGAGCTATTTTCTGCATGCTTCCCATGTTCTGCAACAGGTTTTTGAAGGAGCTTGAATGGGCAAGAAAGGGTTTCAGAGGCCAGGCAAAGAGGTCATTCGTGGGAAGGGTCATGATGGTGCAGAGAATGACATTGGCTATGGCTGTATTTTATCGTGAAGGCCTTAGTCACACAATGGGTCTCTTGCCAGCCAAAAGTAACTTGGTAGATCTGAAGCGAGTGGGCTGGAAGACTTGGAAACTAAGGGCTCTTTCACGGAATGATCATTTAGTTGTACATAATCAGGAACAGTGTGGTGTATAGGGCTAAGGCAATGATCGTCCCCCTGTACCCGGCACTGGTGAGGCCCCACCTTGAGTGCTGTGTCCAGTTTTGGGCTCCTCACCACAAGAAAGACATTGAGGTGCTGCAGTGAGGAGCAGTTGGGGGAGCTGGGGGTGTTCAGCCTGGAGAAAAGGAGGCTGAGGGGAGACCTTCTTGCTCTCTACAACTCCCTGAAAGGAGGGTGTAGAGAGGTGGGGGTTTGTCTCTTTTCCAGAGTAACAAGGTATCCTGGTCACAGTGTAAAAAATAGCAGTGTTATCATCTTCTAGAGTGTTTCTTCCTGATGGTGACTGGTGACCCCCTCACCCAGCACAGGAATGCCCCTACTCCTGTGTGTGTGTTTGTACGACTTCAAAGCTTATTTCTGGCATAGACACGAATGGTAGATCTTGCTAGAGAAAGGGCCGATTTCCCCTTTTTCTGCAATGCCTGGCTGACTTATTTGTCCCAACTGAAAGCACCTGCTTTAAGAAGAGCAGCCATGATGGCAGCACGGTCATGAACAGGTTTTGTTTCCTGCAAAAGTGGTTGTTGTATGGGCAGATATCAATTAATTGGCAAGTACCTGCATGAGGAATATGGAAATAATCTAATTTGTAAGTCCTCGGGCTGTTTCACAGCTCTTGGTGTGAGATCTCCAATTTGTCCTTATTGTTTTTCCAGTGAGACAGATCAAGCTGGTGAAAGGTCTTCAGCCCCTTGAAGTCTCTGAGAAAGGGACCGTCACCTTTGAGGTGGAAGTATCTCATGAGGACGTGGAAGGGACGTGGCAGAAGGATGGCATTCGGCTGAAGCCTACACCGAATATCAATATTGGTGTCCTGGGAAAGAAACATTCACTGACTCTTTCTTCGGTGACTCTTGAAGATGCAGGACTCATCTCCTTCAAAGCAGAGGGAATTCATTCATCAGGGAGGCTCACAGTGACAGGTACACAAACCCAGAAGTCTCAGGCCCTGGTTGGTGTGGGACATGCTTGTCTTCTCCTGACCCAGAGAGTGAGCTTTTAGCAGAGCAACAAGCTTTCCTTGTAACTCTGAGGGATGTTAAGCACTGGACCGTCGTCAGTAACGTGTCCCTCTAATGTCAACAGGATTATTTTAACATCATTGTCCACAGAACAAATCATGATAATGTGCTCAAAACAATATGATTTTGTTGTCACAAGTTTTGCTAAGCATGGAAGCTAGGCTCTGCCTATTCATTATTGCTTGTGCCAGATGGTCCTGGAGACCTAATTCCCCACTGACTGGACTTTCTCTCTCTCTTTTTAAATTTTTTTTTTTTTCCAGAATTGCCCGTGAAAATCAGCAAGCCTTTGGTAGACATCAGCGTAACACAGAAGGAAAAGGTCACATTCGAGTGTGAGCTGTCCAGGCCCAACGTGGATGTTAAGTGGTTCAAGGTACAGCACTTAATGGATAGCGCTATCTTAATTTCTGACTTCTCTGAAAGGGAATGAGAGCCTTTGATTTCACTTCCAGGGGGTGTGAGTCTGAACCTTTACGATATAGCTCCCTTTTTCTTATGTTCTTTTACTTGACCATATTGGGGATCAGCTCAGGCTTTTCAGGAACCTTCTCTGGGGCTCAGCCCATACTTCCCTTAAATAAGGATAACGGCATTTCTTCAAGGCAATGTCTGAAGGGGTTTATTGCCAACCCTGTACAGTGCTTTAAGCCTTCAAATAGGTGTCTAAAGTCAACCAATAGTTATGTGTGTTCTTCAGCCTTTCCTATTTCTTGTAAGCTTTCCACTGGACTTAAGTTTCAGCAGATGTTCCAGTAAGCACAGTTCCATTAAGTCCAATGAGACGGGTGAATTAAACACCTGTCTGACTGTTTGTTTCACTCACTGCAGACATGAAAGAGTTGATGGTGATCTGGTTTGGCCTTTTCTCTTCTAGGATGGGAAAGAGCTCCGGCAAAGTAAGGTAGTGGGGATTATTTCCCAGGGAAACAAGAGAAGCCTCATTATTCACAAGTGTGAATATGAAGACCAGGGAACCTATACGTGTGAAGCAGCTGAAGACAAGACATCAGCTACCCTGAAGGTTCATGGTATGTTTGACTGAAGTAGGAAATTACATCTACTGACGTATTTTTGACTCCATGGCACAAAATGCTTCATGGACGCTTTGTGTATTTCTCAGTTACTTCTTTTGGATAACTTTCTCTTCCTAGTGAGAAGGTGCTTGTAGAGCTGTCCTGTGCTTGCTCTATCCTTAGAGGAGTACTTTTAGAAGATGTGCTATCTTGGTTTTCCATTTATCATAAGTGGTTTCTGGTCTCTGGAATTTCAATGGTGTTTCTAGATTCACAAGTTGGCAAATAGTGGACAGCCTGACACAAAGCAGGGATACAGTGGATGGTGGTGACATGGTTTGGTTTAGTTTCTGCCACTGTCACGGGGGGACTTTGCCTGAATAGGGACTGGACAAGCCCTGGGTATGATCTCAAGAAGTTTCCTAGTTTTTATGTTGTAAATGCTAAGGAAAGTGCTTTCTGACTGCATCTCTCCTTCATGCTCAAGGCAGCTTTTCCCTCCGTGTGTTGAACTGTGCAACTGGTCAAGCGACAGATGTATTTTGTCACCAGGCTCTGAAGCACCAGGCATGAGCTAGTGCTGAAGGCCAGTTACTGAACGGTCTGCTGTGCCCTGGCAGATGTTATTTTCCAGAGGAACATCTGAAAAGACAGATCAGCTCTTTCTTATTGCTTACTAGATGCTGTCCTCCTGTGGCCGCTTGGGTTCAGCAATACCTTCATGAACATCTGTCCTGTTCCATTGCTGTGTTGAACTCCCCTTTTCCTCCCTGGCTTTGTGATTGGGATGGGTTTCTGTTTGAATGCTGGCTGGTTTGCATCTGAGCTCTGCTCCTTGGCTGATCCAAGGTGTACCAAGGCCATTCCTTTTAAAAGGAAAAGGCTGCAGTAGCACAGAAATATGGGTCAGTTCTGACATAAGTTGCAGAGGTAGAGGATTATACTGAGTTCAGGGAAGTCTGAAGAAAAGGTATCTCCTTGATAAAATGTGGCTGAGGTCCCTGTGGCTGATACAGACCGGACACACAAACAAGTGTGTCAGAGGAGAGCATGCAGAGAAGCATGTGAATGAGACAGGTTTATAGTGACACGAGAGATTATAGGCTTGTGTTTAGTTTTCCTTAGCAAATTTTCTTCATTAATATGTTTACCTTTTTTAAAAACCTTTATGAAGTTCTGGCATCCATAAAATCCTCTTGCAGTGAGCCCCACTGTAGATGCTGATTCTGTCTGTAGGTTCAAGCCTAAAACATATTCACCGTTCATCTAGAATAAAACACAATCCCATTTTTTCCATGCAAGTATGCAGAAAGTAAACACACCACACTCACTTATGGTGAAACCCCAAACCAATATTTGTCTCTATGATTTCACAGCCCGAGATATCAAGATTGTCAAACCACTGGAAGATGTGGAAGTCAATGAATATGAGAGTGCATCTTTTGTTTGTGAGATTTCGCATGATGAGGTCCAAACCCAATGGTACAAAAATGACAACAAGCTGAAGGCTGCCGACAATATCAGAATGCGTCAAGATGGTAGGATATAAAAGGGGGATCTCGTTCTCGAATGGGGGTGGGTTGGAGTAAGTGCTGGTAGGGGAGACTCGGCAGAAGGGACTCGGCAGACCTCCAAAATCAAGTTATGAAAGTTCAGCAGAGAGTTCCCCTTTTCTTTTGGGGCTACAGCTAGGCTGGGACAGTGACATGGTGGGAACCTTAATAAGGGAAATTTGGTCTCATCCTACCACCCCGTGCTGCCAGCAGTGGGTGAGAATTTGTACCATCTGACGGTGGGTGGGATCCTTCTTTTTCAAGTCCTACCCAGACTTCAGGACCACACTCAATCAGTCCTTGGAGGGTCTGAAGTGAGGCTATCCTTTGACACAGGGACATAGACATGGGGGGAATGTCCAACCATGTCCAAACAAGAGCCAAAAAAAGGCTCAAATGTCAAACCAGCCTTGCCGCCGTGAGAGCAGGTGGTGATGCACTGAAACCAGATGAACGATGCTCAACTGGGCAGTGTGCCTTGGAGAGCAATGCTGTTTGCTCAAGGGAAACTATGTCTGGTTGTGTCTCTGTTCTCAGGAAAGACCTATTCGCTGACTTACACACGTGTCCAAGTCGAAGATGCAGCAGAGATCAAATTTGTAGCAGAAAAGGCAGAATCTCGTGCCCAGCTTACTGTAAAAGGTAATTATACTTTTCATGCCAATACTGCTTAAGGTGTCTCATGATACAAACCAACCAACTTCCCTCACTTTCAATGTGAAGAAGGTTAAACAACACCTCAAGTTTTCAGGAAAGCTCCTCCCTACCTTACTGCATGTGAAATAATCAGCCTGGGAATTTTCTTTTGCAGTTAATTTTCTCAGGAGGTTGGCTTTGTACCTTAAGATATTAAAAGTCATTTTGGAACTTTGAGAGACAAAAAGCTATAGCTTGATTTTCTCCTCCATTTTCTCTTTCTGATGTAAGTTTAAAAAGAATGCAGCATTTTTTTCGTGTTTAAGTTAAACAGTGTGATAGAGACAGAGAGAAGGAAGATATAGCCATAGCACTGCTGTGTACTGTTGAGTAAATTACCTATTATCTCTGCAGTTCACCCACTCAAGTGGTAAAATAGGGATGAAAAGTTTTCCTTTCATTAGCTCTTCACTTGCTGCGTGTTAGTTGTTTAGCATAGCGGGGATTCCTGTCATCATCCAAATATCTGACCATAAAAGAAATATTGCCAATGAGTTTTTAATTTGCACTTTTCATGGAAACTCTACTGATGATTCCATATTTTTTTTTTTTTTTTTTTATCCCTTTTAGAACTGCCTGTAAAAATTGTGAAGCCTTTGCGAGATAAGATCGCTCTTGAAAAACATCGGGGATTCCTGGAGTGCCAGGTGTCTCGTGCCAATGCCAAAGTTCGATGGTATAAAAAGGATGTTGAAATTCACCCTAGTGACAAATACGAAATTGTGAGTGACGGTGTCTATCGGAAACTCATCATCAATGATGCAGATTATGAAGATGAGGACACATACACTTGTGATGCCTTTGATGACAGAAGCAGTGCTAATTTCTTTGTTGAAGGTAGTAAACCATTTTTACCCCCTCTAGGATGCATTTGAAGGAGGATTGGCTGGTTTAAAAAGCCCTTGTCATTTACTTTGAAAACATGATAACACTTTAAAAGTATTTTAAGTAATTTTTTAAAATTACTTAAAAGTAATTTAAGTTTTTTTTCAGAGAACAGTTGCTGTAGCTAATCAGTGTTTTTCCTATTAGCAACATCTGCATTTCAGTGAACCTTCTCCATTTTAATAGTGCCAAGCATTTGATATCACAGTAGAAAGGTGGTTTTAGAAATAGGACCAGGAAACAGGAGATCTGTATTCTCTTGAGACTATTCTACAGTCTCACTTTCTGACCTGTGACCAACAATATATGTTTGTTTATTTTTATTTTTTTAAAAAAAGGATGTTTTAAGGTGTTTTGAGCCCCAAACTGGAATATTGTAATGCAGAAAAGATGGCATGAGTGTATAGGATGATGATCTTTAGGGTCCCTTCTAACCCAAGCCATTCTATGGTTCTTTCATGACTCCTAAATCCCTGTTTTCTCATTCTATCCTTCATCCAGAGCAATCCATTAATATTGTAAAGGAGTTGTGCGATGAGGATGTGACTGAGCCTGAAGAAGCTAACTTTGAGTGTGAGACATCCATTCCATCCGTGAAACCACCCAAATGGTTCCTACGGGGAGCGGTCCTCCAGGCTGGCAGAAACATCGTCATGCAGCAAGAAGGCACCATCCACCGGCTGACAATCCTGAAAACCAGTGCTGATATGACAGGCATAATTCAGTTCTGCATTGGCAAATCAAAATCCACAGCAAACCTGCTTGTCAGAGGTAACGTGATACGGCCTGGGCTTGAATTAGATCACGAGAGATCCTCCCTCTCACAGTCCCTGGAAAGTAATTTTTCTTACATACTGCCAGGCTCCACTGGTTGGGGTCTTGGAAATGTAGGTCTACCTGGAAGATCTGCTTAGTTCCCAATTACAAGTTGTCGGGCGCTGTGCTGGATGCACTGAATGAGACAGCAATGTCTCAGGGATCCAATTAAATGAATTTGGAGGGCCTGATATTCGAATCTATTCAGCTAAGACCATTTTTTTCCCCCTTTGACTTTATCAAAGAGGAAAAAACATGCAATTTGCCAGGAGCGTTTATTTTGTCCCACTTCTGAACTAGACAAGTTTGATAGCTCATTTACTTAATCCACTTTGTCATCGATTTGATCTGAGACAAAGTTTCAGGGCTTTTTATCTTCCCCTGTCTCCATTGTAAATATCTCCAATCGCATCCTGAAGTCCTTGCTTTGTCTTTAATTCAGTTTTACTTGTATAAAGTCCTGAATTAGAGAGTATTTCAGTAAACATTAAACCAGAACTGGACCATGCATTTGTTAGTTAATACACAGTATTGTCTTACAGAAATCAACATTCCCTATAGATCATCATGTTGGTTTAGCTTCAAAGCAAATCAACTCTGTAACAGGAACCTGTAGCATCATCTGAACAATTCACAAAACAGTTGTGAACAACGTACGTTAAAATCATTGCCATGAAATACAGATTAGAAGCTTTCCTCTTCTTCATGTGTTATGATAGGACATGAGTTAATGGCTTTAAACTAAAAGAGCGTAGATACAGACTAGATATAATGAAGAAATTTTTTACAATGAGGGCGGTGAAACACTGCTCCAGGTTGCCCAGAGAGGTGGGAGATGCCCCATCCCTGGAAGCACTCAAGATCAGGTTGGATGGGGCTCTGAGCAACCTGATCTAATTGAAGATGTCCCTGCTCATGGCAGGGGAGCATGGCCCAGATGATCTTTAAAGGTCCCTTCCAACCCAAACCATTCTATGATTCCTTCCCAACCCTGCTTTACAGATTACCACATACAGATCACCAGGAAGATGGAGGACAAGACAGCTCTGGAGCGCCATTCTGTCATCCTGTCTTGTGACTTCAGGCCTTCCCCAAAGATTGTGAAGTGGTTCAAGGGCCACACGCCCATCGAGCCCTCTGAGAAGTACAAAATCAAGCGGGAGCAGCATTCAGCAGAGCTCAAGATTTTGAAGGTGAAGCCAGAAGATGCTGGTGTGTACAAATGCAGGGCTGGAAACGCGGAGACCGAAGCCACGCTGACTGTTGAAGGTACAAGGGGTTTGCAGCAGAGAGACTTGCCTGTGGCACAGATATAAGGAAGAAATTTTTTATGCTGAGGGTGGTGAGACACTGATCCAGGCTGCCCAGAGAGGTGGTAGATGCCCCATCCCTAGAAACATTCAAGGTCAGGCTGGATGGGGCTCTGAGCAACCTGATTGACTCGAAGATGTCCCTGCTCATGGCAGGGAGTTGGACTAGATGACCTTTAAAGGTTCCTTCCAACCCAGACTATTCTATGATATCTTTATGGGTATGTACTTCACCCTGGGTTTCTCTTCTTGAGTAGATGGAGGTTTCCACAGTTCCTTCTGCTACTATTATGTAAATGCAATACCTTAAGTGAACTGTGCTGATATTCCATGACACTGAAATCCAGCATTTGCCATGAAGCAGGTAATGCATGTGGAAGGACACCATCTGGGTAAGGTGGAAATTCATGTGTCTTTCTCAAGGCACATTATTTTCTGTTTCATTTGAGGAACTAGAACTCTGGTACTTCTCACTAAAAAACATCCTTTATGTTAAACTGCTACAGGCCTGATGCTGGTGGTCCTGGTTGTGGTTTTCATTTCCTGGCCACCATGTCAGCTTTTATATCTGCTATATGTTTGTTATTCATAATGATGTTCTGCTCATCCTAGTATGGAACTGTTTTTAGCCAACTCTTCACCTCTGGTGAATCTGTAAGAAAAGGTGATCTTTGTGCCACTTTCAGCAAGACTTGGATGTGAGCGGCTGAATCATTTCCATAAGTCCAGGGAGCCACTCTTGGTAACAGTTTGGCCTTGCAGAGGTTCATCCAAATGACAAAACAATTTAATACTCCCAAACCCTCCTCTGAGTTAGCCAGTCCTCGAGAAACAGCATTTCATAAGTGGAGAAGTTGCGAAGAGAAACTTCTGGCCGAGGGCTGGGAAAGAAAAGAATTCAGTTCCTGTTGCTCCCTAAACCTGAGCAAATTGCTTAATCTCTTTGTACTTGCTGTTTGTGGCCAACCCCTCTGTTTTCAGCTCATCCTCTGTGTTTTCCTGGCAGCAAGTCAGGGATAATTTAGTTATAGAGTGTGAGTGTATGGGTGGCGACAAGCACACAGGGAATCGAGCTCTGTGGGGTACCTAGACACCACTGTAACGTCGTTACCATTATAGGAATAATTACTTATTTTCAAATTAAAAAGGAAAAAAAAAATCCAAAACAGTTTTATGTGTAAAAAGAGAATTGAGGACTCTAGACAATATAATTTTTTAGTGGATTTTTTTGTTGTTGTTGTTGGACTAAATGCAGAGCCACGTAAATGTAATGCCCCATGGTGCACAGGAGACAAGACTAAACCATCTAATAACCTCTAGATTCTATGAAATCTGTTTGTGATAGCAGTACTGATTTATGGTAACAGTGGTGATGTGCACCTTGGTTTCCTACAGCCCGCAACGTAGAAGTACTCAAACACCTGCAGGATGTGGAAATTGAAGAAGAGAGCTCTGCTGTCTTCTCCTGCGAGCTGTCCCATGATGACGAAGATGTGGAATGGTTCCTCAATGGCACCCTTCTTTACACCAACAATTTCAATGACATCAGGAACGTTGGCAATTGCTACATGCTGACAATGAAGCAGGTCAAGCCTGAGGATGCTGGCACAGTGACGATGAAGTCAGACAAGGTGTCAGAGACCGTGCGTCTGAAGGTGATAGGTGGGTCATCATCACACCCTCCTGAATCTAAATAAGAGATGCAAAGGAGCTGTTATTAACATATCCATGCAGCAATCCTGATCGTAAGCTCTGGGACCAAGTAATAAGTGTGCAAGGACTTTCTTCCAGTGTGATTTTTTTCTACTGTAGCTAATGACTTTTCTAAGGAAGACTGTGTTGGTGTCCTGCCAAATAGGACACCAAATAATAGCCATTTAGCACCCTTTTTCTTGTCATCAGGATAAGCCTCAAGAGCAATTTCCTTTACTTGTATGTCTCTTCAATGATACATACTCTATAAACTGTTGTTTATAAAGATTTAGGTCTGCAAGAAGCTGAGCTTCAGTGTACCTCCAAGGGTAGGGCAAACCATTAGTACATCAGCGCTGGAGTTGAACTGATTCAGCAAAGAAAAGGCAGTTTGCTGCTGTCCTTAATATGCCTTAAAGTCTGGTCACACATCTGAGTTGCTGTGGTTTACCATGTTCTTGTGCATCAACTAAGCCCCAGTGAGTTGCATGAATAATTTTAGGCATGTTAGAAACACGAGGTAAAACTCTTACCAAAATTTAAAAATCATATTTTTTTTTTAGCAACGCACCCGTAGATGCACGCTCAGGTAAATCATAGCGATTTGTTATCCTAAATTAACAAAGGAGTCCTTGCAACCTTATCAGGTGCACAGTCACAAAAGAGTCCGTGATTACAGCACAGAATATCACTCTCCATCCATGACAATACAGGCTGCCTCTCTCCGTCCTTGTACCCTCCCATTAATAAATTCTGATTTCCCTAAAACTCATTCTATCAGTAGGTGTGAGACCACTTTAGGTCCTGCATTGGTGTCAGCAGCATTGCCAAGAGTTTAATTAAGCTCTCTTTAAATATTTGATAGCAACTGGAAACGTCTCAACTGAAACATCCTGGTGGTTCTCTATTTTGTCCCTTAACCTTCAGAGAAGCCTGCTGTCTTCATGAAGTCCTTGGATGATGTTTTTGGTGAGGAGCGAGGTGTGATCAAACTGGAATGTGAAGTCTCCAAAGAGAAGGTCAAACCTGTTTGGAAAAAGGATGGTGTGACTCTCACTTCTGGTAACAAGTATGAGCAGATACAGTCTGGGAAGACCCTGTGCCTCCTTATCCATGACCTTGAAAAGACAGATGCGGGTTTATACACCTGTGATATTGGCACTGATGTCGCCAAGTCAAAGGTCAGCGTTCAGGGTGAGTATTGTAGATGATGGCCATTCAAGGGGTCCTGCAAATATGGGTGGGCTTGGTCACTGTCTCACACTTATTCCTCCATAAACCTCACATGACACAGCGATGTCTGAACAATCCCTGTTACTCTCTCATGTAAGTATATCTGGTGTTTCAGTGAAAATCACATGCTAAGAATGTAGTGACAATGTTTCCATCCTGAACATCCTTAAGGTGCAGATATCCTCTCAGAAGAGCAAGTAATTTCTCAAAATAAAACCCAAAACAAAAAAAAAAAAACAAATCACACAAGCAGCTTGTGTTTTGCATTTCTGAGCTATTAATTCAAAGTCCATTGTGGGACCACAAAAGTAGGACAACAACGTTGTCTATTGAAGAACCCAGAAGTTCAACCTGTCCCTTAATCCTTGTGGCTGCTTGAAGGAAAGAGAATTGTTCATGGCTTTCAACCTCATACTGATAGGGAGACAAATTTTGAATTTGTCTGATTTGGACACCAGGAGGGATAGGATGGTAAGAAGTTAACAAATACAAATGTCCCATTTCTCACATTAACATGCAGAAAAACCTCGCACAATGTCCCAGAGGCTTCCTGTCTGACAGGTTTTCTCCCCTCTAGCTCATTGAATCTTGACTCTACTCCACCGAGTGAGCTGTTCTTCATGCAGTCCCTCCAGACCAAGGCCAGGAGACTCCTGTGTCCCTTTTTCTATAGCTTTGTGGTGATTCTGAATGGATAATGTCTGAGAAATCCTTCCCATGTCAAATATATCTGGAATATATTCAGTGGAATGTATACTGGAAAATATATTCAAGGAATTCAGTGCTGTCTTGCCTCTCCTACAGATAAGCCAGTCTCATGAGCTAAAAATGTCAATACTACTACTGATGTTAGTCATAAATGCCTTTTATCCTTGTATTAACTGACTTTTTGCCTTCCAGAACTGAACATTGGCATCACTAAACGGTTGAAGAACACTGAAATCCAGGAGGGAGAAGATTGCACTTTTGAGTGTATTTTGTCCCATGAAAGCATCGACGACTTCAACTGGACACTGAACGGGAACAAAGTGGAAAGTGGTGGACGATTTAAAGCCTCTAATATGGGTCGGAAATACACGCTCAATATCAAAAGCGTGACTCCTGATGATGCTGGGGAAATCATTTTCACTGCCCGTGGTCTAACCTCCAAGGCTTCTCTGGTTGTGAAAGGTAAGGAAATCAGAAAGGTTCTGGGATTTGATTTCTTGTGTGTCTTTTCATAAGGTTTGTCAGTAAATCATGAAGGCAAACTCTTGTTGGGTTCAAAGTGAAGAGCAGCCTTCTCTGGGAGCCTCGAAGCACTGAGAATTCTTCCTTGGAAGCAAGTGAAAGGCTGAAACTTTTAATAGATATTTAAGGCTTGCAGAATACACTGGGTAGTGTAATTGTTCAGACAATTGCTACCCAGACTGTGTGCAACTGAGATAATCACCCAGGATTCCCTGGGTAGTCAGTGGGGAGAAGAGATAGGTAGTTTTCAGACATGGTTTGTCATCCAGTTAGTCCTATTTAGCCCAAATTAAACTGTTTCTTGAATTCTGTGGCCTGTACTCAGCAGATCACTGCCGGCTGTAGAGGGAGTGCCTCTGCTACGTATCTCTATAGCATGGATGTCTGCATTTAATGAGGTAGATCCCACCCTAAGTACACACCTAGAGTAGCTTCAAAATGACATCCCCTGACATGGATGTCCCCAGTTCCTGTAAGCAATCATTAGTATTCACTGAGAGCCCATAACAGCAATTAACGTGTACTAAAGAGCAAGATTGCTTTTCCCTTCCATTTCCTTGGGGAACATGAAAAAGTGCTGGTTATTTGAATTGCAAAACTCCCAACCATCCAGTGATCATGATTTTTGTTCAAAGTTCTCCTTTTTTCTTTTGTTTTCCCTTCGCTTCAGAAAAGCCCACTGAGGTTACAAAACAGTTGGAGGATAAAACGTCAGCGGCAGGGCAGGACATCAGCCTGAGCTGTGAATTGTCAAAACCTGATGTGAGCGTCAGGTGGTACAAGGACGGCAAAGCAATCCGAAAAAGCCAGAAATATGACTTACTCCAAGAGGGAACACGGGCCATTCTGATCATCCATGACTCCACGGTGAAGGACAGTGGGGAGTACACCTGTGAGACAGAGGTCTCTAAAACCAAAGCCACGATCACAGTGCAAGGTCAGATATCTACAGATACCTACAGCCTGTGGGAGATGTTCTTCTCTTCTGTCTCCCTAAACAGGACCAATTTTTAGCTTTAAAAAAATGTCATGGATTAAAAGCTTTAAAAAAAAAAAAAAAAAACCTCTGAAAAAAACACCTTGTAGGTGCTGAAGAATCTTATGTGCTACGTAACAAGCCAATAAAAATTGTCTGTTTGAATTAGTCTTTTTTGAATACAGGTGATGCATTTTGGTATTACTTACAGATAATACTTATCTGTATTCTGCCAGGAAAGATCTCACCAGCACCTGTACTATGGCATTAAACTTTCCAGGTGTCTTCTGGAAGTATGTTATCTGACATAGCCTGTGACATGAGGTGGACCTGGTGATCTTCTCAGGTCCTTTTTATCTCTATATTCTGTGATTCTACAGGTGGGGGCAGAGGGAATTCGAGACCATTCTGTATGCACAGGACTTGTTTGGGTAACAAATCTGTGTTTCTCTCTCTCCCCCTTTGTTTTCCTTGCAGAAAAACCTAATTATTTTGTCAAGGAACTTTCAGATCTAAAAGTCGATGAAAGTGGAACTGCAGTTTTTATGTGCCAGAGTGAAAAAGCTGCATCCTCTGTGGTCTGGAGGAAAGGCATAGCTGAACTCAGGGCTGGCAGGAAATACGAGATCACACAGAAAGGACAAGTCCTGCAGCTGACCATAAAGAACTTGGAGAAAAGTGACAGTGACACTTACAGCTGTGACATTGGTGATGCCCAGTCCAGAGCCAAGCTAGTCGTGCAAGGTAGGCATGAGAGGAATGTGGTTGTATGTCCTGTTTCACCATCAGCACACATTCTATGCATAGGCAGATCTATATCTAAGCATACCAGTAGCAGATCCCTGGATTTTTGGCTCTGTTTCACTCGTGATTTATATACACCCCACAGGACACGTGGACAAAAATATAGCAGGACATGCAGAGCCATTTGCTGATTTGAAACAATTACACCTGGAGTACTTTTGGTGTGATTTAAAACCCAAAATGCCAATGTGAGGAGAGTTCTGGTGTTCCTGTGTGAACATATGATGGATGTGATTCAGACTGTCTGTTATTAGATGAGGGAAAAATTATTCTGCCTCCGGGCTTTTCTCCATGTCCCTTGATGCCTCTTTCCAGTAGTGGTTTCTAAGAGGAGATGGGAAAATAAGTGGTCCAGGGATCTCTAAGTGCTTAATGCCCCTCTGCACCTTAGAGATGAAGGGTACAACCCAATCTCCAGCTGAAGAGTACACAGTTCCCTCTCTAGAGCCCCAACTGGGAGAAACCCTTGAGATTAAATTGATGAAACAATGAAGAGAACAGGAGGAACGATTCAAGAATGGTCGGTGTGCAGTGGCAGTGTCCACTTATTATAGTTAGTTATTAAAGATTAGAGGATAGAGCCAGACACCTCCACCTCTGATCATCTGCCAGAGCAGCCTTGAGAAGCAAAGTGAGCTTCATCCCCATCATGGCCTCAGGATCTGAGCTACCTGAATTCACTGTGAGGTTTCTAACACCAACTTTCCTGAGTGAAAAAGTACTTCTCTGTCACAAAGGTCAAGGAAATTGTAAAAATTCCCTGTACTGGTATCGTAAGTAGGATCAACATCAGATGTATCTTGGTATAGAGTGAAAACCTTATTTAATTTATTTATTTAGATAGGTGTATATCTGTCTATATTTATACAGACAATTTTTCAGGGCTGCTGTTTCATTTCCGTTCCCAAAGCTGCAGTCAGACACTCTCTCCACTTCCCACTGTGTTTATGGTTAGACTAAGCTCAAAGAAGGTGAGTCTGGGTGGTCCTAGCCCATAGACAGCAAGTCATATATGATCTAGAAAATCAGAGGGGTATCATGGGGAGGGATCATCTGCTGAGTGTTGTCTAGAGCCAAATGATGAGGTCCATGCTGCATCCTTTCAGCCTTTCCAGCTAGTTCCGTTAAGAGAAACTTTATAACACTGGATTTGCATTGTACTGGCTACTCATTTTGCTACATGTGTTCTGCTGCTTTGAGGTTGTCTTCATCCTATGTTGGTTTGTGTCGTGTATATATTATCTTCCCATGAATGTTTTTTTGTGTTCAATAACCGGGGAATCGTGTTTCAGTCTTCTGTATCATGAACATATTTCTGTCTTGAAATACATGGGAAATCTTGGAGTTTTCCATATCTATTTTCATGCTAGAAACTGAAGATTCCAGTAATTGATGTGTCTATGTTCCTTTCAGGCCAGAAAGTGCTAATAACAGAAGACCTGGAAGATGTCACTGTGTTAGAAGGAGAATCTGCCATGTTCAAATGCAGAATCTCTCCTGTAGACTATAGCAAAGTGCAGTGGTTTTTGGATAAAACCCCACTCCATACCAATGAACTTAATGACATCCAGTCTCAGCCTGGGGGATATCACCTGCTAACGTTGAAAAAACTCTCACTGAAGGACTCGGGGGTCATTACATTTGAAGCTGGTGATAAGAAAACATCTGCCAGTTTGGTTGTTAAAGGTAATTCAATCATAAAAACTGCAGGAGAGGGAAGAATGTGTAGAAATAAGTATGGGTTAATGTGGGTAGGTGGAAAAAAAAGAACAAAATTTGCTACAAATTTGGCCCCGTGATGTATATGTTCAAGAATAGCATTACCTATATAATAAAGATAGGGCTGGGGAATGAACACTTTGTAATTCTGGACAACTCTCAGAGTGTTTATTGGACTCTAGATGGGAATGTTATACTGTAGTGATGGTATGTTGGATGTGTGGCCCAGTTTTTCTTAGCTGAGCCAATAGGTTGATGATAAATGAGGAGAAATCAATTAGTTTAAGAGGAAAAAAAAAGTAAGCATCAAGTCTTTAATTTAATATTCATTTTTTGAAAGGCAACATTATGTATGCTTTCTGCTATTCATTGTTGAATTGTTTTCTCTGGAAAAGATAAACTGAGTTAAAACTGCAGTGTTAGTCACTTCTATAGTGAGAGGGAAAATGAATGCCAAACAGCCCAAGATTGCAGGATCAGAGAGGTATTTTTTTACTGGAAACAAATCTTTCTCATTGCCTAGAGATGTAAAACACGCAGTCTCCACCATGTCAGGCCATATTCTCATTCTTTTCAGAATCACCGTGTTTCTTGCTAAGAAAGGTCTTTTTTGCAAAAGGCTGATTCCTTTTGGTAACACTAATATGTGATGCTATTGTTCCAAAACCAGATTTTGGTCTCCTGGTTGATTGATTAGATTTTTATGAATGAAAAAGCATTAAGCTAGGGGGTATGAGATCTACCTTGGGCAATTTAGCTATTGGAATCTGGCCTAGACTGCTTCTCTAAGCTGTGTAGAAAGACAAGCACTTCCAGAGAGCAGTTCTTCTCTCTCCTAATAACCTACTTTGGAAGTGAGTATCTGGTCTTTGGAGGTGTCTGTCATCTCCCAGTGGTTATAGAGACACCCTACATGATCAGTCTGGGCTACCTGCCTGGTTTTAGATGACTCATAGTGATGACACAAGACCTGCACTAGATGACTGGCTTTGAGAAACTTGTATTACACCTCTCTTTCCACATTCAGTTAGAAGGTTCAAACTAATCAGCTCACACTGAAAAGGGCTTAGGAAAATCGTGTCATATTTAACGAGATGTGAGAGATATTATTTATGTTCTTCAACAGGGATATTGTCTTCTCAGTTTCTCCCAGATACCATTAGGTATTTACTAAATGACTCTTCATGGCATGACTGGTGCCTTCCCGGGGAATTTACAGTCATGAGCACCAAATTATTTGTGACTAACCTTGACCTGTAATTTTGATACAAGTAATCTCAGATGTAAATCTCACAGATTACTTGTGATCTGAAAATCTGAACCTCTTCTGAAACATCTCAGACGGTTTTTATGTGATTCTAGAGAAGCCCTGCGTCTTCACAAAGGAGCTGGTTGATACTGAAGTCACTGAGGGAGAGGATGTGATCCTTCACTGTGAAACCTCCAAATCAGACAGCCCTGTAAAGTGGTGCAAAGATGGGAAGAGCCTTAGGAATTCTTCCAAGTATAACATCAGCCGGTCGGGATTTGAAGCCAAGCTTGTCATTCACAGGGCAGAAGAAAGAGACAGTGGCAGATATGAGTGTGAGGCTGGAGCAGCTAAAAGTAGTGCCATTATTACAGTCAAGGGTAAGAACATTTGGAGTGGTGGTTCGGGTCTTAACTCATCATCTAACACCAAGGTCAGAGTAATAAATTGAAATTATAAAAATGTGAAACTATGCTGAAAAGAGCCTCATGTCTTTGCACTGCCATGCAGAAGAGGTTCTCATCAAGTCATCTGGGACAGCATCCAGAGAGGTGACAGAATGTGAAACAAAAATCCTTCGTTTTACCTGATTTTAGCTCGGTGAATGTTAAGTGCCTGAGCTTTCTGGAGCAGAGCACAATGGGTCAGTAGAGAACAGTGGGCATTTCTGTAGGAGATCCACCCAGCCAAAGAGGTAATATAGAGAAAGGGTGAATCACCTTCTGAAGCTGTCTCCAGTGATGGTCCTCTCCAAGGAGGGAGCTTATTCACCCACATTTGTCTCGGTAACTGCTTTAGGCAGTCAAATTTATTGAGTAGTGCATCCAATGTTTTTATTCCAAAGATCAGGAGATTCCAAAGGCGGGAGGTGCTATCTGAAAGGCTGTTTTCTGAAGCATTGCTATCTGAGATGGAGAAAAAGTTCTCTTCTTAGACGGATGAGACTTTAATGTACTTCCTTGAGCATTTTGGATAAGAACCATGTGCTACCACCACATGCTACCCACCTTAAAATTGCTCCAGCCTGTCTTAAGTCTCTGCTCCATCCTGAAGTTGAAGAGGAGCTTGGCAGGTTCAAGCAGATACATGGAGGCTATTAATGGCACAGGCTGGTTTTAGTCTACCTAAGCCTACCTAGATGAGTAGCTACCCTACACGTACCTGGACTAGAGAAGTCAACGTGAACAAAAAACACTTGGATTGTTGGAATAGTCAACCTGAACCTCAGAGTGTGAAAAGGGAAGGCAAGGTGCTCACAGTATTTGTCTAGAGCACAAAGAAACGAGTCAACTTCAGGCTGAGATCTGCTGTACAAAGAAAGAGAAGACCTTGATAATATAACAAGAAGAAAAGTAATGGTTAATGGTCCAGATTTGCTGTCTTTCATTAGTACTGAAGTGCTTTCCCAATACCTGTATCACAAAGAAGAAAGGTCTATGCTGACTTTAGTAGGACCTGGATTTCACCCATGATGAAGACGAAATTTTCTATTAGAAAAACCCCACTCATAATGAGTGTTAAGCAACAGCTTCATTTTTCCCTTCACATAGAATGGTGTGGATGGATTTGATGCAGGATTTAAACACATGGATTCAGATCGTCAGTAGATGTGAAGGGGTCAAGTCATCAGGACGCCTACAACAAATTACAGTGTTGTAGCTTTCTTTTATCTACTAGGGTCACATCAGAACAGCAGAATGAAAAAAAGAAATAGGAAGAAACCAAAAAAGCCCAGTAGCCACATGACACTGAGCATTCCAAACTAGAGGTAAAAGGGGAACTGAACAATAGGCTGTATTTTTTCAAAAGCCACAGGGCAGCTGCATCACAGATCAGTGGCTGACTTGCATATTCATAAGACAGCAGAAGGCAGGAAGAAATTAGGATTGTTTTATTCATGACCTGAAAGGAAAACACTTTGGTGGAGGTGTATTTTTTTCCCAATAAATGCTTTTTCTACACTAGCTCACCTTAAAGCATTGAATCCCAGGCTGTGATAGAGCCTGCACAGGAATCTCCACGGGGACCCTGTCACGTACAGCTGTGCTTTCCTCTCTGTGTGTGCTCTGTGCTGGTTTTAAGTCTGTATTCACGTCTGATAAAAATATGTTGCAGATTTTTTTTATAAGAAGTCAATAATAAGTCACATCCCTGCGAGTGTTCAAGACCAGATTGGACTGGGCTTTGAGGAACCTGGTCTACTGGGGGGTGTCCCTGCCCATGGCAGGAGAGTTGGAACTTGATAGTCTTTAAGGTCCCTTCCAACTCTAATCATTCTATGATTCTATGAATACCGCTGGTAAGGACAGGAAGCGCCTTGCCATTTCTTTGTGTCCTCTGTGTTATGTGCGAGTTGATCTCAGTAAAGTCTTTCAGTTTTTGTGATCCAGTGATCCAAGCTCTGACCCCCCATCTGCAACACGCTGTTCGTGTCATTAATAGCAGGGCAGCATCTGCCACTAATGTTAATAACGACAACAGTAGTAATCACAATGTCTTCAATAGTACATATAATAGTTAAATGGAAGAAAAACCCATATGGTCTCAAATATTTTGTGCTGCACCGGAGTGATGGGAACCAGATGTGAGGTGTAAGAATCTGTTTACTGTTTGCTAGTGCTTTTCTGTTCCTGTGCTTTTCTGTCGGAATAGCAAAGTCTGAAACAAAAAGGAAAAAGTTATTTCCAATCTCCTTAAACATCTGCAATGTTCTTTTTTCAGAAACGCCAGTTCTTTTCAAGCAAGAGCTCCAAAGTGAAGAAGCTAAAGAAGGAAAGCAAGTCAAGCTGACCTGTGAGCTCAGCAAACCTGATACCCCGGTGAAATGGATGAAAGGAGACACTGTTCTCTATGCCAGCGAGAAGTATGAATTTAAGCAGCGGGGTACTGTGGCAGAGCTCATTATTCGAGATGTCAAATCTGTAGATGCCGGGGAATATACCTGCAGCACCGGGGAACTGAAGACCACTGCTCGGGTGAAAGTACATGGTAGGCAGAGTTAGATACGTTGCTACCCTTTCTTAATGTGTTCCATAATCAATCTTCTATTAAAAAAAAATCACATAGCACTTCTTTTTTTGTGGCAGTGCCATCTACAAATTCGTATGTAAAATTTAAAGGTAATATTGCATACTTGTAAACATCTGTATGTATTTCATTCATGTGATCTCACATTATGCATCTCAGATTTTAAATCTGTAGCTTCCCACTGAGCAAAATATAGGTGCAAAGGGTTTGTTTTCTATCCCCTATGTGACATATTTCCTGACATATCAGCTTTTTTACGTGGCTAAGATTGGAGTTGGAAACCAGGAACATGGGAGCACAAGAAGAACATGAAAGCATAAGTCAAGTCTAGTCCCTGATTAATGGTTAGACCCCCTAACTCCCAAATGCACATTTTTTTAAAGGCTCTTTGATGCCATTTGCACTCCCCAGTGCCATTAAACAAACGCAGTACCTTCAGTAATATAGCAAAAGTAGTATGTGCTGGAGTAGAAAGTGGGAGAGATATAGAGCATGAACACTGCCTCAGAGCAGCAGCGAATTTAGATGAGGATGCTCAGAGGACCCTGAAGGGGTCCATGTTAAAGATGAATCTTACCCCATGTCCCTAGGAATCCACAGTGAGACTGCAGAATCACAGAATGATATGGAGTTGGAAGGGACCTCTGGAGGTCATGTAGTCCCCCCCCCCCCCGCCAAAGCAGATCCACCTAGAGGAGGTTGTACAGGAATGTGTACGGGCGGGTTTTGAATGTCTCCGGAGATGGAAACTCCACCACCTCTATGGGCAGCCTCTTCCAGGGCTCTGCCAGCCTCACAGGAAAGAAGTTCCTCCTCATGTTTAGAAGGAACTTCTTATATTCAAGTTTGTGCCCGTTTCCTCTTGTGCTGTCCCTGGGCACCACTGAGAAAAGACCATTCCCATCCCCTTGACACCCACCCTTTAAGTATTCATAGGTGTTCATAAGATCCCCCCTCAGTCTTCTCCAGACTAAAAAGACCCAAGTCCCTCAGCCTTTCCTCGTAAGAGAGATGTTCTAGACCCCTCATCAGATGATAATGTCTGAGGAGGGATTTCTTCCTTCTCCCAAGCAGAATCACTTTGATTCCAAGGGAGAGCCTAGGGCTCCTCTGCTTATTTGGAAATGAATCAGTTTTAAGGGGTGACAGCCATCATGGGGAACTAGTTGTACAGCAGGTCAAGAGGGCATGTCCTAATCCCTGGTTCTGTCTTCTAGCTGTGCCTGTCCTTTTTAAACGAGCCCTGGAGAACACGGAAATGGAAGAGGGGAAATCTGTCTCCTTGCGCTGTGAACTCACAAAAGCTGATGCCACCGTGGTGTGGAAGAAGGGAGAAGCCGCCCTCCAGGCAAGTGCCAAATATGAAATGAAGCAGAAGGGGACAGTGGCAGAGCTGGTGATTCATAATGCAGAGCCAGAAGATGCTGGAAGATACACCTGTGACACTGGAGACCAGCAGACCACAGCCCAAGTCAAAATCCATGGTAGGAATAAGACACCTGCTTGTGACCATTTGTTGTTGTTCTTGCCGTGGTCCTGCCAGCTCCTGCGCGTTTAGAGTGAGCATTCAGAGATAAAAAAAAAAAGGGGATCAGTACAAACAAAAGGCAGCTCTGGCTGGGTCCACTATGTCCTCTGTTTTCTAGGACAAAAGCATCATACTAAAACATAGCAATCAAACATACCTGACAACAATATCTTTCCTTGCCTCTGAAATAACGGTTCTGCTTTCTGCTCTGGACAGAGGTGTTTGAGCTCTAAGGAAGGTAAGAAGGGCCTCAGCTACACATTTTCTTAAAGAATATGCAATTCTCTTCTGCACTTTCTCAGCAAGTTTTTCACTTGTCTGTGACCATCAGCCTTTGGGCGGCAGAAGGCTAATTATTTTGATATTGGGAAATAATTGTTTTGGTTTTATTTTCTCCCAAACTGATGGTGTGCTATTGTAAATGCGAGCAGTGTCCTGGAAGTGCAGGTAGGTCAGAGCTTATTAGCTGTGCCAAGAGAATTTGTTTTGGTTTTAAGTCCCGTATGAGGTCACCAGTTGGTAATGATGCTCCTAAAGTAAAATGAGAACGCTTCATTCCTCAGCTGTCTCTGCGCTCATCAAAGAAGAGCTGAAAAGTGTGGAAGCCGTGGAAGGTGGGACTGCCACCCTGCAATGCCAGCTGAGCAGAGAGGCCCCCGTGGAGTGGAGGAAGGGGCACACTCTCCTCCGGCCGAGTAACAAGTACAGGATGAGGCAGGAGGGCACAGTGGCTGAGCTGCTGATCCATGATCTGGACCCAAAGGATGCTGGAGACTATACATGTGTAGTGGGGAACCAAAAAACCACAGCAGCCTTATCAGTGAATGGTAAAAAGTCAGCAATAACCTGTGAAGCTCTGGAACGTTTTTGTCCATCTCTTCCCTCCTCCTCTCTGTACATTCCCTCACAACACCTGCCTTCGTGTCCTGCTTCTACATTTTTCATCCTTCCACTTTTTCTTGTTGCCATGTCACTCCTTTCCCCAACCTCCATCCACCATCAGCTTTCATTATCCCATATGTTGGACGTGTGTGTGTTGCGTTGTCTTCTCACCCTTCCTCAAGTGAAGGGTGCTCACGTGTGTGTCTGTTTTCCTGAATTCGTATGGAAACATAAGATTCCTTGGGATTTTCTGTTAAGGAGGGCTCCTCATCCTCAATGATGAGGACGAGTTTGTCACTTGTATGCATGATCCCAGTCAAGATCACGCATGGTTTGATTTTCACAGAATAATTTACTAGAGTTGGGTTTTTTTTTACCAGCCACATAAAAAGGGCAGGATGTGCTTAAGGGTTTTGGAATAAGGCTTGGGTAGACAATAAACGAGGATTCAGCCTCTGACCAGAGATCTGGGCAGGGTCTTGGGTTGCAACCCCCTTTTCATTCTGCATCTCTCAGCCCTGCCAGTCCGTTTCAAAAAAGAGCTGAAGAACGAGGAAGCCACCGAGAGCGGGACGGCCACGCTGCAGTGCGAGCTGAGCCAGGCGGGGGGCTCGGTCGAGTGGAGGAAGGACGGGAAGGTCTTGGTGCCAAACGGCAAATACAAAATGAGACGGGAAGGGCGTTTTGTCGAGCTGGTAATCCAAGACCTAGACTTGACGGATGCTGGGAGCTATACCTGCCTGTGTGGAGACCAGAAGACAACAGCTGCTTTGAGAGTGAATGGTAACCATTCTATCAATGTTTCTCATTAAGCCCCCAAATTAGGGTGTTTGACAGCATTTGCTTGTCACCTGAAGCTTGGTCAGTGTTACTTTTTTGAGGTTTCATGTTCTTGACTCTGTGGTGCCAAAGAGTCAACCTATTAGAGAATATTCCCTTGTGCTTTTTTTTTTTTTCTATGACACAGCACAGTTATGTTGTATATTGTTTTCTCTAATTTATTTCTCTCTACTCTAGGAGTTTTTATCCCTCTTTCAAATGTATCCACCCAGCAGTAGTGCATTTTTGGTTAAATGTATACACTGCAGCCCAGTAATTAATAGCAAATCCAGTTCACTTCAACCTAGTGCTGATTCCTTCTCTGTTGGTGTTGCATCCTTCAGCCTTGCCCATCCTCTTCCAAGAAGAAATGTTGAACAAAGAAGCTACAGAGGGGGAGGCAGTCACTTTGCACTGTAAACTGAGCAAACCAGCCCCGGTTGAGTGGAGAAAGGGGAATAAGGTCCTCAAGCCAAGTGAAAAATACAAAATAGAGCAGGAAGGTCCCTTTGTGGAGCTGGAGATCCGGGATTTGGATTTGGCAGACACTGGTCATTACACCTGTGTGTGTGGAGATCAACAGACTACAGCTGCTTTGACAGTAAATGGTAAAAAGAAATTCTCAGCACGTGACCCAAGTAAACCTGTATAATTCCAAACTCTCTTCTTCTTCTTCTTTTCTCCTGTTTCATCTAGTCGCTGTATACTTTATATCCTCCCTTCTGCTGATTAATTTTTCTGTCCTGTTTTCCTTCTCTCTCTCTGTCCTTTCACCTGATGCCCTCTTGATGTGCTGTTTGTCTTCCTAGATGTTCATATGACAAGTGGAGTACAGGTCCCCAACTCAAAACAATTGCCCTAGTCCAGCATAGCTGCTTGTTTAAAAGTTTTCCCATAGAGGATTGACCTAAAAGTGGAAATAATATTTACCTTTTGTAACTTAGGTGCAACAAGTGTAACAATGTAAGAGGAACAAGTTTCCCTCAATGTACAATGTTACACAAGGACAGTCTTAATGAAAAATTGCCTTAATCTCCTATTATTCCCAACCTTTTTTTTAAGCAATGTTGACTTATCTCTTCAAAAGCATATACTTTATCTCTGCAGAAAGCTGACAGCGTGTTTGTAACTGCTCTGGTTTAAGGGGCACTATTTATAAAAATACAGACAGTGCCATGCATCAGGTACTTCTGTAGAACCGCTGAAAGGGAAGGGAAACAAAATGCTTTGAGTCTCATATTGAAACACAGCCTCTGATTTTACCCCTTTGATTTTACGGTGTATAAAGTGAAGGATAAATAGCTTGTCAACTAAGTTTGCCGATAGACAAACTCAGTTTTTAAAGCAAGCTTTAAAGTGAGAAGGCAAAATATTAAAAATCAGACTGAAATATCTTCTGAAATATTAGAGATTGGAACAAAATCCTGGAGCGCGAAGGTCTTGTGGCTTCAGTGACATGCAGGTTGAGGGAGATAAGAAAGTGAGTAGATCATGAGTCAGGCTTTCTCAGGTTTGATGCCATGTCCATGTTGCATTTACTCTGCAGTCCTGCCTGCTCTTTTCACCAAAGAACTGACAAATGAAGAAGCCACAGAAGGTAAAAGTGTCTCTCTGCGCTGTGAGCTAAACAAGGCTGCTGCTAACGTGGAGTGGAAGAAGGGCTTCAAGACCCTCAAATCAAGTGACAAGTATAAAATGAAACGTGAAGGTGTCATTGCTGAGCTTATAATCCAAAATCTAGACACGACGGATGCTGGAAATTATTCCTGTGTGTGCGGAGACCAGCAGACTATGGCAGTTTTAACAGTACATGGTAAAACAAACAAAACAAGATACATACTAAAAGTAACTATCCCGTTTTCTCTGTTATTTGGACAGAGAAAGGGTGTTAGGATCCATCATTTTCCTTTTTCCCCTTGAAAGTTCCTTTGTTAGACTCCCCATTTTGCTCCAGCCCAATAAGATGGATTGCCTCTAAGTGACTATGAATTTCAGGGATCTTAAGGTTTCATAAAATTCCCATGGGTTAGGTTATTCCCTGGAATCTTATTCCCATACTTCATTCCTGGGATAACGAGGTTCTTTATACATATGGGCCATTTGTCACCGGATTCAGTTACTCTTCTACATAAAGCAGGCCCAAACCTTCTAAGGGACGACAGTTGCCAGGGAGAAATTTGATTTTTACTGTAACTGACACATTTGAAAGGATACGTCAGTTCAGGTGAAAATACTTGTTATCCCACCACGTATTGAAATGAGCAATTTCATTTCAAACTGAAGTTTAAAATGAAACTCCGGTGTTTCTTTTTAGTAGACAATGTCTTTTCATTTCCTTAAGTATGTGAAAACATAACATCCTCCCATTATGATTTAAAACTTCATATAAGAAAACCAATTTTTTTTTCAGAAATTTCAAATTAATATTTATTCTTTTAGTTTGAAATTTCTCAGGGAAAAAATGGGTTTTCTTCTTTTGTCTGTGTTGATTTGTGACTCTGAGTACATGTAAAAAACATGGATTACTGCAAGCATTGATTCCTGTTGAAGGCATTTCTTCCTCATACTGATTCATGAAGACTGTTTAAGATAAAAGGCAAATTGAACACTGACGTTTAATTTTATGTCTTTGGAGCGTTACATCTTACTGCTCATGTTGCTGTCCTTCAGCTTTGCCTGCCTTTTTCAAAGAAGGATTGAAGAACAGAGAAGCCACGGATGGTGCAACAGCCACTCTGCGCTGTGAGCTGAGCAAGGTTGGGGTCCCGGTGGAGTGGAAAAAAGGGAACAAGACACTCAAACACAGTGACAAGTATAGGATGAGACAAGAAGATACCTCTGCAGAGCTGTTGATCCGAGATCTGGAGGTAGAAGATACAGGAGAATATACCTGTGTGTGTGGAGATCAGAAGACCTCAGCTGTCTTGACAGTCCATGGTAAAAAAAAGTTGTTCTTTGTTATAGTAGCAGTATCTCAGGGAGATCCTTTTGCTCTGGGAGGTCTCTCTCACTTGCTTTGATGGTTGGATTCTGCAGCATTTTCTTGCTTTGCTGGCTGTGTTTCACCCCGTCTCCTGCCATCTGTTGGTTTGAAACTGGTGGCTTTATGGCAAAGTAAAGAAGAGTTGTGAGAATTTCTCATCTTAGTCTTCGCTTTTTACAAGTGAAAAAGGCACCTGTACGTGAGGCCAAAAGTAAGCAGACATCCAGGTTCTCAGAGGGTTTGTCCTTGTGTCCCGTTGATGTCAGTGGATTTTGGTGCTTAACTTGAAGGAATGATCTTTAAAAACACTGAATTCAGTGAGAGGTTTTCCCATTCAGGAAGGAATAACCGTCCTCTTCCTTTGTGGGGCTCTGATATCTTCTGCTGAGGAAATGGCACTTTCCAAAAAAACCCTAAACCATTATTCTGCAGGTCCTGATTTAGGGAATAGTGAGACAGGTTTTGTTCCCATCTCCACCACGGTGAATAGCGATAAGCTTTGGTTGCCCCTCCAGCAGAGGCAGTTTGTATATAGTTCCAACAGATGAAAGAATAGTTTTTATTTGAGATGTCTTAAGGATAAGATGCTTCTAAGGACAGGGACAAAACTATGGGGGTAAAACTCTCTTCTCTCAGATTTTCTGCACGCTTCTATTTCCTCTCTTTCCCCCAGCTGAAGGTATTTCTCTTCCTCCCCTCCTCTGAGCTGGCACTTTCTTCCCTGTGCAAGTCGCTTCCTTTTTAATTTGGTTGCAACACCATAAGGCAACTTGCTGAATGTTGCTAGAAAAAGCTCTGATATTAGAGCCATTACGTCCTTGGAAATTATGGCTTCACGGTGCACCTGAAGTTATATTACTTATTTATTTTTTTTCTGAACAAGAAAGACAAATTTTGGTGTGAAGAAAGGTAGAGATCTCCAGTTAGCATTGCCGTCATCCAGAGCAATGACTTTTGATCAAAAGTCAGGTCGTTAATATTGAAGATAGATGAATTCAGACTGAAATAGGTAGAGAGGACTACAAGAATGAGCTGGGAATCGATGAGTATGCTGCATAAGTCAATATCAGAAGCAGGTTGTGGTGGCAATTATCCCTGTGAGATCCTGCAGTAGTTTTCTGGTAGATGCAGTTTTCAAGACTATATGATTTTTTTTTCCTGTGATAGTGAAGGACTGGCCTCAGGACCTAGTCCTAATTTCCTCAGGGCCTGGGTAATGGTTTTGATGCATTCTCTGTTTATATTACGTCCCATAGCTTTGCCCACATTGTTCAAAAAAGAACTTGCTAATTTGGAAGCCACAGAAAATGGGACGGCCGTGCTGCAGTGTGAGCTAACTAAACCCACTCCGGTGGAGTGGAGGAGAGGGCAAAAGGTGCTCAAGCCCAGTGAGAAGTATAAAATGAGACTGAAGGATACCGTTGCTGAGCTGACAATCCACAGCCTGGAGGAACAAGATGCAGGAGATTACACGTGTGTGTGCGGAGACAAGACGACAACCGCGTCCCTGAGAGTGCATGGTAAAATACATACATTTAATAGGGATTTTCTGCTTTGTCATCTGCGATTTCATGCAGGATCGCAAACTGGTCTTGATCCCGTCTATTAGTTTTGAATTATGACAGCTCTACCAACCACTGGTAATGTCTTTTATTGAAAGTCCTTCTCTTAGGACTGAGAAATAGCACAATACAATCTTTTCTGTCCCTTTTTTTTTTTTCCTGTTAATGGAATCTGGAAGCAGATCATGACGGCCTCAGTGAAGCTGTAAATAGCACTTTCAGTATTTCCATTAATTAATTTCTCTAGGCATATCTCTGAGATTTCACTTGGTTTCCTTGAATGGAACTGAATGGTGCTCTGTGTTGTTAACAAGTGAGACAGGCAGGTGAGAATGATATGCTGCAGCCTGGAATTTTAAATAACATAGTGTCCATTTTAAGCATTCATCTGATCTCAAGACAGAGCTGTGCATAGTTCCTTGAAATCCTGGGATTAGCTTTCTGTTGTTATGTCCTAAAATGCCTTTAAAGCATACTTTCCAGTAGTGAAATTACAGTTTTACAACACTGATTTCCAAACCAGCTATGATATGCTGAATATGGTGTGTTGCAAAGCATAAGGCAGGAACACCCTTGAAATCATCATTTGCCTCTCAGGTACTGTATATTCTAAAACTTTTAGAGATTAAAGAGTTTTAATCCAGTGGAGCAGTCAAGACACAGTATCTCCTCAGTTTTAAAGTGCTGTCTCTTCACCTGTGATCTTCAGCCCTTCCTCCACGTTTTAAAAAAGAGCTGAAGAACATGGAAGCCACGGAAAATGGCACGGTCACTTTCTGTTGCGAATTGAACAAGCCGGCAGCCGCCGTGGAGTGGAGGAAAGGAGACAGAGCCCTGGAGCCAAGGGGCAAGTTCACCATGAGATGTGAGGGCACAACTGCTGAGCTGGTGATCCATGATTTAGAGCTGACAGATGCTGGAGATTACACGTGCTGTTACGGAGATCAGAAAACCACTGCTGCACTAAAAGTGAATGGTAAAAAAAAAAAAACCCACAACAAACCCACACATATATAACAAAATTAAGTGGATTATTTTCTACCAGGTGTTTTTTCAACAGCATAGTAGTATCAGTTTTGAAATTGCAGCCCCATTTCTGATGAATGTGGTTGGACATGGGCATAAACGCCTGAATCCACTGGTCAGTATCAGGCACGGATCAGGTGTTCTTTGCAAAAATTTCAGATAGTCACCTTGGTACTAACTCATTTCTTTGATACTTGTGTTCAGTAGTAGTTGCTAAAAAAGGAAAATCATATTATTGTGGTGTTGGTTGTAAAGGTGTTACAATTTTAAAGTTGAGAATATTACAATTTGGTGATATTTTGATACAGCTTTCAGCGTGTCAGCATAATTTAATGGTCAAGTTCAGCTAGAATCACTGTCTGAGGAGAAATCTCATGGTAAAGTGAGATTGATGCCTCAGATACAGTTTCATTTGTGAGCTTTTTCAGTAAATATTTGCATTGCAATAGAACTTAGACTACTTTGGCTTTATTTTCCATTGGGGTAGGCAGTATCCAAAATAAGGTATGGCCCGGTCTTGCAGAGTCTGAAGAAGTTGAGAGTGGTGGTTCTCCATTTCAAGCCATAGTCCATACCGTAAAGAAAGGTCTGACTTATTCATAAAGTGGTTTCCGTCTTTCCAAAGTCACTGTTTTATGGTTCTCTGGGTGGTTATCAATTCTGCCTCATTAGGGAGGGCTTTGCTTGTCACATTTGGTTGACAGACCACAGATAAACTGTTACTTGGACAGCTGCCGTGGTCATACATTCTGCTCCTTTTGAACTCCTCAGCCTTGCCCGCATGCTTCAAGAAAGAGATGAAGAATGAAGAAGCCACAGAAGGTGGAACAGCCACGCTACAATGTGAGCTATCTAGGGCTGCTTCCGTGGAGTGGAAAAAGAAACACAAAGTGCTCAAATCGAGTGAAAAATATACTATGAGACAGGAAGGTACTACAGCACAACTGCTGATCCATGCTTTGGAAGTCAAGGATGCTGGGGAGTACACCTGTGTGTGTGGAGATGAGAAGACCACCGCAGCACTGACCGTGCATGGTAAAGAAAACAGAAATGAGAAAATTTTGTGTGGTGTTTCTCCCATTTTGTCTGGAAGCCTCAGTACTGACACAAAATGAGTTCTTTAATCTTGCCATCATTATTTATTGGTAATGTATTTTCCTGTTTTTATTGTGATTTTTATCTAATTCTAACTAGACTTGTAGTTCCATTACTATATTAACATTTTCCCTGTGTTCTTCTTGCTCTTGTTGGTGCACAACTATATTGCTTTGCACCACACTGAAGGCTTAAGGATTCCATGTGCCTAATTTTTTTTTTTTTTGTTTTACTTACTTGTCACTTGAGGCTAGAGAGATAGAGCAGCAGAAACATCCATACTTCTTAGAAAGAGTGATCTTGGATTTCAAGTTACATTAGGATTTGCCAGATAATTTTAAATGTTGCAAACAAAACTTGATAAAATACAACTTTTTAAATGTAGCTCTGACCAAGGATCATGTAGATTTTATTCTGGTATTGCAGAATACTCAGCATTATAGGGCGAGAGTACTTACACAGACCTCAGTCAAATTCATCTGCAAACTTGCCTTGGAAGAGAGGGAAACTTTCTTTCCACTATTAACATAGGACAGTAGGAAGTAGTTTCAGCCATCTTTCTCACCTGGAGATTCAGTAGGTCATTGCATTGATTTATTTTCACTGCCTAGTCTTTTTCATCTTGGTATTTACCAATAAAACAAAGATGGTTTCAGTCTTGAACTTCTTCTTTAACCATGGAAAACAGAGTTTGAAAAGACCTCTACAAGTTGTCTAGTCCATCCTGGAGCCCCAAGTCACCATCACACCTACTTAGCTCCACTCCAGAGCTGGGGAATTTGCCATTCCTTTGGACACTCATTCCATGCCTACCCATCCAGAACATTCTTCCTAAATTCAACAAAAGTCTTTCTCGAGCTGGCTTAAGTCATCACTTCTTGTCCCATATCCTGTAGAAATAGAGCAATATTTTCCTCTCTGTTAAAAATTTGAAAATTTATATAATGTCTCTTTTCTGTCTTCTCTTTTTTGGACTAAGCACATTCAGTCCTTTCACTCTTTCTTCATAGGTCATGTTTTCTAGACTTCAGCTCATCTTTACTGCTTTCTGGACCATCTTCAGTTAATCCACATCTTTCTAGAAGCATGGTGGCCAAAAGCAGACTACAGTGCTCCATCCGAGACTTTGCAAGACTGGAGTAGGACGGAAGGACTTCATGTGTCTTGCATATGATAGTATTTTATAAATCCCTATTATGATGTTTGCTTTATTCACATTAGAATTGCATTTTTTGACTTGCATTTGCTCCATGATCCCTTGTAACCCCAAATCTCTCTCTGCAGATTTGCTGCCCATTATTCCAAAACTTGTATTTGTGGTGTTGATTGTTCCTAAATACAGTATTTTGCACCTGCTCTTGCTGAATTGTAGCCTAGTTTTTCACCACAGCTTCATTGAGACCTTCTTCTCCTAGTCCTGTTTAACAAAGTGCTTTCAGCCTCTCTCCCTTCCCAGCTTGAGATCACATGCAAAGTTAATGGCTGTTCTGCATTTCATTGTCCAAGTCACTACAGAAAATGCTAAATAATACCAGACTCCAGAGTACTGAGAAACTCTGTTCAACCCATTCGATCATTGTGACTGTAAATCACAGCTGAATACTCATTATTTGCCTGTGGTTTTCAAACTGGTGGCATATCCTACTGTAGTTCCACCTATATCTAAGTCAGGATTAAGAGCTTTACTGAAACAAATTCGTACAACCCACACTATGTCATTCTGTCAGTGAAGCTTATTAAACTATGACAAGAAAAATTACACTGGTCCACTCCTTCATGAAGAGAAAAGCTCTTGATAAGACCAAGTCTATTGCTACAATATTTTTCAGAGAATTAAAGCTAAGCTGAAATGGCCAGGATTCCTTGGATCCTCTCTCTGCTGCCCCCTTCTCATCCTTTTTTCCAAGACAAGCGCTGTAAATGAGATTCAGCTTGTAGATCAAGACCAGGGATCAAGACCTAAGCTCCTGTTGTTGTCAGTGGAGATCTAGTCAACTTAGTCAATGGAAGCCAGGGAGACATCCAGTTGACCTTACAGCAGACATTTAGACTAGGTCAGCTCCATTGGCTCTGTTGACTTTGCCTGAATCTTTCTTGACTGTCCTGGGAGCTTAGACTCAGTTTACGTGATGCAAACTAACTGTGTGTGAGACTTTTTCCAGCTCTGAGTTTCTTTTTTTTCTATATTTGTGGAACACCACCCATTTTCTTTGATTTCTCCAGTGTAACTGTTAATGTCTGATAGTGATTGAGCCTGTACCTTAAGTATTCCAGACCAAGGCCCTTTGAGAATATTCAGTTTATTTAAACGTTCTCTGATCCATTTTTTTCTTATCCAGAATTCCTATTATTTTCTTAGTTATCACTAACTTGTAATATTAAAGAAGAAAAAGGAATTAAACACTTCAGCTCTCCCCATGTTACCTACCATCAACTTATATTCCTGAAAGTTGGTAAACCAATTTCTCCCTTCTTGTTTTTCTTCATTTTCATCTACCTACAGAATGTCATTGTATTATTTCTGCTTCCGTCTAGTTCAGGCTGGCCAGGTTTCCTGGGGTTTGCATGCTAATATTCTGATACAGCCAAAAGCCTCAAGTTGAACTGTGATGAGAGGATGAGGAAGGGTGCTGGAGTAGTGATTTCACCACCCAGTTGCTGGATATAGATACATAGAGCTGTGTCTGGATACATTTAATATCGGCATCATTTTGCAGGTTACCTTTCACCTGCTCTTTCATGTTGGTCTCTTTGTCCATGAGATGAAAAAGTCCAGGAATGGGGAACTGCCCTTGAGCTTCTTGAGACAGGTAGGGAACCTGGCCGTTCTGGGTTTGCCTCTACATTCTGTAGTATTTCTTTTGCGCTCATCTAAACTCCCATATTTTATGGGTCTCTTGAGTTTCAGGACATTGAAGAATTTGTGATTGAGGCAGGGTATTCCTGATGATCCTTGGAGTGAGGTAATCTCTAATTATGCCCTTATTATAGTTTCTTTGAGAAGTTTTCCACTATCTTAAACTGCCTTGTCCTTTAAGTAAGCTTCTTTTTGATCATAAGTAAAAATTATTTAATTATTGAGGCTTATTTTCTTGTTGATCACAGAATTTCTTTTTGCTCTTCTCAATCATTACTTGTCCTAAAATCCATGAGCTCTCCTGCTTCATACTGGGTCTATGACCAATGATGCTCTGCATCCGTATTCTCAAATATTTATTTCTTGCTGGTCAGAGTCAGGAATTGGAGATACTTCTCTCCTGTTCTTTCATACCTATTGTATATCCAAAAGCATTTCCCACCCCATTTCAAAGATGTAGCAGATATTGTCCCATCCTGCTGCTCCCACACTACATATCATGTTACCATCCAGTCTTATGCTCTGAATGATTCTACTAGTTGTTCTAAAAGCACCTGCTGTGAAGATCTTATAGCAGATTTCCACAATGGAGACATCTTCCTTCTTCCTTTTTATTGTTACCCAAGCACTTTCAGGAAGTCTCTCTGATTCTGCTCTTCAGCCACGTTCTAACTCTTGGGCTAGGTCTGTAGGCATCCTTAACATGTAACGTAAAACCTTTTCATTTTGTCCTGATCATGGTGTAACCTGCTTTATCAATTTCCTGAGCTGAATCATACTGAGAAAGTTACAGTTTTGACCATACATGATGTTTTCCCATTCCTGCTGTTTATTCTCCGTACACCTCTAAACCAATAAGCATATTTACCCACTGGAAATCCCTTTGTGTGTCTATGATATTAATTATTATTTTCCTTCTGTGAGATGATCCTCATGTCAATAAGGCATGGATAGATACTGGTAAACATCAGGTTCATTTTTTTTTTTGGTGGCCAGGAACTGCATATCATGAAAATATTTGCTCCTCTGTTTCTCAGCCCTTCCCGCTCTCTTCAAAGAAGAGTTAAGAAATGAAGAAGCCACAGAGGGTGGAGTAGTCACTCTGCGCTGTGAGCTGACCAAGGCCGCTTCAGTGGAGTGGAAAAAAGGACACACTGTACTCAAACCTGGCGAGAAATACAAAATGAGGCAGAAGGATGTCACTGCAGAACTGGTGATCCATAATCTAGATGAGAGTGATGCTGGTGATTATACCTGCGTGTGTGGAGATAAGCAGTCCACAGCTTCCTTAGCAGTGCATGGTAATAACCAATTTTATCTGGATGTCCTCATTGTGGAGATTATAGTTTGAATTGATTTGTTTTTCTCCATCTTCATTGTTATCTCTACGTAGTTCCTCTCAACCTGACTTTGCATGTCATAGTCATAAGAATTAATTTGCATTTTGTGATTTAAGGGAGAAACCTTCATCCCGTTTCCTAATACAAAGTGTTTTTAGGACCTGATCCCTCGGGTAGATCCGAGATTAGGCCAGAAGACAGCTCCCCACTGATGCCCTCACCTTTCTTTCCCCGACCCGTGCCCTTCAGGCTGTGTTTGCTGCTCCAGTTTAACCCTCTGTCCATTGCATCCTCAGTGCTGCCTGCCCTCATCAAGAAAGGCCTGAAGGACGAGGAGGTGACAGAAGGTCAAGCAGCCACTCTGCTCTGTGAGCTGACCAAGGTTGCTCAAGTAGAGTGGAGAAAGGGAAGCAGTTTGCTAAAAGCCAGCGACAAATACAAAATGAGACAGGAGGGTATGGTCATGAAGCTGCTTATCCATGATGCAGAATTGAAAGATGCTGGAGAATACACTTGTGTGTGTGGAGAACAGGAGACAACAGCTGCCTTGACAGTGCATGGTAAAAGAAATATATACATATATCTGTATCATTGTGTATTTCTCCATCACCTCATCGCTACTGGTTGTGTGTTCACCTGTGGCTGAATTTGTTTCTTTAAATTTGTAAGCTGTCTCTAAGGTCTGGTGGCATCTAGGCTGCTTTTCTGTTCCTGTATTGGTTTGTCCAAAGTCACAGAATTATGAGGAAAGGAAACTCTTTCCACCCTAAAATGTTCTCTGCCTCCGTACCACCCCATCCCTCCCATCACCTGCGTGCCACGTGTCATTTTTAATGTCCTCTGTCCATTTTGTGACCTTCAGCCCTGCCAGCGCTTTTCAAAGAAGAACTGAAGGACCTGCAAGCCATGGAAAGCCAAACAGCCACTCTGCGCTGTGAGCTGACCAAGGCTGCAGCTGTGTCATGGAAGAAAGGAAACAAAATACTCAGGGCAAGTGAAAAATACATCATGCGGCAGGATAATGCCCTTTCTGAGCTGGAAATTTGTGATCTCGAGCTGCAGGATGCGGGAGATTACACCTGTGTGTGTGGAGACCAGCACACCACCGCTTCTCTGACAGTGAATGGTAAATTCGTCTTGTGGATGACTGTTCATTTTTTGTTTCTCTGAAGCATTCTGTTGCTGCATGACGTGTTCACCTATCCGCTTTTTCCTAGGAATTACTTTGCGTTCAGGAAAGGAGAACTTCTTGGTCTGACACTTAATTTAGGTTTGATATTCCTTAAAAGTGACCATTTCTCCATGCAGACGAACTGCTGTGTTGTAAGTTTAAGGGAATAGCACCTAGGAAATGCTCCTGGTAGACCAGCTGAGATGTCCTGCCTCCTTGGAGGGTGGCCCTGTGATAAATTCTTCAGATTACATCTCGAATCCATCTAAAATATATGGCTTGTACTTTGACCTGTCAACTCAGCACTTCTTTCCTTGCTGTTGCTGCTGAATTTAGTTTTCCAGATCATCATAGTGATAACCTCAACCTTAGTGGCCAAAGTCCCTGACTTGGCCAGATTTGAACTTCTGTTGAGATTTCATGGTGC
Source organism: Xenus cinereus (assembly GCA_025774025.1). Taxonomy (NCBI): domain Eukaryota; kingdom Metazoa; phylum Chordata; class Aves; order Charadriiformes; family Scolopacidae; genus Xenus; species Xenus cinereus. The sequence continues at coordinate 2,783,287 of JAOXJK010000012.1, forward strand.
TGATCACAAATGCAGAGGACTTGTAGGTTAAATACACTATTAACTTTCCATTCCCAGCCCTGCCGGTGCTTTTCAAGGAAGAATTGAAGAATGAAGAAGTCCAGGAAGGAGCATCAGTCTCTCTGTGTTGTGAATTAACCAAAGCAGCTCCTGTGCAGTGGAAAATAGGGTCCAAAGTGCTCAAAGCAAGTGACAAATATCAAATGAGACAGTCTGGTACCACTGTAGAGCTGGTCATCACTGACCTAGAAGTAAAAGACGCTGGAGATTACACGTGTGTTTGTGGTGACCAGAAGACAACAGCAATCTTAACAGTTCATGGTAAAAAGACCTTATTAAAACTAATAAATAGTTTTATAGATAGTCATCACTCTGAAATTCATCTATTTCTGCCCTTGGTCAGTAGCTTTTCCTTGTTTTCCCCCCTTTCTCTTCATTCTATCTATAGCTCATTTCTTACTGGGAAAGACTAAGGGGAAATTTTGAGGTCATTATTAATCTGCCTCCCTTTAGAAGGAGAAAATGAAATATTTCTTTCTACCCAAGTCCCCTCTTCTGGGACATTTACATTTTCCAGTTGTTCTCCACTCCTGTCCCCATGGTTCACTTCAGCCAACCATGCATTTACAGTCTGTCAGGCCCTCTGCTCTCCAAGCACCGCTCAAAGGAGAAGCGAGGGTTGGGGTAGCAGAAGGAGGAGGAGATGTCTCTCTGCTGGGTGAACTGGCCATGGCTGCTCCCAGGGAACCACATACCTTAAGCAAGTCAGACACGCAGAATGAGTTGAGTTACCGTTTCAGAGCTTGGTACCTCTAACTTAGGTTTGAAGGATGCAAGGGTCTACACCCCTGTGTGTGGGGATCAAGACTACCTTGACAGTTAGGTGTTAAAAAAAACCCAACCTCCAACAACACAGATTATCAGCAGTTATACTATTCTTTATCCTACTAGCTCCTAATAAACAAAATAAATCCAGAAATAAATCATTATATTATGCTACTAATCTCATTACTGGATGTTCTGCTCTTCCCTCATTAATGAGTAACTTTCCCACTTTAATGGAGTAACAGTCCTTGGCTATGAGGAACTCACTTGGGCAAAGAAACCCAGTTCTGTCCCCTATATTTTTTTTTTTCCCAAAACTTCTGATTCCCTTCAGGATCTCTTGAGATATCAACTTTTTCTGAGGCATCTGGGGAGCACCCTTTATTTTCTGTACCCCCTTACAGTAGTTGTGCACAAGGCATATTCATGGGTAAATGTTAATAATTAGTTTTCCTGTAGGTTGTTCTGTCTTTGGGTTATGATTTGCAAAACGGGGAATAGTAAGAATTTGAAATTCTTATTGCATCTAATGGCCTTTCAAACTTCAAGTTAAAATCAGAAGTAGTTTTATTTTGAAATCTGGCTGCTTTTGTGCATATGAGGCTACAAGTTCTTAGTAAAAACAAAACAGAAAATAACAATACCAGCCTCCAAGTAATCACACCTGTGTAGGTAGAATAGTGGTATTTGTGAGTGCTGTTGGACCAGGATCTGGATCTTTCTGTGTTGTTTTTTCAACATTAAAAACAAGACACCCAGGGAACTGATCCCTTATGGTAAGTGAAACCACGTCACACCTGAAGAAGGATACTTTCAGAGTTTCTGAACTTGGCTGTAGCTAAGCAGGTTTATCATAGGCTGAAAAAGGGAAGCATGAGGGGAAATAATCCCAAGCATGAAAAAGAAATTAGGATTTTGACTCTGTTTTTCTGATGACCGTTTGTCCATGTTGCATCCTTCAGCTCTGCCACCACTCTTTAAGGAAGAGTTAAAGAACAAGGAAGCAGAAGAAGGTGGAGAAGTCGCCCTGCACTGTGAGCTCACCCAGGCTGCTCCGGTGGAGTGGCGGAAGGACCAGAGGATTCTCAAAGCGAGTGAGAAATACAAAATGAGGCAGGAAGGGACCAAGGCAGAGCTGGTGATCCATGAAATAGCTGAGGAGGATGCAGGAGACTACACCTGTGTGTGTGGAGAGCACCAGACTACAGCTGTCTTAACAGTACAGGGTAAAAATTATCTTGACCTCCTATTTCCTAACTGAAAACATCTGTCCTCTACTATAAGGTGTTCAATATTCCATGTCTATTTGTTCAACCTTATTAACTGAATTTCCATTCATTTGAAAGTATTCCCTGCCTTTGATGACCTGCAGGCTGTGTATATTGGAAAATACCAGTCTACTTTTTCCTGTGCCATCCTTCTGTCTTTTTCTTCCCTTAAAAGCAAACCTGCTGTCCTTTCATCTTTCCCTTCTGGCATTCCTTTCCTAGCATATAAACCCACTATTCTTTTGCCTTCCCTTTCCTGCATGTATTCTCTAAAGCACATATCTGTTTATTCTTTGCCATTCCTTTCTGGCATTCTCAACACCTACCATTTTAACATAAAGTAGGGTATAAAAAGTAGTATCCAGAATAAGGCTTGTGTTAGTTACAATTTCTTCTGTACTGAGTTATGTTTATATTGGGCTTTGTGCCCATAACCTCTCTCCTCTTGCACAAAGACAGATTTGCATTGAGAGACTGATTTTCTAAGCAGGAAAGAATAAATTCTTTCTGTGACCTCCTTCTGGTCTTATTTTGTTGCAAGAACCAGTTGCTGTGCAAACAAAACTGGTGTTTCAAGCTTAACTCTGCTTGACATGGGAAATGTACCAAATCAAGGAGGCTAAACCTGTTTTCTAGCCTGGATATATTAACTTAGCATCTCACTCCATAGTAGTACAACTAAGTGTGAGATCTGAGAGATCCCACCTTGTTAAACAGGTGGAATATTCCATTATTTCACCTAGTCAATAGAAGGACATGTGTTAATGTCACCAAATTTATTTCAAGGACACAACTTGCAGTGCGTACTAGAATTAAGTTAAATGGGGAAAAATATGTTCTGAGACAAGAAGAATCAGCATCTGGAATTTTTCTTTGGTGTCAAGAAGAATCTGTGAGCCCTGGCTGCATCTTTTCAAGAGTATCTTGAGGGAGAAGGAATGATGATGAGTAAGGAGTTGTGCCAACATTCAGAGCTCAGCAGGGCTGCTCTGTAAGTAGGAAAAGAGAGTACAATGGAAGACATCAACACGTGTGTGAATTAAAGGGCTCAGAGACTATATTCTTAGTTCTTCTTACAAGGAAACTGGTAGAAAGCGTGTAGAAATCTCCTGAGGATAGTACAATTTTGCTAGTATGAAGCCAGCGTCAAACCAAAGGTTAAGGGTATATATTCCTTCTGGGACATTTTCATTTCTCTTTCCTCTCTTTGTTGCTGATGCTCGCCCTTCCATAACCTTCACAACTTTCCCCTGTCACTTCCTACTCTCACCCATCCCTGGAAGTGTCTTCAGTTTGTAATACTTTTTACCTGCATCCTTCAGCTGTGCCTCCATTTTTCCAAGAAGAAATGACCAGCAAGGAAGCAGTAGAAGGTGGAACGGTCACTTTGCGCTGTGAGCTCAGCAAGGCATCTGCTCATGTTCAGTGGAAGAAGGGTCATCACGTCCTCACCTCAGACAACAAGTACAGCATGAGACAAGAAGGCTGTGTTGTGGAGCTGGTAGTTCAAGATTTAGACTTGAACGATGCTGGAGATTATACCTGCGTGTGTGGAGACAAGACCACCACAGCTGCCTTAACAGTGCATGGTAAAGTAATACTTGTGACTAAGGTCTTCCAAACCTTAGACTTGCCCAAGTCTCTGTTGCTGTTGTCTGTTCCCATTCCCATTCTGTTTGCCTGGGTTTTTGTGTTCCCTTGGAATTTGCTCATGTTCTTCCTCCTTCTGTTAGAATTGGGGAAAAAAACTGTCTGTTGGTATGTGTCCTCCTCATCTGGACTGGTCCTTCTCATCTGGGCTGATCCTTCTCACTTTCCTTGCCCTGATGCAGAGTCCAGGGAAGTCAGGAAAGATTTTTCCATTGTGTTCCACTGACCTGGATCAGGGCTCCGCACTGCACCATGTGTCCTTTCCCCAGGCACCTCATTTAGGTGCTTTTTTAGGAATATTCACTCTCTCTATGGTAATTCTTTTACTCACCAGCACTGCCACCAGAATTCAAAAAAGACCTGAAGGACCTAGAAGCCGTAGAAGGTGGGACAGCCGCTCTGCACTGCGAGCTGACTAAACCTGCTGTGGTGGAGTGGAAGAAAGGGCAGGAGTTGCTCAAAGCGAGCAGCAAATACCAAATGAGTCAAGATGGTGCTGTTGCAAAGCTGATTGTCCATGAGCTGGAGGTGGAGGACACTGGAGATTACACCTGTGTGTGTGGAGATCAGCAGACAACTGCCACTTTGACAGTCAATGGTAAAAAAAAATAAAATTAAAAAAAAAAAAAAGAGGGAAAAGGTTATAATATATTCTGAAAATTAAAGCTGTATGTCAGTGTCACTTATGGAGCAGACTTGGCTATGATTCCTAAGGAAGGTGGCAGAATAGCATGGGCTATACAGCCTGATAGAGGTAGAAAATGGGGTTTGCAATGCAAAATTGAATGCGTTCTGTCAGTATGTTACTTTCAGGATAATTGTAATCTCTCCTGCAAGTGGCCTGCCTTAAGACTCTGAAGTCTTATGGCTCTCTGCTGGCCCTCAGAATATCTCGTCTGTGCTCGGGGCAACATGTTGGCTACTTTTATAATAGGAAAAATATTCTGCCATTTTTTAGATCATCGATTAGATTAAGCTTGTATATACCTCAAATGTAACTTCTTGAAATTAATTTCTTCTTGTTCTGCAGCTACTCCTATTACCTCTCTGGGTAAATAGCCTTGTACTTTGAAACCAGAGGACTGAGGCTTAGAGACATTTGAAAAAAATGCTTTTAATGTTCTCTTTTTCTTTCTACTTTCTATTTCCCAAACCCCAACTGCAGTATGTTGCAAGTTATATTTCTATTTTATAGCCCTACCAGCACTTTTTAAACAAGAGCTTCAGAATACTGAGGCAGAAGAAGGTGGTACAGCAACACTGAGGTGTGAGCTCACCAAAGCCAAGGCTCCAGTAGAGTGGAGGAAAGGAGATACTACTCTCTACCCTGGTTTGAAATATGAGATGAAACAGCAGGGCTCCGCTGCAGAATTGGTCATTTATGACTTAGAACTGGATGATTCAGGAAAGTACACCTGTGACTCTGGACACCAGCAGACAACGGCTGTGGTAACCGTACATGGTAGGCAGAGTACTGACCCTTGGCTCAGCAGAGGTGAAGTGAAAGGAGCATGTCTCCGTGTTCCCTACAGCCATTTACTTGTTTTGCTGCTGGTCCATGCCAGCAAACGCGTTCTGCCTGAGCATGACATACGGTCAAGTTAAGAAGGTTCTGCTTGGAGTGTCTGGAGTGCTTAATCAGCACCAAAGCAATTAAATGTCGCCATGATGTCAAAATATGATGAACCCTCCTTCCCTCTGAGTGTGGCTGCGTATGGGAATGGATAACAAAATAAGACAGTCAGGCTGACGGTTATTTTGGGTTGTTGATTGCTTCAGTAGGCATAAGGGATGTCTGACTGGGATGATAAGAGATGAATCAATCGGTGGATAAAGGATTTCTATAACATGTGAATGTGCTGTATTATTACTTGAGGCTTTGAGCCTCGGGTGTAAATACTGAGTGCATCTGTTTTCCTCAGCCCCTTCTACCATCCTGAGCAAGATCTTGCCAGGAATCTGAATTTCCTCTTGCATTTATCTTCATCTCTTACTGTGGTGCGTCGTCTTGTGTTTAGAATGCTAAATTGATCTTTTATATGCTGACAGAAGCTTTATTTGGGGGAAAAATATTCTTAGCTTAATATTGCAAACTCACAGACCTCCATTAAGGAACAAGGATCCGTGTCCCACTGCGTCCCAGCGGTCTTTGAGTAATGCATCCCTGGTTGGCATGGACATACTTCTGTGGGAAAGTCTGACTCCTTCAGACCCCAACCAGGCCATTCTGTGAGCTACTCTCTAAGACCAGCTCTCACCATCTGTCCTCAGCTCTTGGTTCACGTAATGGCTCAAGAAATGTGCTGCCAAGACCAAGTGTTGCAGCGCAAGGATCGTGGAATCATTAGAACAGGCTATTTCTGAAGAATAATGGTAGAATTGGGTCCTTTCCAGACTAAAACACTCTGAAAACGTTTCCTTCTCAAATTTTGCAGCACTGCCCGTCACATTTAAGCAACCCCTTCAAAATAAGGAGTCAGAGGAAGGAAGTACAGCTACATTCTGCTGTGAGCTGTCAAAACCCAATGCCGCAGTGGAATGGAGGAAAGGAGGAGTTGGGCTGCAACCCAGCCAAAAGTATGAAATGAGGCAGAGGGAATGCCGGGTAGAGCTCTTAATACATAATCTCAAATTAGAAGATACAGGAGAATACAGCTGTGATACTGGGGATCAGGAGACCAAGGCATCTCTAAATGTGAAAGGTAGGTGGTGCGAGCTGACTCCTAAAGGAATATATTCCATTCAACATGCAAAGCGACAGTTTGAATATGAATATTTTGAAGTACAGTATTTTTTCCCTTTAAATATTTTCCTTTTCATCTGATGTACTAGGATTATTTTTATTATTTTTCTTAAATGAGAGTGGAAGAGGATGATACTTTGTTCTTCCAGTGCTGCATTTGAGTCTTGGGTTCTCAGAAGAAATACTTTCTGGCTATATGTCTAGGGAGAAGTTAAAGACTAATGCTTTAACATAACATCTGGACACCTCACATGATACATAGCTTAAATATTTAAAAAAAAAATTTTCTTCCAAGTCCTGGAGTAACACTGACAACGACCTTCCCGTTTTGACAAGGCATGGAGTTTTCTACTTTTTTACTCTTGAGATCTTTGTTAGATCAACTGAAGGATAAATTCATTTGAAGAATTCAATCCTGGGAAGAATTTGAGTCAAGGAACAAAGGAAACAAATGTTCTAAGTGCTGATGGCTGCTTCTGACACAGCAAGATCTCCTCGTAGCTCCAGGCAAATTAGAAAACATGGATCCTGCCTAGGAATATAGCACTTGCAAAGCACAGCATCTTGTTCCCTGAAGTGTCAGTCTAACTGTTTTAATCAGAACTTGACCCAGGCTTCAATAAAAGCTCCTGTTCCTTCTTTTTTTTTTTCCCCTTTAGCTCTGCCAGTTCTTTTCAAAAAGGAGCTCAAGGACAAGGAGGCAGAAGAAGGAGCTGCGGTGAAATTCCAGTGTGAGCTGACAAAGGATAATGCAACAGTGGAGTGGAGGAAAGGCACAATGGAGCTCTTCCCGTGTGCCAAATATGAAATTAAATTAAGTGGTCGCACAGCTGAACTCGTGATTCATAGCATAGAACCAGAAGATGCCTCTGATTACACATGTGATACAGGAGACCAGCAGAGCACAGCAGTCCTCAAAGTGAATGGTTAGCATTGCATCAGCATGGAACAGAGGATAAAAGGGATTTGTGAAATTGTGTGAATAATGTTCTTTCATTCATTGGTGAATAAAATGTTAAGATAAAGAGGAAAGCAGGTGTCCAGTCATAAACCAGAATACAGAACTGTGGATCTTATGGGACAGGATATTTAAAGCACGGGGAACAGTGTATTGGCCCCTTCCTGTGGCACTCACGAAAGCAAGAAACTCTGCATCATGGAGATTTTTAAATTCTAATAGATCTTTATTTTTGGCACTTCACATTGATTTCTGGCTCAGCTGAACCAATTCCTAATCATAAGTCGTTTACAAAAGCATTTTAAAAATTTACTATTTTCAATTTGAAGATCCTGAGACCACTGTGTTTAAACAAACAAGGAATAATGTCTGGGTTTAATCACCACCTGTGAAATGTTTGTGGTCATCTGAAACCATTGGGTGGAACTTGTGGCTTTAATCTAAGCCACAGCCTTTCAAACTGCATCCTCTTGGCTGAACTTGACCCCCAAAGCAGCCACTGGGTCAACCAGAAGTGAAAGAGCCCTGTGTTTGCTTTACATGTATTACAATAGGGTTTAGACAGAAGAACCACAAGCACTGAGATTGCTGTTTTCACAACTGCTCACACACACACACACACGATGGATATTCTCTTCTTGTTTCCATCAGGACAAGCTGTTGTCTCAGCTAGTCCATGCCCCGCTTGAATAAATGGAGTCCATTTGTTTGTGCATCATCTGGAAGGACTCTCTGGTGATGGTGTAGGGTCTTGAAAAGCCAGCAGAGAAATCAAAAATGTGTTTAAAGCTTTACATCGTTTACAATATTGGCAGTCATGAGTATTTCTGTAAAAATTAACAGATTTACATTGTTGGAGTTTCCAATATCCAGAGCAGATGTATAAAAGGTGTAATGTGGTTGCTCTTGACTTTATGGGAAACAAATACTTGGGGAAACTTTCTGATCCTCTCCTTGTCTTGATATAGAGAATATAGTTCTGTTTATAGAGGAAAAAAGGGTTGTTATTATCATATAACCACTTAATGCAAATTTGTTCTGCAGCATCAGACCCCAGGTGCCTTGTGCTGAGTTGTGCAGACCTGGCATTCAAGCTAATGGATCGTGAGTTAACTGTTTTTCGCTTCGCAGCCATCAAACCCCGGCTGAAGCAGCAGCTGAAGAATGAAGAAGTGGAAGCGGGGGGAACAGCCAGGCTGCGCTGCGAGATTTCCGTTAGCAAAGCAGAAGTGGAGTGGAGGAAAGATGGAGTCGTCCTTCACTCGAGCTCCAAGTACGAAATGTGGCAGGACGGCACTCTCCGCGAGCTGCGTGTTCACCGCCTGGAGCCGAGCGATGCTGGAGAGTATTCCTGCAAGGCTGGAGATGAGACCAGCTCCGCAAAGCTGACCGTGAAAGGCAAGACCTGTTTATTGGGGGCAAGGGGATTTTCACTTTGGGATGTCAAGGTTTTGCAATGTAATTCTTACTATTGTGGTAAACTCTTATGATAAACACAGAGCATAGGAAGGGTATAATTCAAAAAATCTTATGGTCAATGAATGCACCGAAGCAGAGATTCACTTGGAGGACAGGAGAGGACAAGGCAGCTGTAATTTGTGACTCATGGCTTGAAATACTTGCTTGACATCATACGCGTGTGAGTGAACAGATGGTCCATCCCCAGCTTCTAGTCATGTGGCAGCTGCATCTGGCCTTCACATCATGGCAGACAGAGCTTGCTTTCAGGTTGGACCACTAGCGTGGAACAATCACCGCTAGCATCTCTACAGGCTGCTCGGCAGTATAGATACTCCGTACGTTATGCCCAGCTGCGCCATTTTTCGTGCAGATGGTGACCTCAGCCGTACGAGTATGTTCTGTGTTTGCTCAGATGAAGATTGCGCTGCTCATCCTCCGGTGTGCCCCAGCAGATTCGGGCTACGTACGGCTTTTGCCCGTTGCAGGCTGGCTGCATGATCTTTGCACAGGTCTGCAGGTGCCCAGCTGTCTTAGAAACAGGACTCAAGCAAACTGAAGTGCAAATAAGTGCTCATACTAATCCAGTAAGTCTTGCTGGGAGCACAGAGCCAGCCAGATCCCCAGCCAGTTCGGAGCGGCAGCAACGTGTGCCAAAGCGCATGCAATTCTCTTTGCAAAAAGGCAGTAGAAGGGATCAGGTTTTAATGTTATTCTTTGAAGATACATAAGCGCAAATGTAATAAGTTTCAAAATCCTGAATTATGGCATTTAGAATTCACACCTTATTCACCCAATTACATTATCAAACGTGTACTTAAAAAAAAAAACCTAATCAATACTCAATGGATCTCTGAGAAAGGGCAAGGAATAAAACCACTAACCAAAAGATACTGGCTATGTTACCAAGTACACTGAAAGCAGTGAATTAGTAGCATTTAAAATATGATTTGAGAAGCTGCGATACCTCCATCCTTGGAGGTGCTTAAAGCTCAGCTGGACAAGGTGCTGAGCAGCCTGCTGTAAAGTGGCCAACTGGCCCTGCTTTGAGCAGTGGTTGGACCAGATGACCTCCAGAAGTACCCTCCAGCCTATAATATTCACTATTTCTGTGTTTCGATCCATGTTTTTCCTTTCATGGCTTGACTACTGATGGACTGTTTGCAGAGCCTGACGTGACCATCGTGAGTGGCCTAAAGGACATGGTGGTGTTCGAAGGGGAGGATGTCACCTTTCGGTGCCAGGTTTCTCATGAAAACGCAAGGGACGTTGAATGGAAGCTACAAGATGTTGCTCTGCAAAATAATGAAATGAATGAGATCTCAGTGGAGAAAGGAAAGATCCACACCCTGACGTTAAGGAAGGTGACTGAGCAGGACATTGGCACCGTCGCTTTCCGAGTGGGACCCCACACATCGACAGCAGAGCTCACAGTAAAAGGTAAGGGCTCTCTGTGATGTGGGAAAGGAACAGGCTGGGGGGAGAACAGGTGACGTTTTCTTATGCTAATATGAAATTCAAGACCATAATTCACCCCTTGTTAGCTCACCTTAGTAGGGTGCTTGTGCTCCAGAGCATATAGGACGTACATATTGTGGTCTCATATAATGTCATCCCTATGGATAGACAGTGAATGCGTCACAGGTGTCCTGAAGCTACCTGGTTTCTGGAGAAATTATTGGGGTAGCCCCAATAGGTGGATTGACAGATCTGTATTTTTATTGCTTCCTTTTTCCATTTTCTTTTTCTTCTTTGGGGTCTTTCTTTCTCTAAACACTGTTTTGCAGAAATTCTCAGTCAAATATCCATCTCCTTCCCTCCTTGAAGCTGTTGGTCAAAGTCCCCATCCCACCTGAACCAGTTAAAACATCTGTAAAGCTTTTGATTAGTACTTCAACAACTATTTGTGAGTGGGTTTAATCCAAAACCTATTCACTTGTTTTAACTCCTCAACATATAATCATAGAATTGTCTGGATTGGAAGGGACCTTTCAGATCATCGAGTCCAACCACCCAGTGACAAAAACCATCACTAAACCATATCACTGATCACTGCATCTACCTGGCTTTTAAATACCTCTAGGGATGACAATTCCACCACTTCCCTGGGCAGCCCGTTCTAATGCTTAATAACAATTTCGGTGTAAAATTTTTCCTAATATCTAATCTAAACCTCCCCTGGCACAACTTGAGAAGTTAAAGTGTATATATATATATTTTTTTTTTAATAATTAACTGTTCAACTGTAGCCCTAACACTGCAGGGAAACAAGATAAAGATGACTGTAAGTGGCTTTGCTGTGTTTGTTATTTCAGTGCCACCTCCAGTCTTTAAGGAGAAATTACAGAGCACAGAAGTGCAGGAAGAAGAAACAGCCATCCTCCGCTGCGAGGTCTCCCAGCCTAATGCTGAGGTGAAGTGGAAGAAAGGTGCTCAGGTGATTTCTTCGAGCTCCAAGTATGAAATCAGGCAGGAGGGAACCATCCATACTTTAAAGATTTATCACTTAAAACCAGAAGACTCTGGCAAATACACCTGTGATAACGGAAATGAACAAACAACAGCCACGTTAACTGTTAAAGGTAGGTTGATTTATTTTCTTTTTAAGATGAGAAACTTGTTCCACTTCCTTAGCTTAGTTCTAGCAAGAGGGTGCTCTCTACTGTCCTTGACTTCAGAGGTACTTTGCTGGCATGAACCATGCTGAGCTTTTTGTTTTCAGAAGTTACATTAAGTCCTGTGGTGTCCTGAACAATGAACATGGAGGGATCCGAGTGCAGCAACTGCTTCCACAATTCTAGACCAGGCACAATGGGATGCCTTCACTGCAAATGCAACTGTACAAAAGCCTTGACCCCAGCCATTCTCCAACTGTCCCACATAATACACCCTCCATTCCTACACTACTTGCAAGAACCTTCAGGTCCTCTTAAATATATCTGCCACCTCTCTCCTGGGTCCAGTTTTCAAGTGAGGGGGACTGTATAATGAAGTTTCTCCATGTACCCTCCCTAATATCCAAGAATTTAGATATCAAGTGTAGGTTTTTAATTTGTAGCTTTGGTACCTATTTGGAGATAAATGCACTAAGATGCTTAAGAGTCCCTGTCCATGACCTCTTCTCTGTAAGAAGGAACACGTTCCCTGAGAAGCTCAGTGTGTGCAGTGCCCAGTGATTCTTGGGGAGTGCAGAGTGCTTAGTGCTCCTGGAAATCCAGCTCTTCCTGTCATTCCTTGTTTGGATTTTAAAGTAATTTTGGAATTGCGTTTTAACCAAATTTGGAATGACACCACAGTTTCACCAAACACAAGATTTGGTGACAGTCACCAATAAAATTTAACTTTTTTCCTCTGATCTATCTTGGTTCAGCTTTGCCAGTAATCTTCACGCAACCACTCCAGAACCAGCAAGCTGAAGAAGGCGGCACCACCACTTTGAGCTGTGAAATCTCAAAACCAAATGCCACTGTGCAGTGGAAGAAGGCCGGGACAGTGCTGCGACCAAGTGATAAATACAAGATGCATCAAACTGGATCCCTGGCTGAGCTGACAATTCGCAACCTGAGCAGAGCTGATGCTGGGGAATACACTTGTGACACAGGGGACCAGCAAACCACGGCAGCTGTGCTGGTGAAAGGTGAGGCTTTGCATGGGGAAGAGCTGAGCAGTGCCTGGGGCATCAGGAGCACATGATTAAGTAATTTGACAGCTAGGCATTGTCCTGTACCCAAATTGAGTCATGAGGATCTCAGAGACGAGAGGGGTTTCAGAGGAATAAAAACTGGGTCAATTATCTCTATGGAATCAGAAATGGGTCTTTAGTCAACGATTTTGTTGTTTAACATTAACGTCACCAACTAAAATCTGTTGACAATGTTTTCAAAATACATAGTTTGCATTATAAATGTATATTATATATTTATTACATACACAATATATATAACATGCACATTTTATATACTGTCATATATATGTGCATAATATATGCATGCATACATAAATTATGCACGTGTAGGAATGTAAGATGCTATTACGTGCCCATGTATCTACATTTCCATGTGTTTAGTGCTTTGTGGTAGTTCCTTCAAATTATATAGTACTGTCAAGAAAGAGCATAATGAAATGTTTAACCCAGGAAGTAGGTTTAACCTGAAAGTAGGTAACAAACTCTGTGACCTTTCCATAAAGAACCAGAAGCCACCATAGTGGAGAAGCTGAAGGATGTCACTTCGTATGAAGGAGAAGATGCAGTGTTTGAATGCAGGCTGTCCCGAGAAACAACTCAGGATGCCCAGTGGTTCCTGGGGGATGTTCCCTTGCAATCCAATGAAATGAATGAGATCAGAGTCCAAGGGACGCGTCACACTTTGATCCTGAGGAAGGTAACACTAGAAGACTGTGGGTCCATCAGTTTCAAAGTGGGGCAGCATACCTCAGCAGCACAGCTGACGGTCCAAGGTGAGCCACCTCCTAGCAAGAGGGATTGAGGTACTGCTAAGCACTGCCAACATTGCTTTAGCTTCTGGAGAGGTGTATTTGGGAGGAGGGGGCCTTGGAAATTTTGGGAGCTTCTACTAACATAATTTAGCCATTTAAGAGTTAGATATTACGCCTGAGCTAGTTGTTTCAGTCTTTTTTATCATCCATCGAGTGAAGCAAACACCCTGTGAAGACCATCCAACTTATCCTGAAATAAGCAACTAAGAAATGTCAGAATCTATGCTGAAGAATGTCAAGAATATGCTCTGAATTAATCTCCCACTTAGGATGTTTTAAAACCATATTTACTCCAAAAAATGTCTGAAAACTCTGAAAAAAACTTTCCATTATATTATGTAGAATGATTTTTAAAGATAGGTCATGTCAATACCTTATCTTGTTTGTTCCTCTTTGATCTGGTTCAAAATGTAACTGTAGGCTCCCAGTGCTGATCTGGGGCAATGCTGGATTAGGTGGTTGCAGCAGTGATGGTACCCTCTTCTCCACAGTTGCTCCTGTCACCTTTGTAAAGGCGCTCCACAGCTTGGAGCTGCAGGAGGGTGGCACGGCTCACTTGTCCTGTGAGGTGTCCAAGCCCGATGTCCCAGTGGAGTGGAGGAAAGGCACATCTGTGATCCGCTCAAGCCAGAAGTGCAACATCAAGCAGGAGGGAAACGTTCACACACTGGTTATTCACGATTTGAACCGTGCGGACTCAGGGGAGTATAGCTGTCACGCAGCTGATGGGAAGACCACTGCCAGACTGGAGGTTAAAGGTATGATCTCCTCTTTGCTCAGCAGGGGGGGTCGGACTTAGATGATCTCCAGAGGTCCCTTCCAACCCCATATCATTCTGTGATTCTGTGGGTTTTTTGACCTCTCTAGTACAAGACAGACATTGAGGTAGTGAAGCAAGTGCCACCAAATTTGTCAGGGAGATGGAGCACAGGAAGTTTAAGGAGAGACCGGGTTTGTTCAGGGGAAAAGACAGTTGAGTGGGGACCTCATTTTTTTTCTGCAGCTTCCTAATGGGGATCTACAGAGGAGAAAGAGAGACAGACTTTCCTTGGGGTTCTCAGTAGACAGATGAGAGGCAGCAAGTGTAAGCTGCACCAAAGGAGATTCAGATTAGGGAAAAAACAACCTTTCACAATGAAGCGGTGCTCAGACATTGGAACTGGGACCCAGAGGGGTGGAGGAATCTCTATCCATGGAGGATCTCCAGAGGTCCCTTCAGTCTTAATTATTCTGTAATTGATCCCTGGCTGCATGACCTGAAACCTAAGGTCTGGAGGTGTATATTCTTTGAGTGTTTTTATCCTATTCCATGGTTTTATTTTGGGGATGAATCATAGAACAGTTAGAGTTGGAAAGAACCTTAAAGTTCACCTAGTTCCAACCCCCCTGTCATGGGCAGGGACACCTCCCACTAGACCAGGTTCCTCAAAGCCCCATCCAGCCTGGTCTTGAAACCCTCCAGGGATGGGGCATCCACAACTTCTCTGGAAAACCTGTTCCAGTGTCTCACCACCTTCACAATGAAAAAACATCTGGGTTTCCGAAATTATTACTCGAAGTCAGTTGGCAATTCTTTGTGAGAAGAAGTCTAGGATACAGGGAAAGAAATGCAGCTCCTGTAGAACTGAAATTTTTCCTGATGGTTAACTCCAGTCCCTCCTCCTCCTCCTCCTCTGTCTGGCTTAGACCTTGGCATGTCTGGCCCTGGCAGTTCTTAGGTAAATGCAGCCAGAATTGTGTATGAACATCATGAATGGCATTATCAGTACCTTAAAAATAAAATATTCCTCCGTTTTTCTATTTTTGCTTCACCTGTTTTTTTCTCTTTGCACTATTCCCCCTTCCAAGCCCTGCCCGTGCTCTTCAAGCACTGGCTGAAGAACGAGGAGGTGGAGGAAGGGCGGACGGCCGTGCTGCACTGCGAGCTGACGAGACCCGACGTGCCCGTGGAGTGGAGGAAAGGAGATACGGTGCTGCAGCCCAGTGACAAGTATGAGATCCGGCAAGAGGGGGCACGCGTTGAGCTCTTCATCTATGATGCTGAGGCTCAGGACGCTGGCGATTACACGTGCGACTCAGGGGACCAGCAGACCACCGCATCCTTGCAAGTCAAAGGTAGGAGAAGCCTTCCTTGAAGGCGGAGAAGTTATGGCTGTGGCTGTCCTCCGTAGGGGTGATATGGATGTTTTACCGCTGAATTATCATTCACACTCTGAGTTACAGCTGCAGGAAAGGGTCTGACCTACAATCTGTGCTTCAAAAAGAATTTGTTGCCTTTTAAACCCAATTCTATTTCTTCAGTTGCAATTTTGATCTCACTGTGAGAGAGCTGGGAGCAAAACTGCTCTCCGTCAGCTGCTGCTAATGGAGAGTGTGTCCAAAAGCAGTTAGAAAACTTGCCTGTGGCCTGAAATAATAAGAGACTGGACTATTTCATCATACCTAGAACAGGCCCACTTTAAATTGAGCCATTGTACCTATTTGTGCCTGAGCAGCCCAAGAATTGTGTCTCTGTGCCTTTTTCTAGTGGCTACGTTTTGGGATTTTATAGTTTTATTCATTTTATACCGAGTGCTGTGTCTTTTGACTTGAGCAACAAGATCACGATTTTAGAGCCCGAGTTTAGCCCCCATAGCCAGCATTCAGCTCAGAGTGTGTGGTTTCAGTAATTAAATGTCCAAATGTTGTGACTGGAACTCTTAATTGCTTATACTGTGGGTACGCCCACGTGAAATGCCTCGGAAGTCCCATGACCTACAGCAATCCCTGATGGAGCAGCAGTGGACACCCCCACTGTACCAGCAGTTGACTCCCATGAGCAGCTATGGCACACCTCAAAGTCCTGTTCTGGGCTTGACGTTGCCAGCAGGCAAGTTCTGGTTCAGGAAGAGGGGAACCATCAAGATGGAGAAGTTGCAAGCCAGCTTCTCTTGCCTGGAGAAGAGAAGACTGAGCAATGCTTATCGTTATCTAAAGGGTGGGTGTCAAGAGGATGGGGTCAAACTCTTCTCAGTGGTACCCAGTGACAGGACAAGTGGCAACGAATACAAGCTTGAATGCAGGAATTTCCATCTCAACATGAGGAAAAACTTCTTTACTCTGAGGGTGGCAGAGCCCTGGAACAGGCTGCCCAGAGAGGTGGTGGAGTCTCCTTCTCTGCAGATATTCAAAACCCACCTGGAAGTGTTCCTGTGCAACCTGCTCTGGGTGGCCCTGCTTTGGCGGAGGGGTTGGACTAGAGGATCTCTGAAGGTCCCTTCCAACCCCTGCCACTCTGTGATTCTCACCTCTGAGGACTGTCACTGACACAGTTGCTTCTCCACTGCAGTACTACCCGTGCTGTTTAAAGAAGAGCTGAAAAATGTAGAATCTGAAGAAGGGGGAACAGCTGTCCTGCACTGTGAGATCTCCAAGCCGGATGCCCCCGTTGAGTGGAGAAAAGGAGGGGTGGTCATTCAACCCAGTGATAAGTACGAGATGAAGCTGAAAGGCAGTATTGCTGAGCTGATCATCCACGGCATAGAGCCTGATGACTGCGGGGATTATACCTGTAGCACCGGCTACGAGATCACCACAGGTTCTGTGTATGTGCAAGGTAAGGTGAAACCTGGTGGAAAAGCTCTGATTTTGCTGCCTGGATTTCTTGTTCCAAAAACTTTGACAGTAACTGGCCAAAATTGTCTCAGATGCAAACAGTTGAAAGTCTATTCATTTCTTTCCTGATTTCAGTGAAGATAGAAACATTTACATCCAGACTGAGGTTGGACCAATGTTTATAAATTAAGATCGTTTAAAGTGCTTATCATATTGTGTACCATAGCAGATGGTCATAGATGCTGAAAAAATATTTGCTTCAAGCAATGGTCTTAAAAAAGTATGAAATTCTTGTTATTACTAATTACAGCTTCTATCATTGATATTCTTCTTAATCTTTTAAAGCACTGTAAGCAAACATTTAAATCTTGAGCTACCTCTTTGCCTCTCACCTCATAAAACATCAGTGCAGATGGTTGAAAAACATGGGAGAGCCAGTCATGACCTGGTCATGGAGGAGACTTCCCTCCCAGTGAGACAGTTTGAAGACACACACACACACACTGCGCTTCCAAGCGAGTGAAGGACAGAAGGTGGTTTCTAAATCCCTTACAGAAAAATTTAAGTTCTTTTTTCTCTGGAACAGCATTACAAGTTTAACTCTCCTGGACAACTTGCACTGTTGCTTTGGGCTAGTTCTGCAGGAAGCGACATGTATATGTTTATGCTCTTGTTTTCCTTTGGCACCTTCTCTTGCTCTGTTATACAGAAGAAGCAGCAGTCATAGTTTCTGGTTTAAAGAACACAGACGTCTTTGTGGGTGAGTCAGCCACGTTCACCTGTGAGCTCTCCTACCCGGGCGTGAAGAACGTGCAGTGGTGGCTCGATGGATCTCCCCTTCACAACAACTTTGTGACTGAAATCTCTGAGCAGGACGGGATGATTCACACTTTAACCCTAAATGACGTGGCATGCCATGACTCAGGCACAGTCACCTTCAGAGCTGGGTCCCTTATATCTTCAGCTAAATTATTAGTCAAAGGTATTTCATTGTTAGAAAGAAACACACGGCCACCTCTGGACTTGCTCAGTGCGCTAGTGCTTCTGCCTTCCAGGCTACCCTTACTAAATCCCTTTACACTTCTTCTGTGTCCTGCAACCCTCCACTTTTGCAAGTCACCCGTACTCACATCAGAAGCCTTCTAGGTACAACCGCATTGATTTATTTTAATTTTTTTTTTTGGAGTGGTTCCGGTGAGGAGAGGGGGTCAGGGCTGCTGCTTTCACCTGACATCTGAGTAGAGCTGAATATAAACCAGTGGTAGCACCTGATTTTTTTATCACTCCTTCAACTGTTTTTATAATACCACAAAATATTATGTAGCTGGAAAATCTCAAAATTACCACTGGGCTGCTCCTTGTCAAGGCTACTGGCACCGAGCTTAGTATGTTCCCAAGACAAGACTTTGGACTATTTTATTGTTGGCTCCTGGAAACCAAAGGGTATATGACATTGGGGTAACACAGTGACAAAATTACTCTTGTTTGTTGACTGCCAGAGTAGTAACAGTCATCATTGCACTAGAAAAAGCTTTGGGGTCTCTTGAAAAAATATTTTTCTCATTTGGTAAGGGTAGCCACAAGCCGCAAATAACACTGAGCTCCAGACTTGATATAAAGCAAGCTCATTCACATCCACGCCTTTTATAGCCATTGGGAAAAGTTGTTATTTTTCAGACAAAAGTAACACTTATTCCTTGCTTGGAAAAGGGATTTGTATATATGGAGATATAAAGGGTTAAGAGTTCTTTATTAAAATCTACCCCCATGCTATAGCTGTCTACCATAACAGGAATGATCCATAATATGGAATTGTAGTCAGTGGTTGACATCTCCTTCTCTGTATAGTGTGTCACTTGGACATTCAGAAAACTTAACTCTCTGCAGAGATAAAACACCAAATCACTTCTTAATATCAGAATGATGCAGCAACAACATGGTATGCAAACCCCACAAAACCCATGTCCATTTGTATCAATTTTGAGTTTCACATATTCAGAGACAGAGTCTCATTCTGAGCTCTGTAGGCAAAGAAATCCAGTGGGCCTAAAACAGAATTTAAAAATAAATGTATTGTTAGGTATTCTACTCAGTCAAATAAAGGGCTCCTGAGAATTAGTCGTTTCACAGAATCACAGCATCCTTGATGTTGGAAGGGACCTCTGGAGATCATCTAGTCCAACCCCACAGCTTGTGTTAGTACACACAGGTGTGTGGATATTTTGTTCTTCCATTAAGGCAGGATTTCTTTAATGTGAACCTGAACCACAGTAGTATATGACTATAATTGGATTAGGATGAGAGAGGTATTTAAAAAACACCCCAGTTACACCATGTTCAATAACACTTGACTTAATAGGAAAATAAAACACTAGTAAAATTCTAACTGTGCTTGTATTAGCAGCCATTTTCACACACTTTATTTTGTCCAGAAATCTAAAAATAGATCTGTTTTCGATCTAGGCATATTTTGATCTGTCTAGCTATCCATGGCTTGTTCTTCATCAAGGAACAAGTTGTGCCATATGCCCCATTCTCCTGGTGTAAGGCGTGCTTGTAACTGGATATATTCTATAATATATATATTTTCTATAATAACTGAGATCTCATGACAGTTTTTCTTGTTGGGCTTTCACAATATCATTGCCCTACAATCGCATTCATTCAGTGGCCCAGCATGGTGGGTATCTTCATGTATGGGTGGGGGGAAAATGGAAAAGGATGAAGGAGCTGCTGCCACCTTCTAATCCCCTTGGGCAGGGTGAGAATTACAGGCCTCAGAGTACATGTTGGCTCCTAAATCCCAAGGAGCTTTCTGCCATTCTGCGTCGGTGAATAAGGCCACCGAGGTCTTAGTCTAGTAGTGGCAGAGCCATGGGGCAGTGGAACCAGGACACCTTCCTTTTCCAACACCACGGGTGATGTTTGCTGTGAGGAACATGTCTGCATCTTATGAAAGGAGATGCTGTTGTACTCTCCAGCTGCACAGATACCTTCTTGCTTCTTCAGTCCTCATGTAACCAAAACATCTCCATGACCTGCCATTGATGTCTCCTCTCCATGAACACACAAGCAGATGCACAGGTTGGTAGAGGAAACCTTAGAGAGCAGGATCAGGCCCTGCAACAAGTTTCCAAAAGACATTTGCAAAACTATTTGCTTCCAAGAGCTGCTAGGAGTATCTCAAATCCTCAACCTGATGCACCATTTTCAAGAGGAGCGTTCCAGACAGAGGTCCAGTGTAGTTTATTCTGGCTGGCTTGTGATCAGATCAACTATTTGAAAGATATGGACATATATAAGCTTTCTCGACTGTCATCTTTTTATGTTTCACTGTAGCCCTAGCGATTTTGGGGGGAAGTTGACATAGTTCTGCTGAGAAGGATGTTGTAGAGAGACTTCCATTTTCAGACTTGATTGAGATTTTTCTTTTAAACATATATATATTGCAGTTGTGTGTGGGTGGTCCAATTTGACATCTCAGGAGGGACTCCTTGGCTGCTTTGGAAGCTCACAGTATTTTGAGGTTACATATATTCTGGGCTGTATCGAAAGAAGCGTGACCAGCAGGGTGAGAGAGGTGATTCTTCTCCTCTACTCCTCTCTGGTGAGACCCCACCTGGAGCACTGTAGCTGACTCTGGAGTTCCCAAAGAAGGACATGGATGCGTTGTAACTGGTCCAGAGGAGGGTCACGGAGATGATCAGAAACCTGCAGCACCTCTCCTGTGAAGACAGGCTGAGAGGGTTGGGGTTGTTCAGCCTGGAGAAGAGAAGGCTCTGGGGAGACCTTATAGCAGCCTTCCAGTACCCGAAGGGGGCCTACAGGAGAGATGGGGAGGGCCCCTTTATCACGGAATGTATGATAATGTTAACGGGTAACGGTTTTAAACTGAAAGAGGGGACATTTAGATTAGATCTCAGGAAGAAATTTTTTACTGTGAGGGTGGTGAGACACTGGAACAGGTTGCCTGGAGAAGTTGTGGCTGCCCCATCCCTGGAAGTGTTCAAGCCCAGGCTGTTTGGAACTTTGAGCAACCTGGTCCAGTGCGAGGTGTCCCTGGCCAGGGCAAGAGGGTTGGAACTCGATGATCTTTAAGGTCCCTTCCAACCTAAACCATTGTATGATTTCTTTCCAATAAGTGGTTGCAGTTTGCTCATACAAGGAGCCTCTAGTAGAGTTTGTGGCATTTTCCTATGGCTATGTGAGGTTGAGAGTTATGGGAAACCACTCAGAGCAGCCCATCCATTGCAGTCCTCTGTCTCACACTTGTGCTCCTGCCACGTTCTGGGAAGCAGAAGTGTTTTGTATCCAGTGCTTCCTAGTCTAGTGGATGTCAGCAATGCTGGGAGAAAAACTAAGCCTGGAGGGAACACTAGGAGATGTTCTGCATGGAAATTAATGTTCAGGACTGTTAAAGCACAAGCCTTAATTGCTGGTGGCCCATTTTCCAGTGTGATAGTTACATTCTAATGTACCAGTTTTGCTTCAAACCTGCTTGATGCTGACACGAGCACAGACTAAAATGCTAATAACCAGCGTGCCCAGTCAGCTCCCTGCTTGCACTGTCACTCTGCTTGCTCCCTGCAGGCTCTGTGCTTGTCAAAAATCTCTAAGTTGCAATTTCCATGAGGATCCACTAATGCATGTCCTTCCTGACGTGTTGGTTAACAGATCCAACCATTGAAGTGGTCAGTCCCATGCAGGACATAACTGTTGATGAAGATGGCACAGCAGAGTTCATATGCCAATATTCTAGGCCAGTACACGCCATATGGAAGAAAAATGATCAGGAAATACATGCAGATGGGCAGCGAGTGATTATCGATCAGGACTGGAATGTAAGCATGTTAAAAATTAAACCTACGGTACCAGAAGACACTGGCATCTATTCTTGTGAAGCTGAAGGCATTAAAGTGATGGCTGCACTTGATGTTCAAGGTGAGGTCTTCCAGCCAAAGAGGAAGACTATCATGGGTTCCAAATTAGAGGTGGAAAAATCATGGCAGCATCTCACAATAAGTCACACATCAGATGATACCTGCTCTTTGATGTTCACTCCAGTACTGATAACGATGATAAAAGTAGTTGGGAGTTAATGGGTGTTAAATAGGAAACTGCAGCATTTCGCTGGAGTTTAGTTCTAATTAATGCTCACTTATTACACCACTTACACATCCTACCTTTTCTACAGTGAACCGCGACATCAGTGCGATGGGGCGTGTCCTGCTGAGCTATTGTGAAGGCACAGGTGTAATGTTGGTCCAAAGAAATAATGATACTTTTTGCTGTTACAGAGTGCTTTTTCTGCACATTGTGCCTTAAAACCAGTAGCTAATGGATAGTTTGGAATTTCATTTTATTTTCAGCTAAGCTAAAGTAGTTTGATATTTTACTTATTTCAAATACTGATCATTCAGGAGCTATCTTCTTACTTGTCATCAGCAGACAAAAAATTAAAAATAGTCTTAGGATTTTATATTGATGCTTCTTACTTTTTTCTGCTTTGTATGAAATTATTGTTTTCGGTCATCAGATTGAGTTAGTGTGACCAGCAACAACTGAATTCTGAATTCTTGTGTTTTGTTAGGCAATTATGCCTTCTAGTCTTAATCAGAGCTGTGAGTACAGAAGAGCAGGGTATTGTTTATTTTCTACATTGATAAGCACTTTCCATTTTAGGAATTTAAAAAGATGTTAATGAACATAATCTAAAAGCATCCCAGAGGAGGCAGGATTTGCAATTGTCTGCCTTTCATAGTTAGGAAAACCGGTACTCCGAAAGTGCACAAATAAACAGCTTGGATTTGTTCTAACAAAATTATACGTTCTCAAAGGGTTTACCAACCCCATATAGAATTTTTTTAGTAACTCGCATTTGGGGTTTTTGCTATTAAATAAATTGTTCAGGGTTGTTGGGGTTTTTTTGTGATTATTTTTTTTCTTAGTGTAGTTCCAGCTAACGGTTATAGAGATCTAAACAGGAATGTCTTAGGGCGTTGGTTTATATTATAGTTTATGCTGACTGTTGTATGGTATTTGTGTAAATTGTATTTACTCAACCGTGCATTCCCACTGTTGTGCATGTAATTTGTCCGTGTAGCTGGTCTAACATGAATTATATTCACACGCGCCAGCCCACATTTAATTTTGCACCAGGCTGATTGCTTATTTATGAATGCCAACTGATGCATGACTCTGCAGGCAAATGGAGCGTGTAGTTACGTGCATGTTTCTCACCTCACAATCCACCACACACACATGAGAAAATAAACCTAATACATTATCACAGAGCTTTTGTAATAATTCAGAAATTTAGTACTCAAAATGCCATTAATGCAGATTTTAATTCTTTGTGTGCTCCCTGGAGGCAGAATTGCAAATGCACTCTTAACTCAGATGACAGTCACTACAGCTTTGTCAGCTACAGTATTCTCTTGCGTTTGCTTTGCATGAAAGATAGCAAGATTTTGTCATCAGCTCTCACTGGATTCACATCTCCCCAGATATGATGACAATTACGCTGCCTGGCAGATCTGTGGAAAATGTTTCATGCTGTGGGACAGAAGGAATTTGATGATACTTTATCATCTCGAGCTATCCCCTCCTATCAGTGATTGACCTGATTCATATAAACACCAACATTTTTTACTTTATTTGTAAAACACAAGTTGGGTTTCTGGAGGAAGTCTAGATGAAATGTTAGAGGTTCTAGAGGTTTATCATTATTTTTAAACTATCTTACTGCTTAAAATGTTTTTTGGAGGGCCACGAAGATGATCAGAGGGCTGGAGCACCTCTGCTATGAGGACAGGCTGAGAGAGTTGGGGCTCTTCAGCCTGGAGAAGAGAAGGCTCCAGGGAGACCTTAGAGCCCCTTCCAGTACCTAAAGAGGGCCCACAAGAAAGCTGGAGAGGGACTTTGTACAAGGGCATGTAGTGATAGGATGAGGGGTAATGGCTTTAAACTGAAAGAGGGGAGATTTAGATTAGATCTCAGGAAGAAATTCTTTACTGTGAGGGTGGTGAGATGCTGGAAGAGGTTGCCCAGAGAAGCTGTGGCTGCCCCATCCCTGGAGGTGTTCACGGCCAGATTGGATGGGACTTTGAGCAACATGGTCTAGAGGGAGGTGTCCCTGTCAATGGCAGGGCCTTTGGAACTTGAAGATCTTCCAACCTAAACAATTCTATGGTTCCATGTTTCTTTAAATATAGTTTTGTGTTAGGACATGGTTGAAATTAACAACAAAACCTACAAGCACAGTTTATCACATCCATGTCCTTTCTATCAGCTTTCCGGCAGTGGGAATCATCCAGTGCTCCGAGGCTTGCTAATATTCAGATATCCATGGACAAATAATTAATACTGTTCATCATCCTTCTTTTCCAGCTAAGAACAGCATTGTCCAGGGCTTGGAGAATGTGGAAGCTGTGGAAGGAGGGGAAGCCCTGTTTGAATGCTACCTTTCCAAGCCCGAGTGCTACAACTACAACTGGCTGATTGACGATGAGCCTGCCAAAACTACAGAGAACACTGAGATGGTTTACTTTGAGAATGGACGCCGGCATGTTCTGCTGCTAAAGAACCTCACTCCCCAGGACAGCTGCAGGGTGACCTTTATGTGCAGCGACGCAGTGACCTCAGCCTTCCTGACGGTGAAAGGTAACTCAAGCATTCATGCACAGGGAATCTTAAATTTCTGGTTGGAAAGCACAAATGAACCAGGAAAATGATGAGTATGAGAGAGGAAAAGTTGTGTTTGTTGCTTGCTTCTTACCTAAATCTTCTTTCTGTGCAACAAGTGGCAGATGTTTTACAGTTTCTTCTTTTTCCATATGCCATGACACAGATATGAGCAGCATCAGTTGGCAATGAGATAGGAGCGAATGACTGTCTTATAATTGTCATTATTCTGAAGAGTTGGGTTGTGTTGTGTTTATAGGTACTTCGGGGCTCTAGAGGTGAGAGTTATACCAGCAACAATACTAGCTCTGTATCCTTGTATTTTATGCTATTACTGAGACCCTTGAGGGATTGGAATGCCCTTGAGTACAAGAAGTGCCACCCTCAGTCAAAGCATAGTATCTCCACTGTGGTTTTCTGCTACTTGGGAAAGAAAGACATTGATGGGTTGATTTTTGCTCCTGAAAGTTTTGGAAAGTTTCAGTCTCCAATGGTTCCTTCTGTTCTGGTGATATACAAAACTTCCCTTCTCATGATCTCCTTGGTCTCCAAGACCCAACTGTCTAGAGCTTCACAAAAATATTCACAAAATCTCTTGCCTGTCTTTGTTTCTCTAACTGAGGGCTTGATTACATATTTTTTATCTATAGGATGGCGCCTACAGATCTTGCAGCCTCTCACAGATGTGGAAGTGTCTCCAGGGGAGAAAGCTACGTTTAGCTGCGTTCTAAGTGAAGCTGTGCCAATTAATGAGGTTGCCTGGTACAATAATGACATAGAGATCCAGTCAGATGAGGACTGGGAGATACAAGCAGATGGAAACAAATACAAACTTATTCTGAAAAAAGCCCAACCGCATCATTCTGGTGAAGTGACCTTTGCTTCCAGGGAAGCAATTGCATCCGCCAAGTTATCTGTGATAGGTAAGTGTCTGTTGTTCTAGCCCAGTGGCACTTGAAATCTCAGACTATGGTATTGAGCTACACCACTGACTTTTCTCATCTCTGTACTGATTCTTTTCTCTTTGCCTTGCATGTCCCAAACTAGTGTTCTTAGTCTGAGAAGATGCTGCTGGGCAACTTGGTTTTTGATGAGAAACTGCTCACTTCATCAAAAGAAAATTGTATCAGGCTGGCTGATATGGTGTATCAGGCAATGGTAGAGAAGTTCACCAGCTTTCTTTAGCTGCAGTCTTTTGTAAATTGTAACATGGAGTCTAAGGGAAATCAATTTACTCAGAATTCAACATCACCCTGGGCAAACGTGGACATGGGAGGGAGAACTAGAGTGAACAACAAAAGATTATCCAGGGGAGCAGAAAACCCTTTGAAATCTGCTGATCTTCTCAAGTGCTGGGCAACCAGTTTTCCAGATTAATGACTTACATATCAAAATCTTCGTGTGGGTGACATCCATGAAACACATGCCTTGTACTCAGAGATAAAAGAGTTGATAGCTCTTGGAGTACTTCAAAAGTAGACAAAATGACAGTTCCCTAATTCCCTTGTGGGGCAGGTTAGACCAATAACCTATCAATGTCCACACAAGGTCTGGCTCCTTCCTATGGTGGGATATGTGGCTCACCCAGCAATGGTCACACCAGCACAACCTCAGCGATGGTTATGAGATAATTATGTCTTTTAGCCTCATACTGTTCTTGAGATGTTCAGGAGTCACTGATTGACCATCCCTCTTTTAAATGATTATGGGTAGTCTGTCTGTCTAATGACTTTTGAGACTTGACATATTCTAGTCGTTTCCACACAAAAAAATGGGTGTTGATGGATTTAGAACAGTTTTATCTTATTTTGGGCACCTACATTTTAGGAACTGCAAAATACTATCCTCATGAACTCCTCCTGTTGATGGGTTCTCTGTATGAAATTTGGCTGAAAATAGAGAAAGTAAGCTCATATGTTATGTAGAAATGAATGTTTCTGGTGTCCAGAATTACAGAACTGTCTGATTACCTTATTTACCTTTAATTTGTTGGATTGGTACATCGTGGCAGGTCATTTGCTTGGTAAACGCCTTGAACTTGAAGACTAAAAGAATTATTTCTGTCTTCTAAGCCAAAGTGTAAATGAGGTGAGGAACATTTTATGGTGTACTGAGTATGATCATCAGTAGCCAGTCTGGTAGGACACAAGAGCATTCCCATTATGCATTTATTTGTTATTGCCTGATGCTGTGACATATATAGCAATTACAGAGAAATTGAGTGACTTGCTATTAAAATACTAGAGAGTTACTCTGTAGTCCAACAATAACTTGATTTCTATTAAGGCCAGACCTGAAATAAATATGATCAATGCCCAAACGTATTTTAATTTTTCAGCTAAGTTCCTTGATCATACAGACAGCAAACCGTCATCTTTATTTTGAGCCAGCTGCAATAAAGTAGCGGGAAAAAAATCACAATATAAGACATTAAGTATGTGAGATGACACTTGGAAAACAAATAACATTAGCAGTGTAGATCAGGGCAGATAAAGGAAAACTCAGTGGTGCACAGGTATGTCTCATGGCCACAGGCATGTACCCATCAACTTTACAATAAGGCAAATATTGAATCTATTGATCTTCATTCTCATTGCTTGTAGAAGGCTCTTGATTGTTTTAGTATAAAGCATTATTGCTCACGTCGTACATCATGGGACCTCTGTTGTGCCTTCAGCCCACCCTGATCCACCTGAAGAACCAGAAGTTTTAAGTAAGAACAGCCACTCTGTCACTCTGTCTTGGTACAAGCCGTTGAGCGACGGTGGTTGTGACATCCTAGGCTACAACGTGGAGAGGAAAATCCCAGGTATTGGCTGGCAGTCGTGCAGCAAGGGCATTATTCAAAACACAGAGTTTAAAGTGGATGATCTCACCCCAGGTGAACCCTACAGATTCCGCGTCTCAGCTATAAACAAAGTTGGGGCCAGCGAGCCGGTGCACTTCCCGCAGATGGTGAGGCTAGGTGAGAACGGAGAGATGCCCCCATGGAGGACTGCAAGCTGCTGTAGACCTTGTGTTTCGCATGGCGTGCCTGCTTCACCCATTCCAGGCATCTCCTGGAAGACAGTTTTTCAGTGCTTTGCTGCCAACACAATAGAGGAGAAAGAGCTTGGGAAAATTGTTCTTGGCTGCCGCGAACAAAACCTGCTGCGTTGTTAGTTCTCAACACTTATTTTCTCCAAACTGCATCAAGCTGTCTTGCAGCCTGCATTGCATCAATGCATTGTCTGGTCACCAGGAGTTTCTTTTCTGGTGAAATTAGGATGGAATGAGTCAAAAGGGGCATGTTGGAATGCATTTGGGGTAACTAAGACCCTGGTACCAATGCAGAGGGTGGGCAGTGTTGTCTTCTTCACCCATCTTTCTCTTTTGTTATGTTATTTGTATATCTTTTTCAATAAACCCCAAAAAGAAATGATGGAGGACACAGTTTCTTTGCTGTCTGTTGGTGAAACTTTGGAAGCTTCAGTGGGATGGAGACCCACTCCCTCAGCCTTTCTCTTCTTGCAACTCTTTCTGTGATAGCTGAGTGTCCAACAAATTCCTCCAAGTGAGAATAATAACAATTTAAAAAATCCTCTTTTTGCAACATAATAACTTCCAGTGTGTCAGCTGGGCACCAATAGCACTGTGTATGCTGACTGGGTCTGCAACAAACCCAAGGTGTTTGGGACAGTGATCCCCTCACCCCAGTGAAATGTGCAGAGGGGCAGATCATGCTCAGGAGCTGCTGGTTTTGGGGACTCAGCTGTGTGCTTTACATCCCAGTCAACATCTCCACATTCAATTGAGGCCTTCCGAACTATAAGAAGACACAGAGATTTTTTTATTTTTAAATTCTTTATGCTTTTTGAGAATTCTTACTCTTCCTAAGCAAATGTAAATATGCAGATTTTCTTTTTTTTTTTTTTAACTTTCAAGACTGGGATGAACGCTCTTTTTAGTAATCTCTTCTCTTTTTTTTATTCTTTTCATTGTTTCTTTCTTGTCTCTCTTCAGAACTGCTTCACTTCTAAACATTAAAATCTTCTACAATCTGTAGGACTGCTTGAATACTGGTGATGGGTAAATGAAGATCAGCAAATATGCAGGAATGTGAAAAATGCAACCACTTTTGCATGTATATATTTAAACGGAGCTGATTTAACTGCTGGGAGAGCTTGTGAAGTTATTTTGATGTTACCTTTGGAAGTGCAAACTTTGGATGCTGCCAGTCATTTATTTTTTCCTTTGGTTGTCTACAACAGCTAAAGAACCTATGGATGACAGATGGGATGTTTGGGTATTTTACGGAGTGATCTCGAGTGCCTTAAAGCCAAATTATGATATGTTCTTTGTGTTAATTCACCTTTTTTTTCACTTATAGAGCCTTCAGTTACAGTCACTCAACCTTTGGTGGGAGGATCAGTCTCAGAAGGGGAGGTGGCTCGCTTGGAGTGCAAATTATCAAGTGAAACTAAAGAGAGCGTGAAATGGTTCAAAGGAAAAGAACAAATACGAGCTGGAGGGAGATACGAGATCCTCTCTGATGGCAAAAAACAGACACTCATTATTCATGCATTTAAACCTGAAGATCAGGACACATACACCTGCATGGTTTCTCCACAAGTCAAATCTGTTGCCAGCTTGTGTCTTGAAGGTAAAGAGAGTACATTCCTGTGATGTTAAATCAGTTCTGTTTATGGACATCCAGAGCCATCTCCACAGCTTGGGCTGGAATTCATTTTCTTTTACAAACTTTGATAACAATCCACAAATAATTGTTATCTTCCTGTTTGGTATTGCCTGGTATGTTTCCAAATCCCTAACAGCTTTGAGCTGGTCAGATGAGATTTTCCCGAGTCAGATATTTAAGGTGTGATATACTTGCCTTTGTGGGGGTTTCTGGTGCCTTCTGAGATGCTTTGGGGTATTCTGCTCGACCTTCAGCTGCCACTTCAGAAAGTGAGGGCTCTTTTGTGTGTTCTGCTTGGTATCTGCCAGCCCCTGTCCAAGACATCCCAAACAGCTTTGCGTCATAATGTTTAGGAGGCTGCCCCTACAGTGGGATTCAGTGGCCCCCACATAGGCATCTAGTGCCATTGAGGCACTTCAGGATATTGCTTCTGGCCTCCAGCTTCTTCTTCAGAGGAACTTGGAGCACTCATAGGTCCTGTGTTGTATGTGACAATCACATGTGGATGGCCCAGACAGCCTGGAGCATCTCAAACGGCACTGGGCACTATGTGGAGAAAAAGGGTGAGTCACAACCTTCTGTCTTGGGCACATCTTAGCAGGCAGGTGTCTTCATCTGAGGTGGGAGTGTCAGCTCCCATTATAGCCAGCAGAGATCTATTCAAGACAGTCAGCGAAGCCCTGCCTTGCTCTAAAATAGAATGAGCCTGAGTAGCTTTCCAGGCTCCACTGACGGTCTTGGCTTCATATTCACCAACTGCAATATTTTAAAAGGGCAGAAAATTATTTATTGGGTTCAAATGTGTGAGGAATTAAAAAAAAAAAAAAAAAAGTTGTTTGGACATGTTTTAAGTGCGTACATAGAATCACAAGATAGTTGAGGTTGGAAAGATCTTCTGAAGATAGTGTAGTCCAGCCCCCTGCTCAAAGAGGGGTCACAGAATCACATGGGGTTGGAAGGGACCTCCGGAGATCATCTAATCTAATTCCACCTAGAACAAGTAGTCCAAGACCACATCCAGTAATATTAAATTCACATTTTGTCCTCAACAGAATGCTTTGTTAAATGCCACTGATAGCCCTCTGCCTGGTCTTTAGAATAACATTTCCATGTGCTTTCTCAGAGCTTAGTCACAGACTTGTAAAATCTTATCAATTTAATTCTCCTCAGTTCCAACAGTGACAATGCTAAAAGAGATCGCCAGAGAAGCGCCTCCTGCAAGACCACCAGAAGAGCTGGTGGATGGCCATGTCCAGCCCAGCTTGCCCCCTGAGGCTGCTCAGGAGGGAGACCTTCACCTCCTGTGGGAAGCCCTGGCCAAGAAACGCCGGATGAGCCGGGAGCCCACCTTGGATTCCATCAGTGAGGTGCCTGAAGAGGACGAGAAGCTTCAGAAGTTGAGGAGGGAGGAAGCAGAGATGTCTCACTATTACTCAGAGGAGTACTCCACGTGTGATGAGCTGGCTAGGACAGGAGAAGCAGATTTCTCTTTCACGAGCTCAGATGATGAGTCTAGAGCTGGGACTCCTTCATTGGTGAACTACCTCAAGAAAGCTGGGAAGACAAGTGTCAGTGTTACTAGCAAGGTTCAGTCCATCTCCACAGGCAAATTGTGGAAACAGTGGGAAAAATCCAGTGTGGAGACTGTTGTGTCGGCGTCAGCTGCTCAGCCAGCTGAACCAGAAATGCCAGATTTAGATGATCCTTCTATGAACAAGGCCGCCGTGAAGATCCAGGCTGCTTTCAAAGGCTACAAAGTCAGGAAAGAGATCAAGCAACAAGAGTGCCCAGTGTTTACTGAGACCTTCAAAGACTTCTCTGGTGAGCCTGGAAGCACTCTCCATCTTGAATGTGTGGCCCACAGCAAAACTGACATGAAAGTCCGTTGGCTGAAAGACGGGGAAGAGCTTTCAGACGGTCGCTATTATCACATAGACAATTACAGTGACGGAACCTGCTCTTTGATTATCACTGGCCTGGACAGGAAAGATGCTGGTAAATACACCTGTGAGGCATCCAATAAATTTGGCAAGGTTTCACACAGTGCTAAGGTGGTTATTGGCACTCAGGAACCTCAAGTTCTTCGTAAGGAGAAACAGGTCAAACCAAGCACTGACAGCGAGACAGAGAGCTCATCTGGGAGTGAGCTGGATGATGCTTTCCGAAAAGCAGGAAGGAGACTTCATAGACTCTTCAGGTCCAAGATCTCAACAGAGATATCTGATGTGGAGGAAGAGCTCTTTGTCAGTGCAGATGAAGGGGACATAGAGGTGGTTGACCATCAGACGTATCGTGAGGATGACCAGTACATCTACATCAAGTTTGAAATCTTGTCTGAGGCAAAAACTGCTGCCACTCGATTCAGAGAGATGTTTGGTGCTCTGGGAATTCCCGTGGAGATTGACATTTTGGAACAAGGCCCTAAAAAAATTGAATTGCGTATTGGGAAAGCAACACCACCCACCCATGGGAAATTTGCACCACCACTAGTGAGACCTCCACCACCTTTGCTGACTTCTGATACAGGTAGGTGAAGCAAACTTGTTTATTCTTTGGAAAAGACAGCTGAAGCAGGTCAAAATGTTATATTTTTAGTCATGAGTAACATCCAAAAAGCCTTTGTTTTTCATTTGGTGCAGATATTTTCCTGGAAAATTTCCGCTTTTTGAAAAACTTATGAATTTATTAATTCTTTTTCATTTTGAGGGAGAGGAAGGAGGCTAGTGATGAAGGAGGGAGTTGCAGAGTATTGACTTACCTACAAGGCTGCTTTTCACAATGGAAAAGTCCCTTATTACAATAACATGGTCATAAATGCTATGATTATTATGCTTAAATAAATGAAATAGTTTTCAGAACAGTCCTGAGGGAGAACAGATCTATCAACAAGGAGAGGAACAGAGGCAATATATAGTTTGCAGCTGTGGTACTGCAATGCTTATGGTATTAAGGAGTATTTTCATAGTGCTTGTCGGGGTGTTTCTTCTTGACTGTCTTCATAGTCTCATAGTCTCTTTTACAGTTTTCATAGACTGTAAAAACAGTCTACAGAGTCTGCAATTAAAAAATCTAGAAACCAGAATTCTTCAGGCACTGGGCAGCAGTGCTCTTAAAATACATCTTTTAACACAACCAGGTTTTTCTTTTCTTCTCTTCTAACTACTCTGACTTTAGCTCCCATGTTCCTGACTGAACTCCAAAACCAAGAGGTACAAGATGGATACCCAGTCAGCTTTGACTGCATCGTTGTTGGCAAACCGCTCCCCACGGTTCGCTGGTTCAAGGATGGGAAAGCTATTGAAGAAAATGATCATTACATGATCAACGAGGACCAGGAAGGGTGCCATCAGCTGATCATCACAGCTGTGGTCCCCACCGACATGGGTGTTTACCGTTGCCTCGCTGAAAACAACATGGGAGTTGCTTCAACCAAGGCAGAGCTTCGAGTTGACTGTAAGACTCAAAATCACTGTAGGAAAAAACAAGGGAAGGGGTCCTGCTGAGAGGTGGATTTTTTTTTTTTTTTTTCAAGAAAAATGCCATTTATAGTAAAAGAAAATGCAGGAGTTGCCCATAAAATGTTTCACTTGCAAACCTCTTGGGTTCATTTGGGTTTTGCCAACACCGAGGCAAGGCTCAGAGAAAAGCTTTTTGGGTAAACAGAGGTGTTTTTCATAATCCAGGGGGCTGTGAAATTCACGCTGCAGTGGCAGCGTGAAATCAAACTGCCAGTCACTCAAATTAGTAGAGAAACTATATAGTGGGAAAAATAGTTTCAAAGCTCAGAGTATAAAAACCACTTCCTTTTTCCATTTAACAGTGACCAGCACCGATTATGAGACAGCAGCAGATGCAACAGAGACATCTTCTTACTACAGTGCCAAAGAATATATTTCAAGGTAAAATATCTACCTCTAGCTCTTTATAACTTCTGACTTGATAAGATCAATATGTATATTTACATCAAGCCTGTTTTTTTCTATATCTGTCAGGGCCAGTTTAATGTCATAAAGAAACAGCCACACCAGCTGAGATGCAACAGCTGGACATTTATCACGTGTGAACATGCTCTGGCTGCCTTCAGGGCAACCTGGATGTTTCCTCAGAAAAATACTCCAGTATTTTTCATGTTAAATAGTGATGAATCAGGGAGTGGAGCAATAGGGCGAGGGCTAATGGTTTTAAACTGAAAGAGGGGAGACTTAGATTAGATCTCAGGAAGAAATTCTTTGCTCTGAGGGTGGTGAGGCACCGGAACAGGTTGCCCAGAGAAGCTGTGGAGGCCCCATCCCTGGAGGGGTTCAAGGCCAGGTTGGATGGGGCTTTGAGCAACCTGGTCTGGTGGGAGGTGTCCCTGC
>JAOXJK010000012.1:2817094-2865632 GCA_025774025.1 Xenus cinereus
TGTTCAAGGCCAGGTTGGATGGGGCTTTGAGCAACCTGGTCTGGTGGGAGGTGTCCCTGCCCATGGCAGGGGGGTTGGAACTTGATAATCTTTAAGGTCCCTTCCAACCTAAACCATTCTACAATTCTATGATTCAAAAACTGACAGACTGAATTAAACTTAAAATAGGTGATTCTGATTCCTAACTCTTTTCTGGCTTGCTGACTTTCTTCTTTCTGATTCTAATTGCTGCTTAGCCGAGAACAGGAGGAATCTACCACTGAGGAGGAGCAATTGCCCCAGATCTTTGATGAGCTTCATGATATTCATGTGGCACCCGGAGCATCGCTGGCTAAATTTCACCTGAAGGTGAAAGGTGAGGGGAGCCCACAGCCCTGTCAGTTGTTCCAGTTTGAAATGCTGGACACGGGCTTCTCATGTGCTCTTCTGCAGCTGTGACCCCAGTCTATGCATCTTGCACCACATTTGCACAAACCAGCCAGAAGAATGTGTATGTGCTAATAAACAATGACTTTTTGCAGCAATAATCAGGCAGATTAAGTGTCTCATTCTGTGTCAGTGTCTACAGGCATTACTACAGGCATATGCTTCTGAAAACTGAATCCTGTAGTTCTTTGAGCACGTTAGTTATGGAGGAGCAATAAGGAATAGAAAAAAAGATAGAGTATACTTTATTCTCTTTAATAAATTAAACAGTTCTGGGCTTGCCTTACTTTATAAGAGGGTTCCTGCTACAACCTAAAAACTGCAAAACCATCCTCCTGGTGTTGTCTGTCTGTCTGTTGACTGGCTGCAGGGAGAGGTAGGGATTCTTCTGTTTTCTCCAATTGCTGCCTTATAAAAAGGATGAGAACTGTTTTGGTTCCAACTTTTCTCTTTGTCTATATCGCAAATCAGACCTAAGTGTTACCTTTCCAACCTGGAAGGCATTTGGATATGCAGCCAATATGGAGAGTGCCCGAAACTAAAGAGACAGGACAGAACTTTACTAAATAAATAGAATTTAATGAATTTGCAGCCATTCTGAATTGAGTAAAACCTTGAAACAGCAGCCCTGGGCAGAGTTGAGGACTCCTTGGCTGCTCAGAGGATCTGCCTGGTTGGAGATGCTCTAGAGTCGATGTTGTCAATGAATTCTGTTCTCCGTGTCTGTAACTGCTCCTCGCAGGGTACCCACAGCCTCGTCTCTATTGGTTCAAAAACGGAGAGCCGTTAAAGCCCTCGGACCGTATCCTGAAAACTGATAAACAGGAATTCCACTCGCTGGAAATTCGTGACGTCACTAAGGCAGATGCTGGCCAGTACTCAATATTTGTCATCAACTCTGCTGGTTCTGCATATTCGTCGGCCAGGCTGGTAGTCAAAGGTAGGTATTAGATTGGTTTTGGCACCTGATTTTTCTCTGTCTAGTGGCTCTTTCCATTTTCTATAGCTATTTTTGTTGAGAAAGCCTACCAAGATAAGTCAAGGGAGGTGAGAAGTCTGTAGATAAAAGATGACGTGCTTTAATCTTGGTTTATCTGTCAATTTACTGCGTCCCCTGAAAATGAGACATGTCACTTCTCTAGGGTCTGACTGTTGTCTCATAAATGTACATTTTATTCCTGCCCAACCTCATTAACTTTAATACTTAATTTTATTAAAACTGAGGGTCTCTTATAAATCATACTAACATTTCTGTGTACTATGTCCTGCAAGGGGTAATCCCCTGGAGTCACTTTTTTTTTTTTTCCTTTAACTCATGGACAGAAAGTTGTATTTGTCACTTTGTTATTTTTCCTTGTGTTACAGATCCTTATGAGAAAGAAGAGCCATCAGAAGCAGGTGAGAGAAGCCATAGCAGGTGATAACAGAAACCCTAGGAATTTTTCAGTAAACTGACCCAGAAGATGTCACCATGTTTCACCCTTAATGTCTTTTCAGATTCCCATGAGCAGCTGATACCGCCAAGGTTCCTGGAAAGATTTACTAATAAAAAGGTGAAAAAAGGTGCCAGCATCACATTATCTGTAAAAGTGGAAGGTAAGTGGATAGATACGTTGCCTCTCTGCATAACACTTACCTTCCATAACTTCATGGCACATTCTAGACCCTCTCTGACCCAAGTCATTGTAAACTCATTGCCTGTATCTGAAGCTTGGGGCTCTACTCCCAGCTTTATAAGAGACTTTACGTGTTCTACAGAAAGTATCTTACTCATCTTCACCTCCATTTTCCTGTATGTAAAAACAGGGATAATAATATTGATTAGTCTTATGAAGATGTGTTGATTAAGAGGTTTGGTTTTACAAAAAGGTTTAATGTGCTTATGAGTGTACTGTAGAAAGGTTTATGTTCCTTTATTTTATCTTCCTTTATTTTCTATGATGCCTATTATTGTTGGGAAACTATCAGAAAATAGATCAAAATAGCATTTTTTGCTATCTTTTGCTAATAGCATGGCTCATATTGTAAGGAAGGAACACCATTAGGAAAACAGAAGCTCATTGCATTTGTTCTCCTTTAGGACACCCACCACCAACTATTACTTGGCTGAAAGAAGTATCTCGGGAAGACATCCTGTGGATCAAACCAGACACGCCTGGATATAAACTTGCCAGTTCAAATATGCATCACAGTTTAATTCTCTTGGATGTTAAAAAGAAGTACAGCGGAGCTTATACGTGCATCGCTACCAATAAGGCTGGCCAGTCCATCTGCACCGCCAACCTGGAAGTTGCAGACGGTAAATCTTTCTTACGGTTCGAAGACATTCTCTGTGTTCCCTTTCATACAGTGCCTAAAAGAAAAACAAGTGTGAACGATAAGGAAATTGATCAAATCACAACTGAAAAAAAAAGATTTTTCCCTAGATTAGCTGCGAATTTGCTTGACTTGCAGATGTTTACATTCTTTACTTCTGCAATGTTTGGATTAACAGAAGCATCTTTTCTGTATAAACAGAAGATAAGTCTAAGAAGCAACCAAATTAAGCACAAAGGAAGAAGAGAGGAATGTAAATTAACTAGAAAAAGTCACCATATAAAAAATTCTTTTTAGTGCTTTGCTCTGCCAAGGTATTTTGCATGATAGAATTTCCTCAAGGCAGCCAGAGTTATTTGATTCCCCTTTGGCAGAGCTTTCCAGAGCCTCTCCTGGCATAACTCCTTCAGTAGGAGGTAGGACAAGCCAAATGCAGGCTGGGAGTAGGGACAGCATGTGAAGGACTTAATTTTTTTTGTCATCCCACATTTCTACTTTACCAAGAGCTACAGGAGCATAAGTTGGGTGTAGAGAAATGGGGCAACCATACATCTGTATGAACAGGGAGGGGGGTAAACTATTTGCATCATTTGAGTGGGAGTATGTATCCCAGGTCAGATTGAGTATTCCAGTGTTCCCAGTAATCCATGTGTAGAAAATGTGCCTACATTAAATACATAAAAAGACCACTCTCTGCCTTCTGTCCTCTAATGATACACCCTAATCTTGCAGTGAAAGAGGCTGAAGTTCTGACCCAAGAGCGCGTGATGGTGTCAGAAGCTATCATGACCACACTGGGGTAAGTGGTTGGCCACCCATGCTGAAGGGGAGAGAGCAAGTACCACCCTGCAGAAGTTCCCCTGGGTCACTTTTAGGAAGTGTTCACTTTAACATCTTGTATTCATGTCTCAGCATTAGAGTTAAAATAGTTGGAGGTTCTAGGATGGAAAACACTATGAATATTCTAGTAACTATGTCAGCCATTTATGCTCAATTATCAGGGAGGATAGGAACAAGGACAAAAAGTAAAATAAAAATTGGGTAGGTCATATAAAACTCATGCCACTTTTTCATTTCCTAAGCAGAACGCCAAAAGAATTCACAGGGTCAAGGTCTGACTGCTACTTGACAACTTTGAAATGCATTGATGCTTCACAGAAAAAGAAGTAGATGAGAAGGTTCTGCTCACAAACTTCCTGTTTACAAATGCACCTGAAGAATAACCTCCTCAATTTGCCATTTTTGGCTTGTGCCATAGGCAGATACAGTCTGAAAAGTGGTATCCACATGAACACACCTTAGCTTCTAGAATATGTCCAGCCTAAAAGGCTTGACCAGTCTTTTTCTGGAGTGTGAAAGTGAAAAAATCTACAGTGTGAATTCAGCTCTTCCACTGCAACCTCTACCAAGGATGTGCTTGGAATCTGTTAGGCATACTCAATCACAGAATGATATGGGGTTGGAAGGGACCTCTGGAGATCATCTAGTCCAACCCCCTGCCAGAGCAGGTCCACCTAGAGCAGGTTGCACAGGAACACGTCCAGGCGGGAATCAGTGTTACATGGTTTATCACATAGTAAGTGGAGTGAGCTTTTTCTCTAGCAGAGAATTAGGGCAGATCAGCTTGTGCAATGAGAATTTATCTCCTGCCTCCGAAAAGCACAGGAATAGCAGAGATGTTGACTGCAGGATATGGGTGTTTTGAGAGAGCTGTAGTCTTGGGAAACAACACAAACACTCTTCATCAGATGCAAGCAAATGCTGGTAGTTCTTCATGTCCATGAAGCTGTCTTCACTCAGTCTTGGCAGTATAATCTCCTGCCCCTTTTCTGCTGGCATTTGGTGCTGGTAAAATCTGTCAATGTGGCAAGGGTCTCTTTAGACCTCAAAGCCACTGCAGTACCACTAGTCAGCTTGCTTCTCCAACACACAGGCATCCTGGTGTGGTGGAAGTAGGTCTCTTGGCAGGACCATGGCATCTATGTATTCTCCAGCCCTTGGTTTCCTGATGAAACCACTGGAAATTTTCATAGAATCATAGAATGTTTTGGGGACCTTGAAGATAGTCACATTCTAATCCCCATGCCACAGGCAGGGACACCTCCCACTAGATCAGGTTCCTCAAAGCCCCATCCAACCTGGTCATGAACACCTCCAGGGATGGGACATCCACAGCTTCTCCTTGTTATACATTTCATTTTAACGTTTAACTCTGCTTTACTCTTTCTTTTTCAGAGCTATTCATCCCTCTGAAACAAGAGAAGGTAAGAGAACCTATTCTCTCTCTCCTATTCCTGCCCTTCACATCTACAGCTGAGATTGTCGATGCATGATTGCTACCTACTTTTGTCCCGTTTTCTTGAAAATGTCTGAAATATTGGAGGACTGATCTCAGTTCAAGGGTGAATTATTTGGATTAAATGTGAGCAGGCATGGTTTCAAAAATAGGGGAAGTGAAGAAAAACAGACCTTCCTTCCACAGAAGCTTTTGTTACTCAAAAAAGATGACTTTGCAATGACATTGCCTGCTTAATAGAAAATTCTCTCTTTTCCAGGAGACCTTGAAGCTGGTAGAGAAGGCGTACCCAAAAGCCCTATTTCCTTAGCTGATGTTGGCTCAGAAGAGTTCTTCCAGAAACTCACCTCTCGTATCTCAGAAATGGTATCTGCAAAAATAAGTCAGGGTAAGCAACCTGGCAAATGCAAATTAATCAGTGTAGAAAAATGTGTGGTCTTTTTTTTTTTTTTTGAGGTATCATCTGGACTTTAAATATCAGTGGGCTTTATGAAGCAGTTTTTGAGGCAATCATCCTCCATAAGCATATGATTACTTGAAAATGCTTAGCACTAAGAATTTTTAGTAAGAGTCCATCCCAACTGCATGTCTGAGTCTACGGTTTTGAACTAGAAAAAAAGCTATTGCAGTAAACTGAGATGCCTGGTGTCTATTTTATGCGTACAGTGTTTGTTTAAATGAATTGGAGTAACTGTAAGCTTTAGAGTGGAGGGCAATTGTAAAAATTAGAAGTGTGTTTTGAACACCTTAGATATTTTGAATTCATCAGATATTCATCACTCCTGAGTCTGAAAGCAATTCTGTTTTGAAGACTTCCCACATCTTCAAGTCTTAGCTCACAAGGGGATTTTAAAATCAACTCAGAGCTGAAAACTGTGGGCACAGCTGTGCAGTAAACCATCGATTTGTTGAATTGAGTGAAAAATCTCAGTTTGTGTATCATATACTAATTATCTTGTAGTAAAATTTTATCTTGAAACAAAAATAGAGGCATTACCTCTCCTACAAATATTCTTGCAGTGCAGTAGGCATGCAACCTCATGTATTAAAATGTCCCAATAATTTATTTAATCCTAAATATAAATAGGAGGTCACACTAAATACAACAAATCCTTTTCCTAGGGAACATTTGTTTCTATGAAATTGAAAATTATCACAGGTGTGGTTCGTGTTCAAATTGCAGATCTTTATTTCACACTTTGCTGTTGCTCTACTTTTTAGCTACACTTCGAGTGCCAGGGGCAGAAAGTGACGATGAATCAAAAACTCCCTCCGCATCTCCTCGCCATGGACGATCCAGACCTTCATCCATCGCTCAAGAGTCCTCCTCTGAGTCTGAAGATGGTGATTCTAGAGGAGAGGTAGGATATCTATATGGACAAGTTTGACACAAGGGGAAAACGTTGCATGGAATGACCAGTCACCTATGGTTTAAGGATCTCCATGCCCTCTAGGGATGTGCTTCACTTTAGCAGGTATATTTAGGAGTTAAATATTGGGTCTGTGATACAGAGCACAGAGCACCAATTCTGATGCTCACTGTGTGGTTTTGAACAAGTTGTTCAAGTCAACATGGTCAAAACGTATCCATCATTTGGCACCTTTTGCTTTCATGACTGAACTTAAGAAAGTCAGAATTTGATTTTCTGTGGCCTTGGATGGAGTTGGTCAGAAGAATTTTGTTGAGAAGTTCTTCACAAGAAAAATTATAATTTTGTGAAAATTAGAAATTAGAAAATTTTTTGGTATTCATTTCAAATGGTTCTTGTAAAAAAAAAAAAAATTCCTTAAAGCTTTGGAAAAATGTTAACTTATTTTGACACTTTCAGGACCACTGTTTGTTTTGCTCTGTGAGAAAAATCCACTGCTTCATGGTGTAAATCTGAAACATCTCAAATAGTTTTGAAAATATGGCCTGAGTCTCCTAGAGACGTAATCTTCCACTGGCAAAAAGCAGTGACTCTCTTTACCAGACAAGGGCTGGAGAATAAAACATTAAACACAGATTAGCACTTATGTCCTGGTGGTATTTCTGTATTCTATTTTCAGAGCACAAAATAACTGTCGTTTCATTCCTGCAGATCTTTGATGTCTACATGGTCACAGCTGACTATGTGCCTGCTGCGCCTGACAGGGAGACCATCACATTGAAGGAAGGCCAATATGTGGAAGTCCTTGATTCAGCCCATCCTCTGAAATGGCTGGTCAGGACTAAACCCACCAAATCCAGCCCCTCTCGACAGGGCTGGGTGTCTCCAGCTTATCTGGACAAGAAACTAAAGGTGACTGATCAAGCTGTGGTTTTTTTTCATGTAAAATTACTTGCTCCTGTTGAAGTTTAGAGCCATTCCTTTTGCAAGGAGTGACGGATGAGGAGGTTGTTGAAGGGGTCTGTAACATGATTGGACTTTTTCATGTTTTGATTAGACAATATTTGTGTACGTCTGCAGGGGTACCTGGGTTTGAAAGACCTAATCATCCTCCAGAAAAAAAAAAAAACAAACCTTCATACTGGCTTAGGAATTGTTGAAAGGGACTGTGAACACAGGATATTCTATAGACTGCATTGAAAAAAGTACTGCTAACTTAAAGGAATAATGTTTCTTTTTTCTTGTATTTTAGTTGTCACCAGAGTGGGGAACAACAGAAGCTCCCGAGTTCCCTGGAGAGTTTGTTTCTGAAGACGAATATAAAAGGAAGCTGAGGTGAGCTCGTGTCATTTGGTATTTGCACCTTTGAGGTTTTCTGCCTTTTGAACTCAGATGAATGTTGGCATCTAGGTCCCTCCTGTCAGAGTCACTGTCTTTGTTCTGCTGACTCCTGCCACCTTCCCTTTCCCAGAATCAAGCAAACCCTCGATTTTCTCAGACTTGTGCAATTTGGGATGTTTGATTGTGTTTTGCCATTGATTTCAGCCTAGGAAAATTCCAGGAAAATTTCCATTCCTAGGAAAATCTAAATCATATTGGATGACTTAAAAGGAGAGGTTCACATGATGTTATTCCAGAAGCTCTCTGATTTCACAAAATCCTAAACTACAGTACCCATCTACTTTGGGTCATCACCCTATATGGTGATGTCTGAAGAGGACATGAAAGTGTTCAGCCTGGTGTTACTCCTTTGCAGTGCAACACGCTACTGCGTGTGGTTTCATGGATATATTTGCTTTCTTGACTGCATAAAGTGGAATTAAAGTTGCTACTGTCAACTTTACACAGATCCTTTTGTGGCTCGTGCTGTCTTCTCTCTGCCCCAACAGTAGACATCTATAGGTGTCGCTCCATGAGCAGGGTGTCCAAGTTCCTCTTATGGTCAGAGGGGATCTAGTCAACACCCTCCAGGGAGTCTGTTCCTCTGATTATATATATCTCTACTTTAGAGCCTAAAAATCTCTCGGCATGTCAAGGATAATTGTAATGATTTTTCTGTGATTTATTTTTGCCCATTCGTCTTCCCTTCAGCGTTCTTATCCAAGAACTGTTGATCTCAGAGGAGGATTACATTCAAGACCTACAGTTCCTCCAGACTCATCACCTTAGGTTCACTGAGACCTGTCCGAATGTCCCAGGAGCTGTCGCCAGCCAGAAATCCACCATCTTCAGGAATATTGATGACATTGCTCGCTTCCATTCCAGGTAGGAATTCCCATGTGACTTCATTTGAGACCAAATTGTGGCTCACATACCTGGTGTCAGAACCACAGTAATTATTGCTACTGTGAAGGACGTGGAGCACTGGCAGTGCTGAGGTGCAAGGGAATTGGTGGTCCTTTTAGGGATCATAGATGATGGCATAGCTTAAGTTAGAGCACAGGGCTGGGATTCCCATCAGACCTTCAAGGCTTCACATGTCCAGCCTATTTCTTACCTTTTAAGCAAATTTAATTGAGAAGAAGTAAATTATTATAAAAAGGCAGCATGGTCTTACAGATGCTTCAGTGATGTCTTCGTAGAGACACACATTCATCTAAAACTGATGCCAGCATCCATGCTTTTGAAACGTGTCCAGCTGTAGCAGGCTGCCCAGGTACAATGACAAGTGGCATGATGCCTCTGTCTACTCCAAGAAAGCTTTTTCTTGAGATCTACTATTCACAGAGTGACTTCCCAAGCTCCAGGCTGAAATACTTTTACTTGTGTCCTCAAACCTGGACAATTTGGCAGAGAGAGGAGGTGGTGTGCAATGTCTCACGTGATTTAGGGGCTTCCTTTTATACCTTGATGCCCTTGCTCTTAAGGGAAGTGATTGTTCTCATGGGAAGTCCCTGCCAACAGCATGAGGATTGTAGAATCATAGAACTGTCCAGGGTAGAAGGGACCTTTCAGATCACTGAGTCCAACCATCAACCTAACACTGACAAAAATCATCACCAAACCACGTCCCTCAGCACCACCTCTACCCATCTTTTAAATACCCCCAGGGATGACGATTCCACCACTTCCTTGGGCAGCCTGTTCCAATGTTTGATAACCCCTTCAGTATAGAAATTTTTCCTAATATCCATCCTAAACTTCCCATGGTGCAACTTGAGGCCATTTCTTCTTGTCCTATCACCTGTAACTTGGGAGAAGAGACTGACCACCCTCCTACAACCTCTTTTCAGGGAGTTGTAGAGAGCATTAAGGTCTCCCCTCAGCATCCTTTTCTCCAGGCTGAACAAGCCCAGTTCCCTCAGAATTTCCCTTTCTTCCCTATTTTCCTGTCCTGTGGTCCTAACTTTGGGTTTACCTTAGGGGGAGGTCAATAATATGCATGTACAAGGCTCAATAACCAACGGGCGTGCAGTATCTTCCCCAATCAACGTGCGCTCTGATCAGTGCTACCAGCATCGTAAGCAGGAACAATCAAAAAGGAGTTTGAGCAGGTTGCAATGAAAAGTACATAGTTTCTGGGAAAATCATTAGGGGGGGGCACTGCTGCTGCAATGGGGAGGATGCTTACATGGGACATCTGGCACTTTTCCTGGCTGGGCCATGAGAATAGATTTCCCTTCTGTTTCTTCCCTCTCCCTCTCTCTTCTCCTTCCCTCTTCTTCTGTTTTTCCCCAAAAGTAACTTTAATTGTGAGAGCTGATGCATGTCATCAGCCACCGACACTGTTAAAAATCTTTGTGCACTTGAACCTGCCTCAACATCCTTTGTGAAAGAGAGTTGGAGATCTATGTCTTCACTCATGGGGATGGATCCTTGATCCTCAAGCAGGAGATAAGGATCTGGGGAGGCTTTGACTTCCCAACTTGAGCTAAGCCCTGGAAAGTTATCCCTACCTTCCTTGCAGGGCATTTCATACATTCAGGCCAAGAGGGACAGCATCATGCTGGCTGGATGAAGAGGCATTGAGAAGTTTAATGCTAATTTTAATGTTAATTTGGCAACATCCCTCATTTCCCCCAGTCATTCCCTTTAACCTGAAATGGCCTGATTTAAAAGTCTGGCTGCTGGGGCTGCGTTCTAACCTCATTCCACCACCTCCTCCTCAGATGTCCTTTTTAACTCTGTCTCCACAGTGTCTTCCTGCGAGGCCTGCAGCTGTGTGACACCGACGACGACGTGGCCATGTGCTTTATCAAGCATGAAGTGGAATTTAATAAGTACATCCAGTACCTGGTGGGGAGGGTACAGGCTGAATCGATCGTTGTCAGCAAAGCTGTCCAGGATTTCTACAAGGTAAAACAGCAGCCGAAGTACCTGCATCCTAGAACCCACTGCATCAAGAAATACAGTTATTAATCACAAATGTGATCCTGAAAAGGATTATTAAATACTTTTGTGGGAAATCATTGCTAAATATAATAATTTTGTATTCACTGTCTAGCTCTTCCTGGTCAGTACTATCAATATGGGAAGGTATTTACATATGATTATGCATTTATGAATATTATAAAGATTATACAGACAAGAATGTGGCTGTGATTATGTCATTGTAATTAAGGGACGTTTTTAGGACCACCACATTATCAGACCAAGTGAACTCACATAAAATATTAGTATACATAGGGAAATCCCATTTCTCTTCTCCAGCTGCTCAGGATTGAAGTTCACTTGTGAAAAAAACACACACAACATTCCAGATCCATGAGCAGATGCGTGTTCGTGGATCCCTTGAGCAGCAGCACTGCTCCTCTGTCCATCTGATACCCCTGCCCAGAACCTGAGCACTTTTACTTTTTCCATGAGCCTCCTCCTCACCGTCTATTCCAGTCTGATGCTCGCTAGAA
Organism: Xenus cinereus; assembly: GCA_025774025.1. Classification (NCBI taxonomy): domain Eukaryota; kingdom Metazoa; phylum Chordata; class Aves; order Charadriiformes; family Scolopacidae; genus Xenus; species Xenus cinereus. The sequence goes on from JAOXJK010000012.1 coordinate 2,828,350, forward strand.
AAATAATGCTCATACTCACACTCACCCCACGTTCACAGATCAGTGGAAAGTATAGACATCCAGCTCAGTGGCTGATGTTCTCACACATGGACTCCTCTCGACAAATTCAGCATTTCAGACATCTTGCAGTCTAAAATAATAACTAGCTGGAAAGGATGGGGAGAGTTCTAAGCGTCCAATATATGGGATGTAAAGTCTGGTAGAGCTATCCAGTTTTGGCTGAGATAAGCCCATGAACCAGCATCATATAAAGCATCTTCCAGGGAGCAATCCTTTTTATTGTTCTTTATAACAACCCTTCCTCATTCTTCTATGTATTTTTTCAGAGATACACGGATGAAATTTTAGTGAATGAAGATCCTTCACAGCCACTTATCCCACCACTCCAGCACTACCTGGAAAAACCCATAAACCGGATCCAGCAGTATCAGACTATAATCAAGGTGAAGCGCTTTTGTTATACACTTATACCTGATAAGTTTGTGTTCTGCTTTGTGCAGCTTATGTAGAAAAAGACTTTATTTTTATTTCACATTACTTGGCTTCCTTCTGATGCAACCACAATTGAAAGCTGCTTGAGTAACAAAGACAGTAATCATCCCTGGTGATGTTGCTTTCTAAATAGTTTTGTAAATATATATCCAGGTAGAGATTCACAGTCTCCAACCCCATAAAGTTCAGCAAGCTCTATCTGAGTGATCTTTAAATATATGTATACACAAATATAAAAAATACATAGATATATGATTACATATATGTATATATCCATGACAAGTATGAAATTGCTTCACACTCAGGAACAGGTATGTTATAAAAATAAGCAGTTTCCAATGCGTAAGATATTGACTTACCACTTTCTTTCCTTGTGTTTCATACTGACATGATAGTAAGATGACATTTGCCCCCGTGAAAGCTTTGGGGCATCCTGAAATGTTTCGTCTTTCAAGCTCTCATCTGTCCTACTATCTCAGGCTCTAGCCCAGAACAAAACCAAACATTTCAAAGTAGCATTTTAAATAGTATTTTTCCATGGGAAATAGCACTAGGATATCCAGGAAGAAGACAGCTCCAGGAACAGGAGCAAATCTGAGAACAGTGTAACTTGTCTTTTTCTATTTTTTTCCAGCTTCTCTTTCTGTTAATCTAATATTGACTCTTAGTTTAGCACTGCCACAAGAATCGCTTGCCCCATGGTATCACCAGGGTAAGAACAAAGGAAATGCAATGGATACATTTAGGATTACTTTGGGTTTCTTTTTGTTTTCAATCACTGCAACATATCTGGTACTTGCTTCAATTTTGTCTCTGTTTAATATCAGCTAATGTAAGGAAAAGCCAGACTGGTTACTCATTAAACCTGCAGAACGGGTAGGAAGGAAGGGACTTTAGTAGCCAAATAGCACATGGTGAAAGAACAGGATAAAAGTTGCTCAAATGACTGAGCTGGAACAGATACTGGGAAACTCTTTGGCTATCAAGGAAATGTATTATTTATTTTTTTTTTCTGACTGCCCAGTAACATTTGCTTCATTCGTCTACAGGAATTAATCCGAAACAAAGCAAGAAATAGCCAGAACTGCACTCTGCTGGAGCAGGCTTATGCCATTGTGTCTGCGCTCACCCGAAGAGCAGAAAACAACCTCCACGTCTCACTCATTGAGAATTATCCGGGGACCTTGGAAAGCCTTGGTGAACCCATCCGACAGGTAACTGGAATTTCTCTGTGTTGTGTTGGACAAACCATTTACTCTGCCTGTTTTTATCCCATGTCTTGTGTGGGAATCACGGTGTAGTGCTGAGTGGAGTTGTAAGGCTAAATTACAGTAATAGTGAGACATTGGTGGGGATTCATCTACCCACATTTAGACATCCAAAAAAAGCATCCAATCACACCCCAAGAGTGCTTACTTCTCCCTAATGATGCCAGGGGGAACCCATGTCACCTACTGAGCTGTACATGTCTGAAGGTATGTGAAGTGAGTGTCCTGCTCTGGTGAAGGAGACCAGGTGAGCATATAAAGTGTCTGCATAACACACAAAATACAATTTTCCATTAGCATTTCCATTTCCAAGGGCGTGCCTACCTGACAAGAGCTCTGTATTTTTCTGGCAGCAAAGAATACCGTTTAAAGGACAATGTAAAGACAATCACTGTGTGCGCCGCCAGTCCGATGCATCACCTTTAGCGTTAGAAACAATCTGCTGTGCTCTAATAGAACAGAAGACACATGTACTAGTAAAGATTTGTTATCCGTTCACTGAAAAATGATGGTGAGACATCATTATAGTAATTATTCCACATTTATCACTATGTGCTCTTCCTTCTGTTTCCTATCAGGGCCACTTCATTGTGTGGGAAGGAGCTCCAGGAGCTAGAATGGCATGGAAAGGACATAAAAGACATGTCTTCCTCTTCAAAAATTATATTGTGATCTGCAAACCAAAGCGAGACACAAGGACGGACACCTACAGCTACATCTTCAAGAACATCATGAAGGTCTGATCGTTATATCCTCACCAAGAATATTCTTCTGTCATTGAGAACTTCATGCTTATACCCAGCTTCTGGTCACCTAAATGAGACATTTCACTTATCCGCTTGAGCTATTTCTTTGTTTCTGAAAGCTTTTGTAGTAGAATCTAGCATTTGTAGATCTTCAGTTTTGGCAGCCTGTAGTGTTGGTATTAAATTGGGGGAAATGCCTCCATGAGAGGTTATGTCCTTTCCTGACATCCATTCCTGTTTAAAAATGAAAAATTCAGAGGATTTGACCAGCTCATCCTCAGACATTCAGGGCTCAGTTTAAAACTGCAAGAAATTGCAGAAAGAGTTTTCCCAATGCAGTAGATGTTCAATTCCAGTAAAAACCAACCAACCAAAAACCTTATAGAGTTCCTGACGAAGCCAAGGCCTTCTGAAAGCCCTTTTCTCTCCCCTTTTTGATATTCACAGGCAGATTTTATTATCCAAGAAAGAAAAAAGGATGCTCTGTTCAGTGAGCGCCTGCTCTGTAATTTCTCTTCATGTAGTTCCTAATTATGCTGTTCCTGGGCTGCACTGTCGGGTTGGTGTGTCCCACTTTGAGATACCCTTTAATGCTGGGTGTTATTTTCCTGAAATGCGATAATTACTCCCAGGAAAATGTCTGTTTGGTAACCAGAAAGTCAAGTATACTGGAGAAAGGGTTGCAAAGTGGCCCCAACTTTTGTTCGGCCAAAGCCTCACGCAATCTGAAAAAAGTGGTGTAAATTATCCCTTTTGCTGTTGGGGCATCCAATATAGCTTTAATGGGAAAGGCACAACTCATGTCCGCAGAAGAAGGTACACACAGGCAGTAGGAGACTTGCTGGAGTTGAATAGTTGTTTCCATTCTAAACCTTGATTAAAGATGGTTCTGGTCCTCAAAAGCTAGGTCCAGGTCTAACTGTCCTAAACTCTGGGATTTCAGCTGTGGGAAAGGTTCTGGCTGAAATTCAGCCCTAAGAACACAAGATATACATTGACTTTCTTGTCCTTCTGTCACGCAGCTGAACAATATAGATGTGAATGACCTTGTGGAAGGGGATGACCGGGCATTTGAGATCTGGCACGAACGAGAAGACTTGGTCCGCAAGTACCTCTTTCAAGCACGTACAGTGAATATCAAGAACTCCTGGGTGAAGGAGATCTGTGGCATACAGCAGCGGATCAGCGAGCCTGTCTGGAGTGAGTATGGGCCTAGATAGAATCATAGAATTATCTAGTTTGGAAGGGACCTTTCAGATCATCAAGTCCAACCATCAACCTAACACTGACAAAGCCACCACTAAACCATGTCCCTCAGCACCACGTCTACCCATCTTTTAAATACCTCCAGGGGTGGTGATTGCACCACTTTCCTGGGTAGATTGTTCCAATGTTTGATAACCCTTTTGGTGGAGAAATTTTTCTTATACACAATCTAAATCTCCCCTGGTGCCCAGATAGCCCAAACCTCCTAGTTCTTTCTGGGATGGTGTCCCTGATTCAGGGAAGAGATTAGCAAAAGAGGGAGAGAAACCACTTAGGGTCATCTGCCACCTCTTAAAGTGGGCTGGGGTTGGAGGTTTTCCTTTAATCACATCAGACTGCTGCAAATAAAAACTGTCATGACTTGACAGCAAGCAGTAAGTTCTACTGGAATGGTTATAGCAGTGTTGGGTCCTCCATCTTTGCTGGGGAAGGCACCTTTATCAGGACAGGAGAGTGGTGTTTGACTCTCTCCATTTACCATGAAGAGAGACAAGACTGTGTATCACTGAAGTGCTTAAGTTTACATGACAGAGGTCCCACAGGACCTGTATAGTTTTTTAGGCAATAGCAGAGCAGATGAGTAACTTTCTAATTGCTCTTCAATGTCCGTAACCCAAGCGTGGAAGACACAGGCTGATGAGCTGAGAAGAGCTGGCTGCCCCTGGCCGTTTCACCTGATGGGGTTGCCTCTGATGGAGGATCAGAGTCAGAGACTGATGTGGCTGTTCAGTTCCCTGACTTCATATTCACACATTTTTGTCAAGAAGCAGATGATATATTGTTTTCCAGAAAAATAGCCCAGAAAATGCGCATCACTGGAGGGGAGAAACACATTATTGAAACTTCTAAAAGGCAAATTGCAGAGCTGGTGCTAGAGATGCATTTGATCGGGCAGGGATTGCAGGAGGGCAGATGACCACAGAATTTGGTTACAAAGGCCGTGGCCCACTGCATGAAGAACATCAGACCCCAGTGGGAAAAGCAATCCAACCTAGTTTGACCCAGAGTCAACCTCATATCAGTATAAAGCTACCCCTGTGACTTTCTTGGGTACCAAATCCTCCACTCGACTTCTGGCTTACATTGCTGCATCTGGGCACCTGGGTTTGCTTTGGTTTTTTATCTTGTATTTCAGGCTGCTTCATCCTCACTGTCATTTGAGATTCCACTAATCTTCTATCCACAAAATTTATCAGCAGGGATATTAGATCTTTGTTCTCTGGGTATAAGCTAGAAATTATGTCCTTTACAGCACATGAGGAAATCTGGCATCTTAAATTGCCAGAACAGAGTTGGTTTGAGTGTATACACACTGAAAACAACTCTGGGCATTTGATTTTTGTGCTTTTAGTGAGGTGTTCTAAAGAGGAGGACTATCAGAATGATTTTGCATGATTTTATATAATAGTAAAAAGTTAAAATAAGTCCCTTAACAAAACATAGATTTTATTGTGAGGAGACCAGCAGAATACTAGTTTGGATTTCAGGGGTGTAGTATAATTGGGGAATTATCTTAACCGTGACAGCCGCGTGGTGTCTGAATAATGGATGTGCTTATTAAAATCACGGCCTAAAATACTTTCAGATCAGCAACAAATCCCATTCTTTTTTTTATGGCCCATTTTTATAGCCAACAGCAGACATTTGACAGGCTGGATTTAGTCTCAGAGAAGCAAGGAGAGCATCTCACCTGGGGAGTCATTAGCTGCTAAAATTTCCTGTTCTTCTTTCCATTCTGAACCTCGCAGATTTGCAAAAATTATACCTATTTTTATCTTACTTTGCAGCAGCCACCCTACGGACAGAGCTCCCCTCCTCCAGACTAACGTGCTTATTCTGATGTTTCAGTACCTCCAGACTTTGAGGAAGAGCTGGCGGACTGTACAGCTGAGCTGGGAGAGACGGTCAAGCTGGCCTGCAAAGTCACGGGAGCTCCCAAGCCATCTGTCAGCTGGTACAAAGGTACGAGCAGCGAGTCAGGACATGCATCCTGCAAATTTGTTCTCTATCTACATTGCTTTGTGCTAATTAGCAGGTAATCTAAAAGCTGAACACCTAGAGATGCCCAAGTCTAGTCTTACAGATAGTTGCTAAACAACCCAAGTTATGTAGATGTTACTGTGAGCTAATATACCCTGCTGTTTCAGGTTTGTCTATTAGTCCATATGAACCCACATTAGACAACTTTTAGGAAATTAACAACTTGTTTGAAGTAGCTCAGATGTTTCCATGTCATAGCACAGGTCGCTCTATGGGCATACTCTTTGCCCCAGCATTACTGTACTGCAGAAGAAACAGCTTTGCTATAAATTCACGTCTTGTAAAGATCTGTTCTGCATGTTTACAGTCATTTTGGAGGCATTCTTTTGGCTATAAAACTCTGGGAGAATTTAACTTTTAAATGAGGATTGATGATGTATGAGGCCCCTCAACAGTGTTTGCCCAGAGTGTGTTTTGTAGACAGCTGGACAAAGATGAAGAGCTCCTTCCTCAATTACCAACACCAGCTGCAAGAAAGCAAATGCATCTCTCAGTTCTCTTGAAAAGCTGGATGCAATTCCCAAGGAGAAGACATAATTGATACTAGGCTATTTTAAGAAAAATTTCCCTTTTTTTTTAAGATGGAAAGCCCGTGGAGGTGGATCCTCATCACATTATAATAGAAGACCCCGATGGTTCCTGCACATTGATCTTGGACAACCTAACAGGGTTTGACTCGGGACAGTACATGTGCTTTGCTTCCAGCCCTGCAGGAAATGCCAGTACCTTGGGAAAGATCCTTGTTCAAGGTAAAGTTCTGCACAGCTGTGTTGTTTTAAAAGGGTTTGCTATGTAGTACCTTAAACAGGAATATTAAGATGTTCCAAAAGTTCTGTATAACACCTACTGGATAATACTTTAAAAAATTATTTGATGTACAGGCATAGTCAGTTTTTCTTATATCAAAAAATTTGATCTTTAGTGTCTTGTGTGCAGACATCATGAGAATTATCTGCTCAGGGACACATGCTTCGTATCTGGTCATCTTTCTTGCTACATTTATCCTTGTCTTGCAGTGCCACCACGGTTTGTGAACAAGGTTAGAAATGCTTATTTTGTCGAGGGTGAAGATGCTCAGTTTACGTGTACTATCGAAGGAGCACCTAGGCCTCAAATCAGGTCAGTTCTTCAAGTCACACTGGAACAAATCCTGTTTTCCCATTTTCGCATGGTCAGAAAGGTCTCCCTTTCCTTCAGGGTTATGACCCTTCCTTCTCTATGTCTTCCACCTTAAACCCATCTCAGTGCTGGCTCTTCCTGATCCCAACATTCCTGAGATTTTCAGCAGTTTATTCTAGCTGGCATCTGAAAAGAAATACCTACAGATAATACCTGCTGTAGGACTGTATCAGATCTAATGCCCTGGCAACGTTTTATCATTTCTTTATCCTCCCTGCCTTACACTTGAATTTATTTTATCAGTAACCAGTCTGGGGTATTCAGATAAAAAGCTCAGCAGAGCTTTGTACAATTAGAAGCCCTTTTCTCTGCATTGATTGATGAGATTTCTTGAGAAGCATCTGACAAATCTGTGCAGCTCAGTACCCATGTGTGATCTACCCACCTGTAGACCTATCTTCCAGGATCCAAACTTTTGTGTAATGATTAGCTCTTGATTTGTTTGCCCACTGCTTTGATAGATGGATCGTTGAGCTGGGGATTTCTTGATACTGCCTAATTTTTTGTGGCTTATACTCAGTGTTTTCCATATGCAGGTGGTACAAAGATGGTGTGATGTTGAAGGACACAAGTAAATATCAGACTTTCACTGAACCACGGAGTGGCATAATAGTCCTGGTGGTCAAGAACCCTTCCAATGAAGATATGGGACACTATGAATGTGAGGTAAGATCAGAGAGATGTAAAGATCTGTTGTCTGACATGACATAGATAGAAGAACTCATTTTACTGGGAAAGATCCATTGCATGAGATTAGTGGCCGAGTAGTTGCTGCTGCCTGTCATATCAAAAAGTCTACACAAGTCAGATGCTCCTGGATGAGATGTGGATTGTGAACATCCAGATCATACGTGGACACATATTCTGACCTGAGAGTTTAATTTTGCACATAGTGGTGGAGTGAGCTTGTTCTGGAGCTTAAATCCAGACTCTAGAGGGACTTCTTACAAAGTTTAAGACCATTCTGATGTGACTTTTGTTTCTGGACTGCCTTTTAAGTAGAACAAATCCATGTCACTACAAAGAAACCAGCCAAAGCCAAAAGAAAGCAATCGAATATTAATAGAAGTGGAATCCAGTGCAATTCCTGTTTATTTAGCAAGCACGCATGGAACTCAGTGGTCTTAAAGGTCCCTTCCAACCTAGACGATTCTAAGTATCTCATACACTAAAATGAATGTGCTATAAAGTATTTTCTAAAAATTAGTCATAGTCCATGCATTCATTGTAATGAAGTACCAATAAGCTCTCAAGGCTCAGCAATAAAAAAAGTTGACCTTGATTTAGGAAATGGGCATGGGTCCGGCTGACCCGTGGTAAGCAACTCAGCTCCCAGCAACTTCATGGTTATTCCACAGAAATTTTTAGGAAGTTTGATATGATTTAAAGACTTCTACTAGAATTTTTGCCAAATCACATTATCTTGCATTTACCATTAGTTAAGATAACAAGTTCCATCATTCTCTTGGCTGAGTAAGACTCAGTGGATTAATGGATGCTAAACAAAATACCCTCTTTAATTACCAGTTAAATGGCAATGGCAGGAATCTGTGCCTGTTGGTAGAGACAGAACTACCTCAGGATCAAGTCACAGGCTGGAGAGCCAATTGCAAATAACTCTTAAGTTAGTTGATGTGCTGTAACTTGTCTGGGGGAGTCATTTGTGGTAAAGCATCATCATGAACTCCCCTGAGCAGCGATGTGTTCATACAAACTCTAGCTTGGGTTTGGGGTCACATCTTCACCCACTTCTGTTGCCATGTAATTGCAATGAATTTCTAACGTAGTACAGGAAGGTTTTAGTACACAAAAATGTCCCGCGTTTCATTCGGTACTGCATGATTCTCTCTAGCTGGTGAACAGATTAGGGTCTGCAAAAAGTGGAGCAGAACTTTACCATCACAGTGCTGCAGCCCTGACCCAGGAGAGGAGAGGAGACCAAGCCATTACCATAGAAGGTATGACCTTGAGCAGCTCTGTAAGTATGTTAGTTTAATTACTGTAAAACCATCTGACTGAGGTTCAAACATATTTGCCATCTTATCCATGTTGGTTGTTGGTGTACACGTATCTGTATGTCTATCGAGATGTGCATGGGTATACTGCAGCTCAGCTCTATACCCATCACCATCTGTTGATTTCCAAACCTGGCAAATCAACTGCATCATATAATGCTCATAAATGCATTATATGAAAAAGGAGGAGCAAATGAAGGGTATGTCACACCACCATTAGTGCAAGAAAAATGTTTTTATTCCTGTTGGAATACTCGAAAACATGTGTCAGTCTGGCAGATCATGAGTTATATATTGCTGAAAAAAACCACCCCAGGGGCCAGTCTGTAAAGCTGCAGGCACATTGGGAATCTTGCTGAAATGCCACTGAAGACCACCTGGAGTGACTGAGAAAGCAGAACTGACAGCTCTACATCCTGAGCAATATTAGTTCACCCATTTTCTAGGGCTGTTCAGGTATCACACAGTCACAGAATCTATTCCTTTGGTTTCTGTGTGTTTCACCTGAATTGGTCGGGTGATACGGACCGAGTCACCTTCTTATCGAAGGGATTTCCACAAGCAGCGTGTTAGACAGGCTTGCTGCAAACCCATCCCAACTGGGCTTAAATCTGTGGCTGCCTCTGCTTAAGGAAAATTTCCTGGCATAGGAGATCGGTTCTTTGTACATCTTAGCAGTGTCCTTGGCTGGCTGAGCATGGGCCAGAGCTGCCTTTCTCAAACACCTCCCAGCAGCGGTTCAGGAGATAATAGAGCCAAGGGACGATCTATAATAGATAAGACATGACTTACTCTTCTGGAGGCCAAGAGAGAGGACTAGGATAGGCACAGACCATTCCATGCCACTGAAACTCTGTGTCAGAGAGCTATCCCAGGTGTGGTCAGTGGAGACAAGACTAACAAAAACCAGAGGTTTACCAACAGCTGTAGGACTTCCTTTCGTCATCTTCAGTGTTTTCTCATTATCTTGTGATAATACCAGGGGTTCAACTGGGCTTTTGACAGTTTATTTTCAACATCCACTGAAAGCCATCAAATACAAAGACATTCTTACTCAAGAAGCTGCTGGGCAGCAAACAACTGGAGTCTGGAAAAAGTATTCAGTGAAAACGGCCCTCCACTCATATTTTTTTCATTGGTTTCCATAGGCCTCTGCTGTTGGCCCTTTCTGAGCCAGGATTCTGGTCTGGATGGACCTTTGGGCCAGCCCTCTGTAGACACTAATTTTGTATTATTACATTAAGAGGATTCAGACACATCAGGCTGTGAAGATCAGTATCCTAGTCTCTGTACTTGCTTGCCTTGGTATCATGCTCGCTTTCCTTGTAGTCCTTTCCCAGAGGACCATGAAATCATTCAAAATCATTACAGGGAGAACGGTGTTAGCAGTATAGAAATGCTAGAATTGTTTCAGCAGGATAAACCTTGAAGCACTTGAGTGCTTTTTCCTTGCTATGTCCTAAAGAGAGATAAATAAGTGGGATATAGAGGAACATAAATAAATCACTGTTAGGGTGGCATATCTTGATGAAGTTCCCTTGTACCAAGGAAAAAGATGTTATAAAAACTAACAAGGGCTGTAAAACAGAGGTAGGAGCATTGCTCAGCTTTTGGAGTTGCAAATATACACGTTCGGCCCCAAATTACTCATGTGCTGTTATTCCCGCAGTCATAAATGAAAAATTTCATGAGCTTGGTTGAAGAAATATAATTGGATTTTGCCCGGAAGCTTCAGAAATGTTATGAAATAGGTTTTGATCCGTGATGTGCAATTGCTTGAACTTGGTAATAGGGAAGGAAATAGATCCCTGAGTCATCTCCAGGGAGGAACAGAGGGAGAGCTGCTTCAGGCCAGTGGAGCAAAGAGCAGGCTCATCCATGGAGCAAGAGGATTGTTCTGAGCAGAATCGCATCAGGGATGCATTTGGCAATAATGCACTTGACCGAGGAGGGAATTCGTTGCTTTCTTGAGAATCAATAACCAGCCTTGATCTACCTATGGAAAAATCAGGTTCATCTGGCAAGGAACTGGAGGACGGATGGATCTCATGAAGGCTTCTCTTCCCATCCTCACAATCCTTCCTATTTGTGCAAATGGGATGATTTGTAACTTCACCAAGAGGACAACATTTCTGCTGTGTGGTACTATTAAACAGAAAATAGATGCTGTGTCTGTTTCTCAGCTCACCTGCACGGTGGGTCTAAGTTTTACCTGATTTATCGTTGGTTCTGTGAAATGACCATTGTCAAAGTCTCCTGACGCACCCAAGGGCCTTTAGTTGCAACTATTTCAGTTTTTATCCTCCTGCCTTTTTGTACTGTTTATTATACTGAACCAAACCCTACTGTCACAATTTGGGATACCGTTAGTACAGTGGTTTATGAGCCCTGACCTGTAGTCACTGGTGGTCCAACACCATGGGTCTTGAAACCAGGCTTCTTGTCATTAGCTTTAAATTCAGACTATGGGTATTTGCTGATCCATTGGAAGGACCAAATCCCCAAAGGATGGAAACCACTGGACTAAGGGACCCACAGCTTGGGCTGCAAGCCTGAAACGCTGAGTTCCGCTTCCAGCTTCACCTGCGCTGAAGTCAATGGAGAGTCGCTTTAAAAATCCTTTTTTCTGTGGCTATTGGAAGAATTTTAGACACTTTAAAAAAAAGTGTAATTGAAAGAAGATCCTTCTCTTTGACTTCAAGTTGACTGTCTGCTTTGCACCCTGCTGCTTAACCTACACATGGCAGATCTGGGCTGATGTGCTCTGCCATCCCTTTTTAACGTCTTACCATTCCAGTCCGTTCATCCCAGGCTCACTAACTTGTTCATTTTTTAAAGAAAAACAAAGCCCGGTGTTTTTCAAGGGTGTTGCCTTCTCACCAGGGCAGACAGGTCCAGGACGTACAGTGAGATAGTTGGTGGTAGGGGAAGGAGTCAGCTACACAGGTGGAGATAAGCAAAGCTGTAAAGAAAGATGCTGGGTGCAGCTACAGCCAGGCAAGAGGAGTTTCTTCATAGTCTCACGCAGAGCTTTGGGCAAGTTATTTCATTGCCTTGTTTGGTAATACCCACCCTAGAGGGAAAAGCTAAAAATTGAGACCCTCAGATTAAAGATTGCTTTAAAATGTAGAGGAGCGTTAGATCACTTAGTGCTGCCCTTTTACTGAAGAATTAAAGCATAGGAGTTTGTCCCCTGACCTATTTAAAGTTCCCTGGTCGGGGTGATGTTTAGGATGTTTATCTTTTTAGCCTGTTGTCATCTTCGATTAGTCTCATTTTTGGGTTGGCCACGTGGTTTTCCATACAAATTCAAGAGATCACAATCTGCCTCTACAACCATCTCAGTCACCACAGGAGGGGAGAGTTTTTATTTAGAGAGAGTGCAAAACACTTGCATTTCATTCACACGATTTAGGAAACCGCGTTGTGCCCATGAAGTGCTCATTTTAAGATTGGCTTTAGCAGTTCGTGTCAGATTTGTGCATCCCCTGGAGCAGGTGAATCTACCAGGGGTAGCAGCAGAGGGATGAAAACAGATCAGGGCTCCTGTGGTTTATGCCAGCAGCAGTTACAGTGCAGGAAAAATAGGTTTATGCTTCTGTGAGTGGAGAAAGCAGACTTAAAGTTTGTAATAAAGACCATAGACCATAAACCAACCTTCATCCGCACAGAGCAACAAGAACTGACTTATTCTAAGTGTTTCATCAATTGTAACTCCGTGATTTAACGTATTAACCAAAGAGGAGTCTAGTCCTATAGAAGCACTGGCTGATCCTAATGCTTCCAGCTTTTAACCTGCTGATGAGGGGCTCCTGCTTTGCAAAGCTGTGTTCCTAAAACGCTATCGAACAAGTTGAAATGATAAATCCGGTGCTAAAACGGATGCAGAATATTTTCCTCTCGGGGAAAAGAAAAAAAAAAAAGAAAAAAAAAAGAAAAGAAACCAAATTCTCTCATCCTACTTTCGTGTGGTTCTATCCTTCATATGGGGTTGCTGAAATCCTCCCTCACACCTTCATAGCACATATAAAATTGATCTGTCCTGCGCCAAACTGCATCATCAGGATCCATTTACTATACGCCATTTACAGCTTTCTCGTGCCAGGCCTGCTCAACTTTTGAATACATATAGAAATACAGAAATATTGCGGTCGACGCCCTTTGGGAGGAACTGCAAGAACAGGAATTAATAGAGTAAACATGAAAGAGACTTCCTCTTACAGACACAGAGAGATTTCATGAAATACATATTTAATTATCATCTAAATACAGTTGTGGTTAAAATTATTGTATAAAACACCTATGATGAGGTGTATAATCAAATTAATTCCTATTTACATCAGAACTGATACTCTTGCTGCTTATGGATTAATCTCACTATATTATTTGATGAGGTTTTCTAAAAGTTATGTAAAACTTGCACAATATTCATTTAAGGGTTTAAAAATTCAGTGAAGATTTCTAACCTGGGTGCAGTAAATTGTGCAAGCACTCAGTTCACCTTCCATCATTGTATAATTAAAAAAAAAGTTTTAAATTATTTAAAAAATATTCACTAAGGGTAGGTAAACGGCTGTCTTGTAATTATGTTCAAGGATAAACATTTGAAAATAATTTGCCCTTTACTTACCCAGTGCGCTATAATTTCCAAACAGACTTGGTTTAAACTCACCTAATTCTGCAGTAACTCCTTTGACTCTATTGGAAATTATTCCAGATTTTTACATGCATAAAAGAGATGAGGCTCTGCAAGGAAAACATAGAGCTCTAGGTCAGATATTAACATCAACCTTTGCACAAAATTCTTTTTCATTACTGTGGGAATTGTTTTACTAGCGGCAGAAGAGAGCCCTTGGAAGTCAAGTGGAAGGAAAATTAGGTTAAATTAGCTTAACTATCCCATCTAATAACGTAAATGTATTTTTAATTTTCAGTCAGTGCAGTTCTGAGACACTATTGAAAACATAAGCACCAATCATAAGTTATTTAACAAATAATACAGGCACTACAAGTACCATGGGCAAGAACAGTTTTGTGATTTTATAGATATATTTTTAAGTTTCAGTTCACTTTCAATCGTACCAACCAAAAATTACCAGAGCTAATTCATTATAGGCTGGCTGGCAGATTGCAAACCAATTGCTGGACAAATTACTTTGAGATTAAATTTAGGTTTTTTTAGAAACTTTACCAGTTCATTAAATGAAAAGCGGGGCTTACTGTTGTTTTTTCTGGTTCTCAAGTAGGTTCAGCAGTTCAGAGTGTGCTCAAAACAGTCTGGTTCAAACAGTGTCTAAATTTTATTCCAGCAGATAGGGTGGGAACCTGCCAAAAAAATGTCTGTTCACTCTTCAAATGGTAACTTTCTTATTTTTAAACATGTCAATTTTAAGAAATATTTGCAAAATCATTAAATCATTTCTTTTGATCTTGATATGCATCAACAGCCTCTAGTTTGTCATGGGACAAGGGCCAGGAAAAATTGCAAATTTTAGCAAAAAAGAGATGAAGTAGACACAGGCGTATTATAGGGCTCTCCTGGATTTCCTAGGGTTTGGGAGTATTTTTGATGCTGATTTTCTGTACTGATGATAATGATTTTAGTTTTCATTGTTATCAGCTTGGATTTTGCATCTAGTCCACAAAAGCTTGGAAACTGTCCAGTGTTTAGGGAAACTCTTTTTCTAATAAGTCAAAACACAGTTTAAAGAATTTCAGCTCTCCAGGATTTTCCTGATAAAGGCATTTTCAGGTTTTTCACACCATCACTACCTTATTATAGGAAAAATAAATTAAAAAAAAAGCTTTGACCTGCCAAACAAAAATGTCAGAATCTCATGGTAGAATAAAAAGATTTTGCAGTATTGTTCTCTACAAAATATTTAATTTCAAAGCCAAATCATTCACTGTTCAGAGAGTGCTCTGAATTCTCATTCTTGGTCAGAAATGCTAAAGATGATGCTGGAAATAACCACAGAAAGCATGGATGGGATGGTACAGTTGTTTTTTTCACTCCATTATATTTTGATTAACTGAGCAAAGTTAATTTAATCATTTCAGCTTTTGCCTTTCTTTAACCCCATGCTGTTCATACTGTTTTCTTTGTAGTCACTGAACAAGAGACTAAAGTGCCCAAGAAAACCATCATCATGTAAGTGCTGATTATTATTTTTTTTTGGTAACATTTGTGTTTTGCCTTGCTGCCTATGCATGATCCAATAACAAGCTTGTGTTTATTGGCCATGCAAGAGTGTTCATTCCCATCCCACCAGATCTCATGGTATTCTCTGCTATGCGAAGTGACCACCTGAAAAAAAGTCTTATTATCCCTCCTTAAAAACAGCAGCACTGGTCTTAGACACAACCTGGGTCAGTTTTTAATGATATTACATGTGAAAAAATTCTACTGAATACCGCTAAAGTTGCACAAGAGTTCACAAAGGTAGAGTCTGACTCTCAATGTTGAAAAGAAACCGCCTTTGAGAACTGGTTAATTGGAAAAGCCAATTAACTAAAATTTAACAAGTATCTCATAGTTTACAGTGATTTCTTCTAGCTTTCTACTTAAAGTTCTTTAGGAAAGCCTTTTATGATGAAGCAGGGAGATGTGCACTTTTATCCCCTTTCGTCCCTATATTTCTAATATGAAATTTTGTTCTGATAATGATTTGGTCTGTTTGGATACTTTAAGCCTGGTTTATATTGGGTGCCTACATGTAAAGATTAACTGCAGCAAAAAGAGGTACTTTCTCAGTCATAAGTAGACCAGAACATCAGCCATTAAAATCTTAATGTATCTTCTTGTTTTTAAGTATCATAAACAAATACACAATCAAATTGTTTCATGTGCTAAAAGAGGGGCATTGTCCTTCTGGTAGGTCATCGGAGCACCTCCAAGCTATTCAAATCATGTCCTAATGGTAGTAGGTGACTCTACAATGGATATTTTGGGGCAACGCATTCCCTCAAGAGCTGTTCTGTGGCTAAAATCAGTCCTTGACTTGGACATGATCCTAAAATTGATTTCTTTTACTTCTGTTAGATGGTGAGGAGGAAGTGTGAAATGACAATTGAAATACGGTTAAGAATTGCTTATCTTTTATTTCTTTGATTGTACTCTATGATGACTATTTCTTATAATCCATGCATTTAGCCCATGTGGAACCAGTGGTTTATAAGAAGACATTTCCCCCCTTCCTAGCAGCTTCCACCTCAAATAGGCAAAGAGCAGACAGGAGAGACAGGAAGGGGTTCTGCCTTCTCCCCTCCCTCTTGCACACCAGTTCAGTTAACATCTCCAGTCATTACACTTTTTTTTACCCTGCAAAGACCAGAAAATGAAGCTATTTCTGCCTATACCATCTCAAGGACCAGGGTTCAGATACCAGTGGGGTAGCTAAACAGAGATGTATTTTTTTATATCGTGTTCAAAAATATCCCAAGGAAGTCCTGATCAGGAAGGAATCACTCAGAGTCAGACCATGTCTAAAGCTTAGTAAATCCCATCTTTCTACACCTCTGTGCCTGTAAATCACCCGGAGGGATGCTTTTATTTCACATCTCTCCTTAGTCAGCTAATTGTCCTCCTTAACCCTTTATGATTTCAAATTGCAAGCAGCAGAATTAATATTGGATGATTAAATAGTACTAAACTAATACAGAATACCACCAGTTAAACTTATTTCTAAATTTCTCACATGTAAATTCCATAGACTGTTACTTTGGGCAGCTCAGGAAGTTATTCTTAAATTAAAGGCTGCAGCCCCAAAGGAGGTTGGTACGTTTATGAGTGGCATCTCAGAACAACAGCAATTCCCCTCCTTTTGCTAGTGGATGCAGTCATGAAATTAGAGCGGATCTCAGCTGGAATTGGGTAAAGTTTGGAAATAACCCTCTAAGGGCACATTCTAGCTCACCTTAATGTGTAGCGAGCTGAGGAACAGAAGCAGTTTTAAAACTAGGAACAGTAGTTTCAAAACTACTAATAAAAAATAACAGATTATTTAGTGATGAGATTGAACAATGTTTATATCTGCAAGTCCCAGACCCCAAAGTAAGCATTTTAACCTTGAAATGTAGAGCAACGTCTAGTGCAAGGACACATGGATTCATTCTCATCTTTATCTAAAATGATTTAGTTTTGTGTCATTCAGAAAGGCACCACGGCCATGATGAAGGCTCTGCATACATCTTAAAGCTCTATAGTAAAATTGCAGAAAACTTGGGGGAAAGAGTAAAGCCGTGGAAATGAGCAGAAGAAGAGAGGGTGCTTTAGAAGAGAAGAAATGTCACTGTAGCTGATCCAGTCCTGGACTTCCTAGCATCCTCAAAGGGAGAGATTGATGTTAGAAAGAAATCTGATCTCCATGGGAGAAGGCAATGCCAGTCTCCAAAGATGAGACCCATAGGTGAGAAAGGCTACGAGATATCTAAGAGGATGAGTCTTCCATAACAATCAGAGAAACTCAACAGGAGAAACAGGCTCTCCTTTCCCAAGGACTCGTTCCACCCTTCTCTGCATCTCAGCACAAGAGCCGGAGCAGAGATGGCTGGAGAGCAGAGGTGGTGACTTTCAGCCCTACGTGGCTGTGACTAGAGGCTGGTGAAGGGAGAGAAATGAAAAAGCTTATCTTGATTCATAATAATTTCTCCTCACTTTACGCCACTGTCTTTACCCTTCAGTTAGTTCTTTTTTCATCCCATTGCTTGGAGGTAGGACAGAATGTCAATACAGGCACAAAATCAGCTTTTCCTGTTAGCTCCACTGAACCAGCTATCTCCCTTGTAGACCATCAGCATCCTTCTGCTTGCAAAGACAACACTGTCTTTACCTTCAAGTTTCTCCATGTAAAAAAGGCCAGTGAAAAACCTGCAGGAAAAATTCTATGTTAAACATACAAATTTAAGAGCATTGAAGTCTGGATTTAGGTGTTCCTGTCCCCAGATATTAAAGCTATTTGATCCAATTTCAGCTGTAGCTCATTTAAAGCCAAAGTTTGTCCTGGAATGGGAGCCAAAGACTGTTTAGACTCAAGCTGTGTATCTATACAGGGATGCTGAGAAGTCCCAATTTCTTTGGATACATCAAAAAATCTAAAGTAAGGCCAGCAGAAATATACTGAGAAATTATAACTGTGCATCCCAGATTGATACATCTGATACTCCTGTGTTAATTGCTGGTTGTAGCTGTGTCTGCAGTAACGGTTTTATGAAGAGTAAAAATCAGTTCATTTTGGCACAGAGGACTTCTTCAGGAAGTTCTGACTTTCTTGCTTAGTGCCCTTTCAATATAACTGTTCTGCACATGAAAATGAAGATCTCAGGTCTCAAAAGAGTCTTTGATCAGCAAAATAGAGATAAGACACTTTATTAAAAAAGAAGAAACTGCTGACCCTATTGGAATAAAGGGCGTTTTGCCATTGAGTTTGATGAGGCCAGGATTTGAGCCAAAGACACTCAGGAAAAGGTTAAACTCCTTAAGTGTTTAAAATTTGGGGGGTGAAACTGCTATATAGGTCCAAAGCAGCATAGTAGGCAGTCAGCACAAGGACATGGAATATAGCAGTATCCAGAAGAACATTTCTCAGCTGGACATACTTGTGTTCATGCACTCAAGGAGGTTAATGGAGCAGATTACTCCTGGGAGCATGCTCCTGAGATCCTCCTGTGGGGTTGCTCCTAGGATCCACCTTGGGGAAAGGGCGTTGAGGTTTTCCCTGGGTCAGAAAGTAAGTGGAGATGGGCATGTGGGTGTGTGCGTTGCGTGTGTACCCCTTCCAAAATGACACGCTTCACCAAAAGCTGGAGTGCTCACAAAACTAACCCCACTGTAGCGCCTTGACAGTCAATGGCATGTGCTGATGGAGTGTGGCTCCCCGAAAAGTCTGGTCTTCCTGCCAACTCCGTGTCAACCCTTTCTGTCATCAGAGAGGAAACGATAACCACTGTGGTGAAGAGCCCGAGGCAAAGGGGAAGGGTTTCTCCTGCACGCTCTTCTTCAGGTCATTCGCCTTCCCGCTCCCCAAGAGCGGAGCCAACTCCAGAGCCGGTTTATGTCTCAAAGATCAGGCAGCCCGTCCACAGGTATGAGCAGGAGGCAGCATCAAAGTCTGCTGTTCCCATGCTTTTTGTCACAGAACCAGAGGACAGGCAAGGAGCAGCAGCACGAGACGTCGTCGTAGAGACCAAGGTGGAAGAGAAAAAGCCCAAATGGGTTGAAGTGGAAGAAATAATTGAATTCAAGGTGAAAAAATCACCAAAACCTACAAGGAAAAGAGGATCTTCCCCAGCAAAACAAGAAAAAGAGGACTCAGGGGTGTTAACATTCACTTTTCCCAGCTCAAGGCCTAGGCGTTCCCCAGAAGATGACCCAAACACAAACAACTCCAACAATAAATTGGTGGAACAGTCAAAATCTATGCCTAATGACAGTCTCTCCGAGGCTGATATCCAGCCCTTGGTCTATGCAACTGAACAGGAAGGCCCTCAAGTCAGCAACGAAGACAGAAGCTCCCCATGTGGGTCCGACCAACTAGGAAATAATTCATTTATGGCTTATGGAACCGAAGGAAAGAGCTTCCCACAGGAAATGAGTGCTCACTATGGATCAGACCTTGCTTCCCCGCTGCTTGCCTGCGGGGGTGAGCCTTTGATCTTCAGTTTTGAGTCAGCTGCTGCAGACCAGCAGGAGCTTCTGTTCTCACCAGCGAGTCCAGAGGTTACAGAGGAGGCAGATGACTTAGACATTTCTTGGCCTGTTGAGGAGGGGGTACCTGAAGTAATACCTGAAGTCCTTCCAGAAGAGGATAATGTCATTATAGTTGATGAACCAGAGGAACTACAGGCAGATGATGACCTTAGCACCCGGGACCGCAAAATCTTAACCCACAATGGCAAAGTATTAACTCTGGAGGATCTTGAAGATTATGTTCCCGAAGAAGGTGAGACCTACGGGTGTGATGACCAGAACCATACAGCAGATAAACCCTGTGAGATCTCCGTGCTCCAGACAGAGATCAACGACCCAATGATCGGGAAGCCGGTGCTGCTGAACCTGGGGAGACCTGTGGTTTCTGAACCCAGGCAAAGGTTTTTCAGCCAGTTTGAGGAGCACATTCCTGGGAGCATGTTCATCTCAGCATCTAGAGTAACCGGTGTGCAGTCTTTAGGTCCCTCAAACATCTCCTTCCATGTGAGTGACACCTGTATGGGCATGACACCTGGAGTGCATGCAGCAGCAGCAGCAGCTTCTCCTGGTCCCTCCTTCACAGTGAAACCATCTTTCTGCACCGAAGTCCAGCTCTCAGCAGATAACGGACAGTCAAGCTTCAAAACTGAAGTTTCCACGAGAACCCTCAGCTATGGGACTGTTGGCGAGCCTGTTACTTTGCACATCAGCACAGAAGACCTCTCCCAAAGCTGAGCAGATGCAAGCATAATTTTCAACACAAAAGAAAGCAGCGTTTTTGAAAAAAAAAAACTAATCAAAATGTTGTAGGTGAGGGGAATTGGTGGTAAAGATTACAAGGTAACACGTACGAGGGAATACCTTTGAGGAAAATATATTTAAATGTATTTAAATATGATACGTCAAGCTTTTCCAGTCTTAAAGGGAACACGCCTGTCAGAACAGTTTGTAATTTAAAAAGATTTGATTGAGGTGAACATATATCATTCCATAGGGGAGCGGTGATGGTAGGTTTAGGTAAAGCCTGATTCTCCTGCCTATGACAGAAATATAAATGAATAAGTGCATTTTCATCCATGAACTTAAAAATGACTTCAAGTGCCAATTTGTAAATTATGGTGTGGCAAGACAGTGAAAGTGCCTAAGCTTTTCAGGCTCCTTCGGCAGCCCAGGGTAGGAGGACTGTTTCCAGCTAAAGCAGTCTCCTGTCCCTGTGTGCGCCCGAAGGTCATGAAGCTTCACACTGCTCTGACTCTGCCGTACGCTTCTGACACCAATTAGCTCCATCAAAATTTCTTCATAAACCTTTCAACATGCGCAGTCTGGTTACATTATTTTAAATTTCTGCCACAGAATGAAACACATAGAAAATATTGCGTTTACTAGAGCTGTTCAGACCCTTTGGTTGAAATCCTGATTTGACTAAAGTCAATGGTGAAAGACCCACTGACTTGAGGAAGCAAGGATTTCGTTGTTCTCTTCTGCTTTAAGTGAAAAAAGAGCGTCTTTTTTAAATGACTGCTATTTTCAAGCCCACTTCCTAGATGTCTAAAGGTTTCATTATTCTGCATTCTAGTGTAGTGGATCCGTAAACCATATCTTTTAAAAAGTAGATTTACCTAATGTGCAGCAAAAGATTAACATGCTGCACAAAACGACCTCTGTATCAATAATAAAATGCTAATATGTACAAAGAACCATAAATGTGATCTTAGTCAATAAATATTGCTGGAAGAATATTTGCTCTCCTGTACATGCCAGTGGTGAAATGTTACTGTTAACAGATTGATGGATATTTCCTATATATAGTAAGAGGAATTCACCACTGAGCTACTGCAAAGTAGCAGGAGCGCAAAGACAGCTTTAGAAAATAAAAAAGAAAGAGATATTTACCATAAATACATTGGGCTGCTTGGAAACACTGCCAGTTGCAATTGCATCGTATTACTGTAACCTTGTCGTGGAGCTGTCTTGTAGAGGTATCGCCTTTTGTTGAGTTGCTCCAGAGCTTTGAAGCTCAGAGGGAGTGCTGATTGCCTGAGGAAGGCTAAGAGGCCATGAGCATGACCCATTCCTGTTGCACAGACCTTCCTCAAGTTGCTCAACCCTGGCAAGAAATGAGCTCACAGGCCCAAAATATTGGTCCCAGTTGAAGTCAGCTGGAGTTTGTCATTGATCTCGGTAGGACCAACACTGGCCCTCTCTATCGCAGACAGAGATGTGGGGTGAAAAGCCCCAACACCTTGTCCCAGCTGAGTTGTGTAGCGCTGTCGCTACAGAAATTGTTTTCGTTTAGATGGTGCAGGGAAACCAGAAATGCTGAACTTCTAACTAGCATGAAGAGAGAGGATTGAGTGAGCCTTTGCCTTGGAAATGTTGACGTGTGATGTTGCCTCAGTGTTTCCCAGCTAGGTAAAATTGTGAAGCTTTTTCTGGAGTTCTTCAGGCAATATTCCCACTAAGAGGGAGTGAGTTCACAAAAGGTGCTCGTAGAAAAGAATACTTTATTTTTTCTCCTTCTGTGGCTGCACCTTGACCGTGTACTGACTAAAATGAACGTAGTGATTTCACAGCCTTTTACTTTCAATATCCAAACGGGGCGTTACGTGTAATATGCTGTGCACTACCCTCATGGTATAGGATGCTTTTCCAGTGATTACATGTGGTGAAAGAAATCAAGCCTCTTTTATGTTACTCTCCCATTTTTTATAACATCTCCTTGGTTTTTACTGTTTGTTTTATAATTGAGCAATACGATGAATATATATTAGTGCTTTTTTCATATATTGCACTGTACATTGGAAAGTAACAAACACACAACAGAGAAATACTTTCAAACCTGAATATATTTCTTTTTTATTGGGCCTGATTCTGATCCCAGTTATTCCAGTATCAATCTAGAATAATTCCACAGAAGGAGGTGGATTTGATTCGGATTAACAAAGATACTGAGATGCTGAGAAAAGAATTGGCCCTATGTTAGTCTTCAAAAATATAATATCAAAAAATAATAAAGATGCATAAAGGATCATGGAGGTCTCCTCCTGTTGTGGATGATGCTCCGGTTGGAGCTGCAGGATGCAGCTGAAAGGTTGCAGTTCAGATGGTCATAGAAGAAATACCTATAATTTGATTCACTAGCCCAAAGCAATTGACATCTGTTTACATTTTCGTTTGAAATTTAAGCAAAAGAGAATAAATTGAAAGGAATTTTTAAAATCCTATGAAGGCCTCTGTTCAAAAAGTGAAACGTTTATGAAAAGTTCATTACATATACTTTCAAAATGTTTTCCTAGAGGTTAAAAATTATGCTTGTAAGTGATTAAAGTATGTAGATAACTAATGAGATGTGTGGGAGTTTATTTCCTGTAGATGAAATCATACAGCTGTATTAAAAATTTTAATACAAGGAATGTTTTACTAAAATTCCTGCAGGTGAATGGGTATTAATAAAGTGGAAACTTCAGTTTGCTTGAGATACAAAAAGAAAAAAAAAGCCACCAAAAAAAAACAAATTAAAAAAAAATCAAATGCAAGATATGCTGTTAGATGCTGAGTTTATATCAATAAATGTCTTGCATCTGCTGTCACTGAACTCATTGGCTTTTTGTGTTCTTCTCTGTTCACGGGACTCAATAGTCCATCAGCTCAGCCACTTTTCCCATCGACTTCAGCAGGAGCTGGGTTCCAACCCAAGAACACAGTTCCAGCTCAGCTTCTTCTGGCCACCTTCAGAAGTGTTGCAGTGAAAGAACCTGTATTTAGGAAAACTTCCAACCCAGATTTATGAGTCAATACTTTTGAACAATGCTTGTTCTCTTGGGTCCTTCTCTCAGGCTGAATTGAAACCTCAAAATGGACATCAGTCTTGAGTTCCTTGTTATTGGCTGAAGGGCATGTGGGGTGGAAATGTTTAGGGTTAAGATTTCAGAACTGGGAAATGGGCCATTCATCAGAGTTGTGTCCTCACTGCGGCGCTAGTTTGAGGTACCTCAGCTAATAGTGAAGTTTCTCATAGTGTGTAACATCTCCAAACAGGATGGAAACAGGGAGGAAAGTGGTGGTATTAGCAGCAAGGTGGTTATGTATGAACTTTGTGTATATAAATATGTGTGTGTGTATATATATATAAAAAACCTCTGAATATATTTTCTTATTGAGAGATACTAAGTGTGTTTCATGCCTTTCTAAGCAGTGCGGTTGTTGGCAGCTGCCCAGCTCGTAGGACAGCACCAGTTGGTGGTAATCACAACATGAACACCAGGGAATCAAAATATTTATCTAAAGAGATATTTAAATGTCTTCCACCCAGCCCAGTGCTGGTGAACACTGATGGGCAGTCTGGGACATCCTTTGAGCAGGACTTGCTTTTTCTATCAACAAACCCAGAACTGAAATATTTCATAACCGCTATGCTCATGGGGAGGACACTGAAAACAAAAATCAAGTTGAGATGTCTTCAAAGGGGGCTGACCCAATTGTAGCCTTCAACTTTACCTGCTAAGGCCCATCGGGGGAATTTACTTCCTTAAGGCCGGGAAAGGAGCAGAATCAAAACAGCTACAGGCCATGCTCCTGTGCCAATGACATTAAGCCAGTCAGAGGTGTTTGTGTGCAAATGCTCTTATTTTTTCTTGAACCACATGATGGTTCGAGTTTGCACTCTTGTTGGCAAGTCATCACATCATGGGCATGATGAATTGTATTAATCTGGCATGCATTTTGTCTGACTTTATGGTTACTGGAGGGTTTCCATAGATAATGTCTGTCCTTTTGTTGTGCCTCTTCAAGATTTGTGGAAGGTGTATCAGGCAGGAGATTGGATGAGATGAGCTCCTGAGGGCCTACAATCCCATCCTAGCCTAGCTTCTTTTACCCATGCTGACTGGGGATGAGACCATGGTTATTTATCTCCTGGGTGGCTGTTCTGCAAAGATGTACGCTTGAAAATCCATTTTTATGTCTGGAAAGCTTTGGTCTTCTCTCTGCCTTCAAGACAGTGAGTTTCTTGAGGCAGGAGTTATATCTTGCTGTGTATAATGCTTCCCTATGCACAACCACTGTGCCTTACTGTACGGACCAAGTGACCTTGCTTCCAGAGTATCTTGCAAAGGTGTAGTCCAGTATGAATTTAAAAGTTTCAAGTACATTCCAGTGCAAAGCCTAGCAAAAACATTCAAGTATTGCCAAGTTGGACAAATTCATTATTCTGCAAGGAGTCACATTTCTGCCACTCTCTCAGACTCACAGCTTCATAAAGCAGCGCAGCCTTCCCTTCTTTCCCCTGCCCTTCTTCAAGTCACCAGTGAGGCTGGTACCTCCTGACTTTTCCTCCTTCCCTGTGAGCATAACGTCTTTGCACATAGGGTCTGTATCAGTGCAATGGGTCACCACTGGGTTCATTTCATTGATCTTAACAAAGGCATTTCTGGCAGACCAGCCAAGGTAGGGTTGAGTTGGGAAATGGAGCCTTCATTCTGCTGTGTGGGGAGAGGTTGGGTGTGTGCACAGAGTGGCACAGTGTCTTCAACCTGGTGAGATATGTCTTTCCGAAGCATGTTGTGACATCCTTCTTATTTTTTGTCTTAGCTATGTTACCTCTTGCTGGAATAAGCGTTTTTGCATCAGCTCTCTCCTCTAGGAGAGGAAAACGATATGATTGCAATTATTTCCATGGGATGGATGATGCTGCTATTTTCTTTTTATCCTGAAGAGAGAAAAGCTGTTGTTCTTGTCTGTAGGAATGACTTCCCCGCACTCAGAGATGGAGAATTCTGTCCAGGCCTCGCTTCAGCGTGCTGATAAGGAGATCAAGACAGCTCTAAAGAAACTGGTGGACTCAGCATCACTGCTGGTGACTCTTCCCCCAGGCATGCGAGGAGGAGCTGGTGGCCTTGGCGGTCCTGGGTCTGTTCCTTCAGACCACTCAGAAACAGCAGCCAGGCCCTCTGTGCTAGTTCATGAAGCCAGTACCCAAACCCAGGCTGCTGCAGGTCATGGTAGGTTTGGCATGAGTATGTATAATGTCCCATGGGAGTCAAGAGAGACAACAATATGGAACACACCATTTATGATGTTTTTTCCCTTGTTTTTCTGTTTCTTTATGAGCTGTTGCAGATTAAGAGAGGACATTCAGACCCGAAGGAATGTGGAACTGTGGGTTGGGGTTAGGTCAGACACAAGTTTGGGGCAGATCTTTCCGGAAACAGGTGGTGTTTGAAAACTGTGTCTGAAGTAGAGTTTGGTTCATCACCTGCCCAAAATGGAGGGATTGGGGATTTTTCCACCTTCGGTCTTTTCACCCTGGACTTACTTCAAGTTTTTCTAGGGAGAAGGTGGGATGGAATCCACCCTTTACATTTATAGAAGTAATTTGGGTTTTGATTTGGTGGGGTGGGGAGGTTGCTTTCCTTTTATTTTTTGCCATAAACAAACTGGAAATATGTTTAACACCCCTGTATCAACTGCGAGAGTCTTTCTAGGATGTTGGGCACATCAGGTTCACCTTCATTTCACTGGCCATGGAGCCTTGATAGACTCCTTAACAGTTTCTGTGTGATTAAATCTTACAATGTGTGTGGCTGTGTCTTGACAGAAGAACGTGTCTTTTGTGTTGTTTTTGTGGGTTTTTTTGTTTTGTTTTTTTTTAAAGAAAAATCCAACATTAATAGCTGGCAACCCTTCCTGTCTTCCTTCTGCTTCTGCCATAACAACTTGTCTAAGCTGTCTCTGTGTCAGGTCAAAGTAACTATCCTCCATCAGTGTCAACTTAAAAAGATAATGTCAAATAGCCTTCAGCCCTCAAAGTCCAGATGCTGTTTAAAAAAGATATTCTTGTCTAAAACATAATAAGGATAGAAGTATTTAATGGAATCAGACCCAAAATAACTGCATAAAAAAATGACAGGGCTTTAAAACTTTGGGTTTTTTTCTGGTAGAAACTATCTATGAAAATAATCCTCTGGTGAAGAAGGATGGCTCAAATATCCTAAGTAAAATGTCAACTAGCAGATTATTTTCTTAGTTGTAACTACAGAAATAATGGAATAGTGAGTGAGATGGTTTTGCAGTCCTTTCATCTGAGAAAACTAAATATGTCATTAAAAGGGGGAATTATTTTAATAAGATGGGGACTTGACAACTGTCCCTATCATCACATGCTTTGAAAAAGAAGGCAAATATTTCTATAGTGCTGGCAATAGGAAAGCACAATCCCACCAACCTGGGATCTCTGACCCTGCCAGTAATGTCTTGAATAACCATGTTTTCCATCCCAATAGAGCTGTTTCATATGATTTCTAGAAACTCTTGCTTTTTTTCCAAAACCAGCCGGCACCAAACATCCCTAGAGAGCTCTCCAAAAAGGCCCTTCCTGCTGGGGAGAAGACTCCACTTGATTTAATCTTTTCTCCTCAGGTGAAAAAGGAGATGATGCACTTTATCCTATGGGGTAACTCCAATGGTCAATATCAAAAGACTTTCTGGTACTTTTGGAATGGGAAATAAAACCAGTTTTTGAAGATATATCTGGTAAAATAATTAATAATAAAAGAAGGACAATACCTGAACCGTCATTAAGCTATACCATCTTTTAATTTCCTTGTTCCTATAAGCCTGAGATGTCAAACCTTCCTCTGGTGTAACTTAGAGTTGTACGAGGAAATTTTCAAAGAACCCAGGGAAGATGTACCAATGCTGACGTTATAAATCACTAGGTCCTCCATATGAGCATGGCTCCATATCACCTCCATATTAGTTTTATCCCTACCCAGGGCCTGCCTTGGCCACTAGTTTTACAGTGATGTCAGCTCACTTATTTCACTGATGCTGCCTGTGATTGCATCAGGCAGTCAAGAGCTATTCTCATAATTTAAAGTTTAATTGAAACATTTATATGTATGAAGCTAACGCTGGGCATCCCTGGAGGTATTTAAAAGAGGTGTTGACATGGTGCTGAGGGACATGGTTTAGTGGTGGACTTGGCAGCATTAGGTTAACAGTTGGACTCAATCTTAAGGGTCTTTTCCAACCTAAATGATTCTATGATTTCATCATAGCCATGAGCTGGAACTCAAACACAATTAAAGTATCTTAAAGGTCCCCTCCAACCTAGACAATTCTATGATTCTATAAAGGATTAATTGAACTAACACTATCCTTCCAGTCATCCTATTTCTTCTTGTCCTTACTGACTCTCTTTCTTATTTGTGTCTCTGTGTGTTTCCTTACAGAAAAATTAGTTTTGCCCAGTCAGCAATGTGCCACCATTCAGTCTCTGGTGTTATTCAAGCCTTTTGCTTCATGTTCTCTTCTCAAAGGGGCCAAATTTTCCTGTTAGCTTCAGTGATTGCACCCAGCTGAGGTCAAAAGGACTCAGTTCTGATACAAAGCAGACTAGAGATGGCTCCAAAGGTTTGCTCTGGGTTTCAGGTGTGCTGTAAGAGGGGACATGTCTAACTTGCCGTATTTCTTCTGCTAGACAAAGCACAAAGGCAGGTTCCAGCTGAAGAACCAAGTGTGCCAAAGCCCAGGCCTGGTCCTCCCCGTGATGATACAGCTGCTGGAGATGAAAGCACTCAAGAACGCACCATTCCTATTACCAGGTAAATAGATACCTACCCCAAAACACAGATTTCTGAATACAGCAAACTTTGTTGCAAGAAAAGCAAGTCTTCTGTGGTGGAGGAAGCAGGTGGTGACTTGAACTAATTCTTGTAGGTTTGTTATTACTTTTAGAACCCTGTTCACGTATGCATCGTACAAGAAGGATAGAAAAAGTTGGAGAGAAATTAATTCCTCCAAAACAAAATTCTTCTTGTATTAATTTTAAGTAAATAATGATTTGTCTGGTGGTTAAATACACAGATCGATGGCAGGGTGTAATCCTGTGTCTCTGTAGTTGTATGTGACTGTGTAATGATCTTTTCTCTCGGGCTTCATGAAAGAACATCACCAGCCGCGGGGGCAGGCGACTGGTACAGAAGAGAAGGAGACATGGTCTGGGACGTACACAGTGAAGTTTATATTGAGACCACAGAAAGAACTTGTGTGTATAAGACTGAGCAGAAGGCCCCAACAAGTAAGGAAGAGTCTTGTTTCCCTCCCCTACATCCCATGATTGTCATTGTCTTTTCCTTTGTAATAGCTCTTGACTGTTCTTTTAAATACCTCTATTTCTTGAGTAGTAACTGTTTATTAAGCAAAAAGTAACAGGTAAATGTGGGGATATGAAGCCTAAAAGCGCCGTCAGTATAAAGAAACCCAAATATATTGCTGTGATATCTTTTGATTTGACACTAAGCTAATGCCATATTCTCAATTCCTGTAAATTCCCATTTGAGTAACTCAACCTCCATCACCACGAACGAAGCTGTGGTGTTGTGCATGTGGCCAACCCTTGTGTCTCACCAGGTCCTCCCTACATGCAAGTGACAATAGAGGATGTGCAGGTGAACTCTGGGGAGCGTGCCAAGTTTCAGGCAGTCATTGAAGGAACCCCTCAGCCTACTGTTTTGTGGTTTAAGGTAAGTTCTCAGCATCTCTCTGGCTGAGAAATGACTGGAGAGAAGTATTTACGTGTGGAATTTATTTTACCCCACACCTCATACATTGATTCTGTATCATATCTATGGACTTTGATGAAAGAGCTGCCATTCTTACTGGAACCACCAACCACGCATCTCACCCTGCGTTGTCTCCAGTGCCCAGAGAGGGCAACCAAGATGCTTTTGTGAACCAAAGTGGGCAGGAAGGGAGATTGGTGTCTATCTGAGAGCCACCAAGATGCGTGCTGTGATTTTGGGGTCAGGGATGGGATTAAGAGTGGATTATTCCAATTGCTAACGTGACTTCCAGGCTCTGTATATTTTCCGTAGCCAATTTCTAAAATGGGTGTGACAAAAGAAAATGAATATCCCACGGAAAGGAAGGAGAAATCATCTATTATTCCTCAGAATATTGTCACGCCCCTGAAATAAGCTGTTATTGTTCTATGATTGTCTGTAACTCTCTGTCCAACTAACTGTTTTGTACTCAAAAGTTTTTATTCCTTTTTTTATACCTTCCGTGTGGCAAGTGCAAGGATGAGCTACTCAGACAAATAAAATAACCTTAAAAAATGACCAAAAATGCAAAGAACCCCCTCCCACACACGCACACACAGGCACATGCCTGAACATATAGAAAAGAATAAGATCAAGACAAGAATATACGATACACCCTGTGTATCATGTTCCCCCAATCCCTGACATTTTCAGCTCAGAGTTATCCCAAGCTACCTGAACTTTTATCTATTTACTAACCCACAGTAAAGCTCTCTATATGCTTACCAAGTCTCCTCTTGCACCCATGCAAATGTCTTGCACATACAATGTCCTTTGCCGAGGAGTTCAACCCAATGACAGAATGCTGCCTCCGGTGCCACCTCTTTTTGGCTGTTCACTCTAAATTTGTGACAAGCTTCAGGTGTTGGCTCTCACATCTTGTACCAGGAAAAGTTAATCCCTGCCCACTCACGCAGCTATTCAGAATTCCGTACAACTCTACCACGTCATGTCAAGCCTCCCTCAAGGCTGAAGAGCCCCAACTTGCTCTGTCAATCCTCATCTGGAAGCTTTTATGGAAAGAACATCGCTGCAAGAGTACCACACGCTAGTCAAGCCAAGGATTTATAAGATGATGCTTTGTGTCTTGTTTTTCATTTCTTCCCTAATAATTTCTAACATCTGGTACTTTAAACTGCCACCAAGCACTGTGCTGCCACAGAGTGATCCGCTGTAACTCAAATTTTGCTCCAGTGGAATGAGGAACAGCCCAGAGCCTTACATTTCATGTGGGGGCATAGAGTTGCATCACTTTACAATTATCTTTATTATATATATTTATTTGGTACTTTACTGACCAGTCAGGTGGTCTTAAAACATCCTCTTGCATATCTTCAAAATCTGCTCTGTGTGTCACACATGCTCCCTCCTGTACCCTTCTTTTCATAGCATTTATCAATATATTAAGCAGCAAAAGGGCAAGCACAAGCTGGAGACCGAGCAGACGCAAAGTAGCTGATCCTCGTGCTCCCTGGGCTGGGTGCCCAGGCATGGTGTGCTGGGAGAGCTGAAGAATAAACCACATAACCCTGGTGGCCCCTCCCGACCCTGTATTCCTACGAATGGGTTATGAAACAAAGTGTTATTGGGTAACTCGGAAGCAGATAAAATTATCTATGGGGCACTTCCTTAGCCAGAATTTTGTTACTGAGATTTGCTTGCCTAAAAGGTCTGTGTTGTAGCTCTGTTCCTGTATCTCATTTCTTGAAGAGAAGAAACATCTGTTTCCAACTTGTTTTTCCCAGTGCCAAAATGTCGTTTCATTCTTCCAGGGCACGACATTGCTGACAGACAGCAACAGGCTCCACCAAGGGAACGAAGGAACAACATATTTCTTAGTCGTGGACAATGCTGTCTCGGAAGATGGTGGTGTTTATACCTGTGTTGCCAAAAATGCAGGAGGGGAGGTGTTGTGCAAAGCAGAGCTTATTGTACGTGAAGGTAAGGTCATTCTTTCAGCTGCAGGAGTTTCTTCCGTGGCCATTGCAATGTGTACTCGGCTGCAGTCATCTTCTGGTACCCATATGCTCTATATTCCTACATAACATTTCTATATTAACAGTATGGCAGGATCCAGTAGAAGGGCAAATGGTCTAGTGACCTACATATGAATATATAAATGAGATATTTTTTTCCTTTGCTTCAGATTACATGATGAACTGATACAATGGACCACAGAAATAAGTTGGGCCATGTCTCCGGTGGTGTTCTGCTCTTTAATCTGGCTCTTCTGATTTATCTCAGATGGATATGCAGCCCCAAAGTTCATGTTTGATGACAGAACTTGCCAATAAACACTAAATTCTGTGCAGAAGTTTAGAGGACACCTGCAATTTTTCCTGCCTTAAATTGTCCTGCAATAACTTTTCATGCTATTAGCAAGGCATTGTTGTCTGAGTATTAACACTGACATTTTCCTTCATTTCCAAAGCTAAGAAAGAGCAAGCAGAAAAGAAAGTGGCCACCAGGAGAAAGCTCCATTCTCTTTATGAGGTTAAGCAGGAGATTGGAAGGTAAGTGAATTTTCCAAGATTATATTATCACTGAGAATACCTAATTGCCCATCTGAGCTGCTCAGTACATGGAACCAGAGGCAGAGGTGGACCCAGCTCTGTCTGAAAAGCTGAAAGTACTGGCAGAGGTGGGAGGTCACCCCATTGCGGGGGTGCTGGAAACACTTCCCGGAAGATTCTGATAGAAGATGGAAGAGTTCAGACAGCCCATAGGTCCAGGTAGCTCCAAGCAGAAGAAATACCAGCCACCAGCCATAGGCATTGTTCCTTGGAAATTTTAGCATCACAAGCCCATAGCGACATACGTACAAACCCCGTGCCCATCCAAGGGATCCAAGAGCATCAACCTTTGTCAGCACAAGGCTGTATCACCTGAAACAGCTTTTCCTTTGATGTGAACTCATTGCTTAGTTTCATAAACAACCATGAGAGGGCAATAGCACCTCGCATACCGGAAAAAACAGCTTTTTCTGTTGGAGAGTGTAAACCCTGAGCAGTAGGGAGCTGTCAAAGGCTGGGACATGGAAAGGTCCATGCCTGCTGTGCAGAGGGCTTTGAACCAAGTCTGAGAATGGCTCGTCCTTTGATTTGACACAGGGGCTGCTTCAGTTTTGTGAAACGAGTTGTACATAAAGGGAACAGAGTGTCTTGTGCTGCCAAATTCATACCTCTACGAAGCAAAACGAAGGCTCGAGCACACCAAGAGAGGGATATTCTTGCCTCTCTGTCCCATGACAGAATTACCAGGCTCCTGGATCAGTTTGAAACACGGAAAACACTGATTTTGATTCTGGAGTTGTATCCTTTTCTGTGTTGCTTCTCCAAGGAGGTTGGGAAGTACTGGGCAGAGCTCATTTAAAAAATAACGAAACCATTAAATATTTTTAATTTTTGCCTGAGATAAAAGGACATATATAATCATTCTCTGCACCGCAGGATAGGATGTTCTGTGAAATCCTCACTGAAGTACTATGTTTCTGCAGTTTTGGGAAAAATCATGATACTTATATATACAAGTAAAAATGAGTTGTTAAGCTCTAAAATCTCTTTTCTGAAACATCTGAGGTGAAGAACTCTGGTTCTATGAGATCCAGTCTGGGTGAACACCAGGAAAATGCAGTGCAGAGCAGAAAAGCCCATAACCAACAGGCAGACTTTAGCATGAGCGATACCCCGCTCCTGTGTGTAGGGAGCACAGCTTTAGAGAAACGCAACTCTATTACGCTTCCACATCAGAGATTTTAATGAACTACATGGTCATCACGTTGCTGGAGATCACCTTGTGAATTCTGCTCCGTTAGCTGGATAGAGGTGGTTACAAAGTAAAAATAAGCATTTAACTGTAGTGCTGTGTTGCCTTAACACCGGTGGCAGATGCTCCAGCGAAGAGCTCCTCGACCGTTTATTCAAGAAGGGTGTCGTCACTGAAGCTGAGGTAATCTTTCCTTCTCATTTCAAAGTCCAGAGTTGGTGGGTACCACCAGAGTACCTCCCAGCTGCATTTTCCTTTTTGAGTATAAGAAATGTCTTTGAGCCAGTGACCATCTGTCAAAACAGAATCAGCCTTTAAAATGTGTTCCCACCAGCTTTCATTATTAAGTTGAGTTTCTTCGGGGAATTAACTAGAAACAGCCAGTGGTTTTGACCACCAGCATTGCATTCAGCCTACTACAGATGATATTTGCTCTATTATCATCTTTTCTTTGCTATCTGTCACCTGGAGCTCCTGTATCTTCACTTGCTTAATAACACTTTCTCCCCTCGCAACTGTAGTTCTATCCACTCCCTTTTAGTCTCCAAACCAAGGGCTGAAATC
Organism: Xenus cinereus; assembly: GCA_025774025.1. Classification (NCBI taxonomy): domain Eukaryota; kingdom Metazoa; phylum Chordata; class Aves; order Charadriiformes; family Scolopacidae; genus Xenus; species Xenus cinereus. The sequence continues at coordinate 2,861,974 of JAOXJK010000012.1, forward strand.
ACGATTTCTAAGGGGTTTTTTTGAGATCCTTGGTGCTCAAAGTTCAAAATGTTTCACATCTCCCATCTAGTAGCCAGGTGCCTCGTATTTATTGGTAAAATTGATTTTTCTTTGATATACTCAGAGGGGAATATCATAGAATCACAGGATGGTTTGGGTTGGAAGGGACCTTTAAAGATCAGATGTCAGCTAACTCTACAAAATGTCAAAGGTAGAGAACTACCAAAGCTGAAACCAGCTGTAAGTCTTTGCTCCTTGTTCAGTCATGGTCAATAAAACAGGTTTACAACACAGTTTTAAAATGTATTTTAAATGTGTTTGCCTGATTTACATGAAGCCAGAGCTGAGTCCGAATTAGATAAATGAGATAGTGGATAAGCTTCATAAGACTTGGGAATTTTTATACCTCTTTTTTGCATTTTGTAGGGTTGGGTTGTTTTAAGTAAGGGCTTTTTCATAGATAGAGGCTCCAACAGGGCACGCACAAGGCACAGCTTCATTCCACAGGGTAATGTTTGGTTCACAGGTTATTTCAACTGCAAGACAAATATGATAAGTTCATTCTAGTTTTAAAAATATTTCTATTTCAATCTCTCCCTCTCTCATATATTAAAAATGTTGGCAGAATCAGGGACCCTCTGATTTACCATTATATATTTAGTAATTGCTTAATAATTGATTTAATTTCTAGGTCAAATTGTATATCAAGCAAATTTTGGAAGGAATCAAATATCTTCATGACAACAACGTCCTTCATTTGGACATTAAGGTAATGTGCAATGGCAGGGCCAGCTTATCAAAACCTCTTGTGGGCCAGGGAACAGGTATTCTCTGTTTGACTTATCCTTACTTACAACTGAAAATATTGCCTGCTTTCAAGAAAAGTTTCTCCTTTTCATTTTATTTCATTTACTAGCCGCTGAATATCCTCATGGTTTATCCTGAAAGGGAAGACCTTAAGCTCTGCGACTTCGGATTTGCCCAGAAGATCACGCCCTTTGAGCCTCAGTTCAGCAAATACGGGTCTCCAGAATTCGTTGCCCCAGAAATTGTTTCTCAGTCACCGGTGTCAAAAGCAACTGATATTTGGTAACCTGTCATCATTCTAAAAAGCTTTTGCCCTAGCTGGCCTGAATTTCCAGTTATTGTTAATAAGTAAAGGGAGCAGTGATAATAATACAGGAAATTGGAAGTGAAAACTGGGAATCCAAAACCCATCAGGGCTCTTAAAAGCTCCTTCTGCCTGTTTTGTTCAACTATAATTGAACTCTGACAGCTAATTAATGCAAAGGAGCATCTTAGTGAAGATGATCTTTCTTAGAGGCAGGAACTAGGGAGGATGATCTTAAGTGGCTTTCTGGAAAAGGCAAACAAGCTCCAAAAAGAGTATTTTGAGTATTCTTTTCTATCCATGCTTTAAAAATGGAGGATTACTTGAGAACAATTTTTAAAAATGCTGAAGGGGAAAAAACTGAAGAGTGGAAGCAATAGCTTTTGGGATATATTTTCCTCAGAAAAGCAGGCAGAAAAAGGTGATCTTACTGTGCCAGAGTGTCTAGGGGAAGGAAGAGGGGTTGTGTGCTTGAGAAGGAAGGAGAAATAATAACAAACAGCTGACATTTGTGTTCCCTTTCTCTTCAGGGCTGTTGGAGTCATCACATATTTAAGGTAAATAAATCTTCTTAGCAAGACTCATTCAATATTGCTTTGCCAGTCAGAGCCTTCCAGTACTTTCAGGTGAGGGATCTGAATGAAGCATTGAGTCCTTCTGTAACGAGGGCAATTTCTTTCGTGGTTTTCTCCTTGACTCGCTCTTTCCCGGTTGCCCAGGGCTTTTGGACATTGTCTCTTCTTGAAGACCCTGCTCTCCTTGCCGTTAGCAATGAGAGCAGTGGATGAGGTTCAGTCTTCTCCTTGCCCATATTAGCCAACACCCTACTGCAGCTGAGCAAAATCAAACCCTTAATTCCTTATCTGTGAAACGGGGATAAATAATTCAGTTAAGTGCCGTGTAAGGCTGGGGTGAAAGATGCTCTGTTGGTGGATGCACCGCTCACAAGCACTGTGAGTCCCACACGTGGAGTCCCTCCAGCGTTTTAAAGCCCCATGTAAGCATTTGTGCTTCTGTCGTTTGAAGAGCAAATAAAAGTTCTAAAGTCTGTCTCCTTTTATTTTATGGTGTTCAATAAACAAGCCTAACGTGCAAGTCTCCATTTGCTGGGGAGAACGACAGAGGAACCCTTCTAAATATCCAGAATGGGGAAATTTCATGGACCATTCCTGATTTTGTTCACTTGAGTGAAGATGCAAAGGACTTTATAAAAGGGATCCTACAGCAGAACCCCAAGTGAGTGCACTTTAATGTTTCCTACAGCCAGTTTGCAAAGATGTTGGTGTCTCAGCAGCCAGACCTCAGCTCATCGGAGCTGCGGTTCTTCTGAGCAGTAGAAAGCTGAGTGAGATGCGTTGCGTTATGCCCTGATTCTTCTTTGTTATTCCCCATTACCCAAAACACAACTTGATATTTTGCCAAATTGGCCTGTTTCTGGTATGGTGAGGTCCTGACTCCCTGACCCCTCCAGGCAGATGAGTTTCTGAAATGACATAGAGAAGCAGGAAGAGGGAGGACTGGTATAGAGGGAGTTATGTGAGAATTAAATAATATTAACCACATTCATTAAGCAATTTCACGTACAAAAGGCGGCTTGAAGGCATGTTTGCAGGCACTTGCTTTTTAATTTCATTTCTGCCTGCTGCCGAAGCTATTTTTCCTCTGGCCACCTAAATAGTCAAAGTCCCTTTTAAGGCTGCTCTCAACACCCTTGAATAGGCTCCATGCGGAGTGCCATGGGGTCTTCAAGAGGATCTGCAGGGAGGCTTAGACTCAAAAAGGAGACTCGTGTCACCTCGAGGGAAGGAAACTTTGGGTTGAAAGCTTCTGTCTGTCTGTTTGGCTTCTCAGCTCTAAAAGAGCAGCCTAAGGACATGCACAAAAGTGTACGTGCGTGTCCACGTGAAGCAGGCACCTTCAGGGAGCTCTTGTGGATGTTGTTGGAAGTGACACGCTACTAAAACGGTGATTTTTTTTTTTTTCTCTTATCAGAGCCAGGCCTAGCGCTTTGGATTGTCTTTCCCACAAGTGGTTCATGGTAAGTTTGTCCTGGTTCTTTATTAGAGTCATTAAAAATGTTGAGGTTGGAAGAGACTTTTGGAGGAGCAGCTTTTAAAGCTGCTTGATATTATTTGCTGGTTTATTTTTTCTCTTGGTCTCCTGCTTTCTGTACTACAGAGAAGCTCAGGAATGGGTCTCCACAACGAGGAGACACATCGTGGTTTACATGCCAAGATATCTTTCTGGTCAAAAGATAAAGATTACTACTGACATGAGCAGATATAACGTGTCTGTATAGAAAGGAAACAGTGGCTTCGCAGAGCAGAGTTATGGTTTATATTCCAATGCCTTAAATTGCTAAGGAGAAGAGATAAAAGACTAACAATAGAAAAAAAAAAAAAATCAAAAAAAAAAAAAAAACCAAACCCCAAACCAAAACCAAACAAAAAAAAAAAAACAAAACCGAAAAACAACAAACCCAAACCCATCTGTGTCTCCTGAGATCAGCGCTTGCAGAGATTAACTTTCAGGCTCCACTGGGCTTTGC